>CM022944.1:67705978-67718478 GCA_012931725.1 Litsea cubeba
TTGAAAAAAAAAAACCTTTACCTAAGTCATAGATCTAGTGGAGCATTGCTTTTCATTATGATATGTATGGGCGTGCAAGAAATAAGTGTGGGGGTGTTTTGGGTTTGTGGTATGGCTATGACTGATGAAATGGAACATGTTTTCATTCTCAATTCGTGAGTTATAATTTTTATTGTTTCAAAAAAAATATGAAAAAAAATAATATGAAAAAAAAAATATGAAAAAAGAAAAAAAAAGTTTATGAAGTGATGGAGGAAATTGTTGTCCATGTTCATGAATCCTAAAATACCAAGAAATGGTATGTTCATATGTGATACATACAAAGGTGGAAGCTGTTGCGAATGATCGTTCCTTGCTGCAAACGAAAAGTGTTTCTTTTGAACGATCTCTTTTTCAATGCAGGAGCTTTACATGTTCTGAATGCTTTAAAGCCATATTGAAGAGGTTGATCAATGGAGTGAATGGTTTTCAATGTCTTATATATTAGAGCTTGAGTTGATTCATTTTTGCTCCACTAGTTTCGATGGCTTTTGAACTACATTCCTAAATATTTCCCACTTGGATCCTAAACCCTATTACAACCTTTGAAAAGTCCTTATGATTCGTGTTATGCATGTGATTCCAGTGGTGGATAATGAGAAGATATGCAAGCCTATGGTAGATCATTTCCATTGGAATGAATTTGAGCGAAACAGATACCCTTCAAACATATAAGAGTAGAGTGTTTATTTCCGTGAGGGTCTACGTATTTAGTCTACTCCATCTTCGAGTGAAATTGCTTACTAAGTATTTGTAAGATGTTTAAGAATGTTTATTCATGACATGTTTTGAGTTTTGAAAAGCTTGGTTGTTTTTTGTTAATGGCATTCAAACTTGGTGTTTTTGAAAAAAAAATGAATTTGAGTTTTGCTCGAGGACGATCACAAGTTAAGTTTGGGGGAATTTGATGAGAATGCAAAATGTTATATTTTTCTCCATTAATATTTAGTCCTTTGTACCTATTTGATATCTAATTGCACTCATTATTCTTATATTTTGATTTAGGTTGCAAATGGGGGCGTTAAGTGCAAAACGAAGTTAATTGGGTAATTTTAGACGAATTTTCGCATTGCTTCGTAAGCTGGGCATAACTCTCTCATTTGAGCTCCGGTGGAGGCAGTTCAAGATACTGAGGAATGTCAAAAGAAGGTAATCATATTTGATGCTGACTGGACGGAGCTGATTCAGGGCCAGGTCGAATTTAGAGGAAATCAAGCAGAAGGGCATTATGGTAAATTTAATGAAATCAGGAGTTCGTCGAAACATATCCAATATTGGGCTCATATTGTCCGGAATGAAAAATGGTGCAACTTTAATTCTTGGGTCGAATCCAACTGAAGCCCGATTGAGAAGATATGGTCCAGAAAGGAAGTTTGACTAAGTTAGAGTTTTAATTGATTTTTTTATTCATCCTTCACCCTCACGTCTCCATCTCTCATACACATTCTCTTTCCAGTACCTATTATCTCCTCCAATGCCACCTCATCTCTCATATCCATCTTTTCTTTCTCTCATTCTTCATTCTTTTCTTATTTTGCAAGTTAGTATGGCCCTGCGTGGCTAATTTTATGTAATTGGATGAAGAAGACTGAAGCCTCGGAATAAATACTGTGAGATCTAATTTATTTTCACTGTTCAATTTATGTTTTGAATATAGGTTGTTTTTCTGTGCTTAATTTGTTATCATGATTGTTTCGTTTAATTACTAGGATGCATACTAGTTTATTTTTCGTTACAATCTACTGCTAAATTAAAAATCAAATCCGTAATTGTTTGATCCCTCTAATTTGCGAAGCAACTAGTATTTAATAATTTGCTGCTTTGGAAATTATTATATATTATGTAGAACATTGGCTAAATTAAATGCAACCGCGTGTGATTGTGTTGTTTAGATTCATCGATCTCTCAAGGTCTTAATGCTGTTACTAGATTAAATCTTTGGCGCTTGTCTTGGATTGTTTAGTAATTAGGGATAATTAGAGCGCGTGTTTTCTAATTAACTAATTAAGGAGGTAGGAATTTAATTCCAATGATGAATATTCAAAGTATTAGTTGATTTATTTTTGCATCAATGATCAGTTTTGAATTTCCAATGGTGGATGTTAACTTTGACCAATGCTTGTTCATTTGATTGAATTCGTTACTTTATGGTTCTTTATTTGCTTTTATTCATTTTTGCTTTCAGTATAATTAAAACCCCCATCTTTGATCACATAGCATAAAATTTGGTTAAGCACTCTCCGAGGGAACGACCCTTACTCGCACTACTACATATATTTTTAGGAGTAAAGGTTTTATTATATTTGGGTGCCTGCGACAGCACGACCAAATTTTGGCGCCGTTGCCGGGGAGAAAAGTTCTAGTTGATTTTTATGCTTTTTGTGATAAAAAGGGACAATTACCGTACGGACGGCCCAAGACTCGAGAATTACCCCATAAAAGATGGAAGAATGAAATTTACCTGATGGGACCGAAATACCCTTTTTCATGCGATATCCTATGGGGGTAGATATCGCACATTTCGACATCCTAAGAACTTAGGATATCGCACAGTTCGATATCCTAGAATGGTAGGATATCGCATGGTAGGATATCGCACAGTTCAATATCCTAGACCTGTAGGATATCGCACAGTCACCTACTTCCATCACATCACGTACCACAGTTTTCACCACAGAAGATACGTTTCATCTTCTCCGTTTTCTCACTGAGGATTTCTGATTTCAATTAGTCTATATGGACCGAAAGGGAAGACCGAATTTGGAACCGATCCCACGTGGCGCTGAGGTGGACAAATGGTGTAGTTCAACTTTTGAGAAGCCCGCTAGAATGAAAAAAAGGCCGTCAGAATGATAAAAAAAAGCTCTAATTTCAGTCTCCTCTGTCCAAGGCCCTAGACATTGGACCTCGCTTCTTCTCCCTCATTTCCGTTCCCAACAGACGCTCCAAACCTCCCTGGATCTCATCTCTATCGCATCAGTAGTCTCTCTCTCCTTCTCTCAGTTCCTTTCTCTCCCCTCTCTCAAAACCCATTTCAAGAAAACTCTCCTCTCTTAAACCGACCTCTCATCTCTCAAACCGTTCTCTCCTCTCTTAAACCGACCTCTCTCGTCCCTGCACAAGACCCTCTTCTGTGTTCGCTGCTCTCTCTGCTCTTTATTAAAGGTAAGATTTCATGTTTGTATTTTATTTTTGGATTTATTTTTCCATTTTTATGGTTTTTAGGGTTCTGAAATCTGGAAGGGATTTTGAGGATTTTGAGTTTCAACTAATTTGGAAGGGATTTTGGGGATTTTCTAGCATATGGTTTTTTTTTAACTGTTTCCAACGAGCATCTACTATCTCTCGGGTGAATATGGGTTTCTCAGGGAACTTGCTCTGGTTGATAATCTCGGCAGGGATTTTTGGGATTCTCTAGCATATGGATTTTTTTTAATTGTTTCCATCAAGTATCTACTATCTCTTGGGTGAATATGGATTTCTCAAGGAACTTGATCTGGTTGATAATCTCTGCAATTTTTCTTGCAATGGCTACATGACTATAGAAGACAACCATCAGTTCTCTCTGTCCCTCTCTCTTTCATTCAGTTTTACAGAGAAACATTTATCTATAGAGTCCCACAACGTAATTTGAGATTGAATGTAAAGATCAGTACAACAGTATAAGTTATGTCATGTGGTTGTCCTAGTTTTTTTGTAGATTATGTGGACCAATCTTAGTGCTACACAGTGCATAGTCAAGTTTTGAAGGCTCTGATTATGAAATGCTTGAATGAAAAAATGGTAAAGGTAAGCTCTATTTGACAATCTGGATTTCACTACTTTATTTGTGAGAGATTTTGATTTTCTAACTTTTGACTTTTCTGGCTTCTCCAGGTTGTGAAGGTAAAATGTCTTCAAATTATGCAAGTTTCGGAGCATTCAAGCATTGGGAACAAAAAATTTTGTTGGTTTTGTGAAAGTTTTGAGTGGAGTATGGATGTCTGTTTTTATTGGTACAGAAAAACATTATTCAGCTGGGTATCTGTTGTAGTTGTGAACCATTGCGTGGATTATGGATTGGCATTGGGGTTTGGTAAAACTTTTGAACTTTTGAGTCATGTATGTAAAACTTTTGACCTATTGCTTGGTCACTGTACATTGTATTTCTCAAGTGTGTATGTTGTATTTCTAAATTTCGATGTCTCTGGATGATTGTTTGAACTGAAAGTTAACAGGACAAGTGAAGAATGCATGAAGAGAATGAGGTTTCCTATGTGGGTGGTTGTTGTAGGTTCTGAATTGTTAGGGTTTCTTTTTCTATCAGCTCTGTATGGAGATTGTGGTTGTGATTTTTTGAAGTTAACTGGGGTTTGGCTTGTCCACTATAATTTGAAATCTTTGGATGAATACTTCTTGATATGCTCAGGTCGTTTGTCTCGGATGATTGTCCATTGTTTGATTGTTGTGGGCAAATGTATCTTATCAAGGTGGAATTTTTGATGGTCCCTAGTTTTAGACCTTTGATCATGCTGATTCTGTTAACCCCTTCTCTACTTGATTAATGGTTTATGTGACTCACACGAAGTAGATTCAATGGTTTCTGTGAAAATGAGATTAAATGAAGAAAAAAAGGTACCATGTAATGTTGTTTATGTTATGTTTTTTAATCTTGATAGTAACTTGTACCCATTTATGATCAATGAAACTTTTTTCATGTTGCTCTGACAATGATCCCCTCTGGTAGTTTTCAATTCAATATTTTCTTTCATAAAACCGTATGCATCTCAAACATTTATAAAAAAAAACAAGCCCCCTTCCCAGCAGATTGAAGCTGAAGGTCAAAAAACCAGCCATCCCCAAACAAAACCTGTAAATACTTTCCAGGGTGATGATATCTAGATTTGGATCCAAATCAATCTAATAGTTGGTCCTAGATCTGGACCTGGGTCCCATTATTCTAAGTGGATCCAGGTCTAGTGGTCATAATTCAGGTCTATGACTTTGACTTTGGATCAGATTTGGCTCCAAACTGGTTCTTACCCGTTTACAGTTTTACCCCAGAAATGGAATGCCCTCTACTCTCAAATGGGCTCAATTTTTTTTCTCAATTATTGAATAAACAAGAGGATGCTTACAATTTCATTTGATTACTTCTGACCACAAGGTTTACTACTCATGTATTAAATTGAGAATGGGTTTTCTTAACCGAAGATAGTTTAACAGATTTGTCTGACTCACACTGCACAAAGAGTTCCACTAGGAGGCTAAAATGTGTGACCAAAGATCTATAGGATGTGTGCATATTTATTCCCCAAAAGAATCAGTGTCAACTTCAAAATACATGCTGCAAGCTGGCCATAATCAATAAAATCATAGCATCTCAAACAGTTGTAATGAACCTATATTGACATTGAGAAAACTCATGGGAAATACCTACAGAATTCAACACCATACCATAAAAAACCATTCTAACCATTCTAATCAATCGAACACCATACCATAAAAAACCATTCGTCCATTAGTACATTCAACCAATCCAACACCATACCATTCTAACCATTCATTCAATCCAACACCATATACCATAAAAAACCATTCGTCTATTAGTACATTTAACCAATCCAAAATCCATACCATTCAAAATAGGTCTAAGTTAGTACATTCAATACCCATTCAAAACATGTTTATAATTTCCCACTTCCATTAGTACAAGGTCAAAGCATCATCCACAAGGTAGTGGTTAAAACATCCTGCACATACAGCCTTCAGGTCACATATAGTCAGCCGAAACCTTGATCAGGTCACACCAGCCTGCACAATACACATTAAGATAAAACACATTAGAATTTCCACTGATTGATAAATAAGAAGGGTGAACAATTAGTTGGAATTTGTATCTTCAAAAAAAAAAAGAAAAAGAGACCAGAGAATGGAGATAGATGATAGATGGCACCATTACATAATCTTAGAAGTTTAAAAACAAAAACAAAGTGCATATTCTGTACTAAAAAAAAGGTGCAAGGGGGAGAGAAAGGTGCAAGGAGGAAGGGCGGGTTTGTGTTGTAGAAAAAAAAAAGGCCCTGGGTTTTGGTCGACCACAGCGAGATGGAGAGAGGGGGGGGGGTGGGTTCCCGTCATCGTCCCGGAACAGGGGAGTGGATTCTTGTCTTGGGCGAGCACTGGTGAGATGGGGAGAGACATGGTAGGTGATGGAGGGAGGGAGGGAGGTGGAAGTGGGAACCTGGTTTGGGTGAGACAGGAAAAAATGTTTGGCGGGCTCCCAAAATCAGAAATCCTCAGTGAGAAAACGGAGAAGATGAAACGGATTTTTGTGGTGAAGACTGTGGTACGTGATGGGATGGAAGTAGGTGACTGTGCAATATCCTACAGGTCTAGGATATCGAACTGTGCGATATCCTACTATTCTAGGATATCGAACTGTGCGATATCCTAAGTTCTTGGGATGTCGAAATGTGCGATATCCTACCCCCATAGGATATCGCATGAAAAAGGGTATTTCGGTCCCATTTTGGACGTTTTTTGTGTACGATCTTCTATCAGGTAAATTTCATTCTTCCATCTTTTATGGGGTAATTCTCGGGTCTTAGGTCGTCCGTACGGTAATTGTCCCAAAAAAATTTGCATCGCCTGTAACAATTTGCGTCGGCTAATCCGCCGTCGTTCCTTTTCTCTTTATTTTTGCATTTAGGTTGTGTTTTAATTTTTCTTCCCCAGCACCTGTTTTCTCATTCTACAGTCTCTGTGACACCTCACTGCTCTCTACCATCACCCAGCGCCCGCTGTCTCTCTGTCTCAGTAGATCTGCACGTCAACCACTTTCTCTCATCCACTTTTTCTCTTTTTCGTCAAACATTCTTCACCAACCATATTTTCTCTCTCTGCACATGCCATCAATACACAAATCAGCAACTTTTTTCCATCTCTGACTTCATCTCATATCTTTATTTCATTTCTTTTAGCCATCTCTTCATCTCATCGCATCTCAAATTCCCCTACACTTGCATCTCTCATTATCTCATTCATTATCTATTTCTTTATCTCTTTCTCTCATATCATCTCATCTCAAATTCTCTCTCCATCTCTCCATTAGCACTTCATATACACACCGCTAGTGCTGTCGCTGACATCATCTACTAACGTCATCTTTCTACAATATTTTATTTTATTTTATTTTATATTTTTTGAAAAAAAATTTGGAGTTTAATTTTTATACGTAGAATTTTTATTCTAGCGATTTTTATTTTTATTTTAGCATAGACTTTTTATTTTTTTTATTATTATCATTACTCTAGATTTTTATTGATTTATTTTTATGGTTTCCTTGATTGCTTATGACTGAAACTTGATCTTCTCGTCAGGGTGATTTGCAGTACGATCCAGAAATAGAGAGAACTTTGAGTAGGTTAAGGAGGGAAGCTTGTAGAAATCTTGAAGAGAATGATCTAGCTCTTGATTCCCTATTTGCTAGCGATTCTGATTTAGACGAGGAAGAAGTCATGGTTGAAAATTGGACTTTGAAAGAGCTTGCTACCCCTGATTTGAATCAACAACCCTTATGCATAACGTTCCCTACTTTAGATGCTAATGTTACTTTTGAATTAAAATCTGGACTAATACATCCCTTGCCCACTTTTCATGGCCTTGCAGGTGAAGATCCTCACAAGCATCTAAAGGAGTTTCATGTGGTATGCACGAGCATGAAACCTACGGCGGTGACTGAAGAGCAAATTAAATTGAGAGCCTTTCCATTTTCTTTGAAAGATTCGGCTAAGGATTGGCTCTATTATCTATCCTCAGGTAGTATTACCACATGGAACGAGATGAAGAAGCTGTTTTTGGAGAAATATTTCCCAGCTTCAAGGGCGGCCAACATTCGAAAAGAAATATGTGGTGTAAGGCAACACAACGGAGAGTCCCTACACGAATACTAGGAGCGTTTCAAGAAATTATGTGCAAGCTACCCCTATCATCAAATTAGTGAGCAGCTACTTATCCAGTATTTCTATGAGGGCCTTCTACCCACTGATAGGGGCATGATTGATGCTGCTAGTGGAGGAGCATTGGTGGATAAAACTCCCGACGCCGCGAGGAACTTGATTGCAAATATGGTAGCTAATTCTTAACAATTTGGCACTAGGCTTGACTTTCCATCTAAGCATGTTAATGAGGTAAATATTTCTTCCATTGAGCAACAAATTGCGAGTCTAACTTCTCTTGTTCGTCAAATGGCTGCAGGTAAACGACAAAGGCATATGGGATTTGTTCAGTAGCAGGGCATTTAACCGATATGTGCCCAACTCTTCAAGAGGAGCCCATTGAGCAAGTGAATGCAGCAGGTGGTTTTCCTGGACAACTGCAAAGGAAGTATGATCCCTATTCGAGCACGTATAATCCGGGGTGGAGGAATCACCCTAATCTTAGCTATAGGAATCAGCAAGTGAATTAGCCCGTGACTCAAAATCGGCCAAGTTTCCAGCAATACAAGCAGCCATACATTCCTAGAGAACAACTTGGCCAAACTTCTAATGCTGGTATGTCTTTGGACGATATTGTTAAATCTCTTGCCACTAACACTTTACAATTTCAACAGGAGACGAAACAATTTCAACAAGAGGCGAGGGCCAGTATTCAAAATTTGGACAATCAGATGGGTCAGATGGCAACCGAAAATAGTCGTTTGGAGGCTCAAAGTTTGGGAAAATTACCCTCTCAAACAGTGGTAAATCCAAGAGAACAGGCAAGTGCAATTGTTTTGAGAAGTGGTAAGGAGGTTGAAATTCCAGTAAAGGAAGCCCCTGCATCACCGGAGTAAGAAAAGGAAATAGATGTTGTTGCAGACAAAGATATGCCAAAGGAAGATGACGCACCTAAGAGTAAGTTTCCGCCTCTTTCTGATTATAAACCAGTACCTCCTTTTCCTCAGGCTTTAGCAGAATCAAGAAAAGATGAGCAAAATAAAGATTTATATGAGACTTTTCGTAGATGCGAGGATAATATTCCACTTTTAGATGCTATCAAACAAGTACCTCGTTATGCTAAATTCCTGAAAGAACTGTGTAAAATTAAGAGGAAACAGAAACTTAAAGGTGTGAGAAGGTGAGAGTAGGGGAGAATGTTTCTGCAATTATTCAAAGAAAACTCCCTGCGAAGTGCAAAGATCCAGGTATGTTTACTATCCCTTGTATGACAGGTAACACTAGATTTGAGAAGGCCATGTTAGATTTAGGAGCTTCTATCAATGTCATGCCTTATTCTATATATGCTTTTTTGAAACTTGGGCCTTTGAATAAAACTGGTGTTGTGATCCAATTGGCTGATAGATCTAATGCCTACTATCCTAAGGGTGTAGTTGAGGATGTTCTTGTGCAAGTTAATAAATTGGTTTTCCCTGCTGATTTCTATGTGCTTGATATGGAGAATGGTGATCAAACTGCTCCTATTTTGTTAGGAAGACCATTCTTAAAGACATCCAAAACTAAGATAGATGTTCATAGTGGCACACTTACCTTGGAAGTTGATGGTGAGATTGTTAAGTTTGATATTTATGATCCCATGAAATATCCTGATGATGATAATCCTATTTATTCTATTGATGTGATTGATTCTTTAGCACAGGAAGTCTTTGAACTTGATGGAAAGGATGGATTGGAAGTTGCCATTAGTAAGCATCTTGAGAAAGAGAAAGATGAATTAGCCTAGAGTATTCATCTGCAGGAAACTATTGCAGCATTGAATAACCTTCCGAAGTTACAGAAGTCAGGTAATATTCCTTATATTGTATTACCAGTTTCTAATGAGAAAACTTTACCCTCTGTTTTGCAGGCCCTCATTCCAGAATTGAAGCCTCTCCTCAGTCACCTCAAATACGTGTTCATTGGAGACGAAGAAACGTTACCAGTGATCATCTCCAGTAAGCTCAATACACCACAAAAAGAAAAGCTTGTGCAGGTCCTTAAGGAGCATAAGACGGCTATTGGTTGGACAATTACGAATATTAAAGGTGTAACTGCAAAAATGGTGACTCACAAGAATAGGGGGGTGCCAGAACGGACTTATCCAAGGAGATTAGGAACACCGATGCCTGCGCCTGAAGCCTGAGAAAAGGAAGAAGAATAGAAGGTCAGAGGACCCTGGCCTGGGCAGCGCAAGGTTCTCCGATGCCTAAGTCAGTATATGAACTGGACAGAGGATGGAGATTTTTGGGGAAGAAGGTGGCGTACCAGCGTGTATTGTATTCTTGTGCTTGTGAACTGCTCTTGTGTTATATAGAGGAAGAGAGGAGGCAAAGGGGTAGTTGACTGTCTTGTCATAGCCCACATTACCAAGTAGTAGGGAGGCGCGGTCCCATTGTAGCCTGCTTTTCTTTAATTGTAGTCCCATCGAGCCTTATCATGGCGCTTTGGGAGCAGTGGATGGCGATCTGTCAAGAGATATGGACTGTCCCTTTGTCTTGTCGCATGGGCCGTAGCGTGCTTGAGCGTCCATGGGAGGACAACTGTCAGTGCTCAGTACTTTCACCGATATGAGGCTCTTGCCCGATATGGAGTGTCTCGCCGAGGTGAGGACCTGGCGGAGATGGATGATTCTGGCACTGTCGCCGAGGTAAAGGTGTCTGGCACTGTCGTTGAGCTGGGGAGCCGAGATCGGGGAGACTTGGCCTGGCTAAAGACTTCTGGAAAAGGTGCCGAGATGGAGCACTAGGCCGAAGTGGGATGCTTTGGCCGAAGTGGATCCTGCCGAGGTGAAGTGTTTGGCTGGGATGGAGCACTAGGCCAAAGTGGGATGTTCTGGCCGAAGTCTGCCGAAGTGGAGCAGTCTGGCATTGCTAAGGCATGCATTGCCGAAGTGAGGGGAGTTATGCACAGGAAGCATGGAGCACGAGACCGAGCTTGCCGGGATGGACTTGCTGGTGCGGGGGCCTGGGATGGAGCATCTTGATCGGGATTTTGATGAGTTCGGGAATTTCCCCACACAAAGCGCCCCAGCTTCTGAGCTCTGAGAATACTCTTAGAGGTCGGAAGCTAAGAAGGGATTTTCTTCAGTGCCTGGTTTGCCACCAACTGGAGAGACCGTGACCAGCTGTTCTGTCGCCAGAGGTACAGTCTCATTGGAAGTATTCTGGTGATGCTGCCGAGGGGGCTAGTATTACTGCCAACCTGGAAACTGACACTGCTGCCGAGCTGAGGACTGGAACCATTGCCGACCTGGGTGTTGCTAAGAACCGAGATATGCTCGTTGCCTAAGACCAGCATGAGGCCGAGCAGGTGACGTGGAACAGTCTATTCGGCGCTGGCGGAGATGGAGAAGTCTGGACGGTATGCCAGAGGAATAAAAAATAAAGTTCTGATTCTGCAATTTTGCATTCCTTCCTCTATTTCTTTGTACTTCTGTACTTGTATTTTTGTGCTGCTTTTCTGCACTTCAATGCTTGCACTGCTCTTTTCTTCTAAAGACCGTGACTGGCCGAAATGGACCGACATTGGCCAAGACGAGCTATCACTTGCCGAGATGAACCCAGGGTCTGGAGAATCTCGGCTGTGCGAGCCTGAGTTCGGGAACGATCTCGAGGGGAGTATGAACCCGGAATTTAGGAAGCGACTGGATGTATGAATCCGAAGCCTCTTCCAGGGACAGGGACCCAAACTTTAGGAAATGACTGGATGTATGAATCCGAAGCCTTTTCCAGGGTCAGGGACCCAAACTTTAGGAAACGACCGGATGTATGAATCCGAAGCCTTTTCCAGGGTCAGGGACCCAAACTTTAGGAAGTGACTGGATGTATGAATCCGAAGCCTCTCCCAGGGTCAGGGACCCAAGGCCAGTCTCACCGAGATGGAGAAGCCTGGGTGTATGAACCCGATGGCAGTCTCTCTGGCGCTGGCCTAGACCAACATGAGGCAAAACCTGAGTGAAGCGCGTAGCTAGCACGAGGGCGGCACCAGCATGAGGTCGTTTAATGCGGCTGAGACCAGCATGAGGCCGAAACTAGCGTGAGGTGGAAACCAGCATGCGGTCGGACCAGCATGAGGTCGTTTAATGCGGTCGAGACCAGCATGAGGCCGAAACCAGCGTGAGGTGGAAACCAGCACGCGGTCGGACCAGCATGAGGTCGTCTAATGCGGTCGAGACCAGCATGAGGCCGAAACCAGTGTGAGGTGGAAACCAGCACGCGGTCAGACCAGCATGAGGTCGTTTAGAGGCTAAGAATCCTGGGTGTATCAACCCGAGGAATTGGTGGCCCTATTGCCGAACGCGAGTCACGCCCGAGTGTATAAAATGACCCCAGGGTGAGCTCGGTGGCTCTGGATGACTGAAGGTAGTAGAGGACCGTGCGATCAAGGCTGACAGCAGAGGACCGTGCCGTCAAAATGACGGTAGAGGGTCGTACGATCGAAGCCGACAATAGAGCGTCGTGCTGGTGTCATCGAAGCTGACGGGCGGTCGAAGCTGATAGTAGA
>CM022944.1:67723478-68110471 GCA_012931725.1 Litsea cubeba
TTGTATATTTCTTGAGCAAGATTCAATTGAGCATGAGAAATTCATAACATGATTTTTGAAATTAGTTTCCTTGAGAATGGTAGTGACTAAATTCGGTAGACAAGAAGTCGGTGAGATTTTGAGCCTTTAGACTGACACATCCATATCAGTCTCACTATATTCTTTCATGAGAGATATCCTTCCATAGATTTGTTTCTCTAGAACTTGCCTTGATTCTCTTCGAGGTCACATAGACACAAGCATGTATGAACATGATTAAGGCCATCTTTGTTATAAGCTACATAAGCCAAATAGCCTATCTTGCAATTAATTTTTTTTTCCTTTGTTGAACACCTTTGAGCTTTATATCTTTCATTTATTGTAAACCCACGTTACAAGCTCTGAACCTGAAAAAAAAAAAAACCTTTACCTAAGTCATAGATCTAGTGGAGCATTGCTTTTCATTATGATATGTATGGGCGTGCAAGAAATAAGTGTGGGGGTGTTTTGGGTTTGTGGTATGGCTATGACTGATGAAATGGAACATGTTTTCATTCTCAATTCGTGAGTTCTAATTTATTATTGTTTCAAAAAACATATGAAAAAAAAAATATGAAAAAAGAAAAAAAAAGTTTATGAAGTGATGGAGGAAATTGTTGTCCATGTTCATGAATCCTCCTAAAATACCAAGAAATGGTATGTTCATATGTGATACATACAAAGGTGGAAGCTGTTGCGAATGATCGTTCCTTGCTGCAAACGAAAAGTGTTTCTTTTGAACGATCTCTTTTTCAATGCAGGAGTTTTATATGTTCTGAATGCTTTAAAGCCATATTGAAGAAGTTGATCAATGGAGTGAATGGTTTTCAATGTCTTATATAGTAGAGCTTGAGTTGATTCATTTTTGCTCCACTAGTTTCGATGGCTTTTGAACTACATTCCTAAATATTTCCCACTTGGATCCTAAACCCTATTACAACCTTTGAAAAGTCCTTATGATTCGTGTTATGCATGTGATTCCAGTGGTGGATAATGAGAAGATATGCAAGCCTATGGTAGATCATTTCCATTGGAATGAATTTGAGCGAAACAGATACCCTTCAAACATATAAGAGTAGAGTGTTTATTTCCGTGAGGGTCTACGTATTTAGTCTACTCCATCTTCGAGTGAAATTGCTTACTAAGTATTTGTAAGATGTTTAAGAATGTTTATTCATGACATGTTTTGAGTTTTGAAAAGCTTGGTTGTTTTTTGTTAATGGCATTCAAACTTGGTGTTTTTGAAAAAAAAATGAATTTGAGTTTTGCTCGAGGACGATCACAAGTTAAGCGTGGGGGAATTTGATGAGAATGCAAAATGTTATATTTTTTCTCCATTAATATTTAGTCCTTTGTACCTATTTGATATCTAATTGCACTCATTATTCTTATATTTTGATTTAGGTTGCAAATGGGGGCGTTAAGTGCAAAACGAAGTTAATTGGGTAATTTTAGACGAATTTTCGCATTGCTTCGTAAGCTGGGCATAACTCTCTCATCTGAGCTCCGATGGAGACAGTTCAAGATACTGTGGAATGTCAAAAGAAGGTAATCATATTTGATGCTGACTGGACGGAGTTGATTCAGGGCCAGGTCGAATTTAGAGGAAATCAAGCAGAAGGGCATTATGGTAAATTTAATGAAATCAGGAGTTCGTCGAAACTTATCCAATATTGGGCTCATATTGTCCGGAATGAAAAATGGTGCAACTTTAATTCTTGGGTCGAATCCAACTGAAGCCCGATTGAGAAGATATGGTCCAGAAAGGAAGTTTGACTAAGTTAGAGTTTTAATTGATTTTTTTATTCATCCTTCACCCTCACGTCTCCATCTTTCATACACATTCTCTTTCCAATACCTATCATCTCCTCCAACGCCACCTCATCTCTCAAATCCATCTTTTCCTCTAATCTCACACAAGCTACTTTCCTTATCTAATTATACTTTCTGTGTTTTCTTTTATCTCCCTCTCTAATTCTTATCCATCACCACTTCTCAAAACGATTTTCAACGCCATCTGTCTTTCTAATTTCTTTTTCACATCACTCTTTCATCTCCAAAATTTTCTCCCTCTTCCTCAATTACAACCTATCACACGGCCCAGCCTCACCTTATTTCTTTCCTCTCTCTGCTATACATTCAATCTATAAATAACCCACTCCATTCAAAAAGCCCCATCTTCTGCTGTCACAAGTTTTCTTTCTCTCATTCTTCATTCTTTTCTTATTTTGCAAGTTAGTATGGCCCTGCGTGGCTAATTTTATGTAATTGGATGAAGAAGACTGAAGCCTCGGAATAAATACTGTGAGATCTAATTTATTTTCACTGTTCAATTTATGTTTTGAATATAGGTTGTTTTTTTGTGCTTAATTTGTTATCATGATTGTTTTGTTTAATTACTAGGATGCGTACTAGTTTATTTTTCACTACAATCTACTGCTAAATTAGAAATCAAATCCGTAATTGTTTGATCCCTCTAATTTGCGAAGCAACTAGTATTTAATAATTTGCTGCTTTGGAAATTATTATATATTAGGAAGAACACCTGGCTAAATTAAATGCAACTGCGTGTGATTGTGTTGTTTAGATTCATCGATCTCTCAAGGTCTTAATGCTGTTACTAGATTAAATCTTTGGCGCTTGTCTTGGATTGTTTAGTAATTAGGGCTAATTAGAGCGTGTGTTTTCTAATTAACTAATTAAGGAGGTAGGAATTTAATTCCAATGATGAATATTCAAAGTATTAATTGATTTATTTTTGCATCAATGATCAGTTTTGAATTTCCAATGGTGGATGTTAACTTTGACCAATGCTTGTTCATTTGATTGAATTCGTTACTTATTGTTTTTTATTTGATTTTATTCATTTTTGCTTTTAGTATAATTAAAACCCCCATCTTTGATCACATAGCATAAAATTTGGTTAAACACTCTCCGAGGGAACGATCCTTACTCGCACTACTACATATATTTTTAGGAGTAAAGGTTTTATTATATTTGGGTGCCTGCGACAGCACGACCACAAATCTCCTATCTTTTGGGAGAAAATTTCTCATTGATTTCTTTTTGGGAGAGAATCCCTCAAGATATCTTTCTTTTGGGAAAGAATCTTTCTAATTTCTTTCTTTTGGTAAGGTTACTAATTAGTAACACTTACCTCTTTCTTCTTTCCTTCTTTGGTTTGCTCTCTTCTATAAAAGCAAGGAGGAGGTTAGATCTCTTACTCTTATTGCTTTCTTTTGCAACAATCCCAAGTGGGCTTCAAGACCAAGAGTTCTTCTTCTTCAAGATCTTCAAGACTGTCTTCTTCTTCTCCATCAATGCCTTTAAGTAAGTTCCCTTTTTCAAGAAAACTCCATTGTAGGAAATAAGATGATAAAAAAGTTCTCTTTTTTTGTTTCTTTCTTTTCTTTTCTTCTTTTTCTTTTCTTTTCCACGTGCTTTCCCTTTTTTTTACACATTTTTTCTTTTTTTTTTTCATGCTTTCTTTTTTTTTGCATGTTTTTTTTTCTTTTGTGGGTCATACGGCGAAATCCGTACCACGTGGCCTGTGGGCCAACTCCTTTTTTTTTTCTTTCTCTTTTTTTTTTGAGAAAGTTTCTTTTTTTTCATCTTTTTTTTTTGCTCATCATGATAATGCATTTTTTTTGGCAAACCAAGATATTCATGCATGCATTTTTTTTAAAATTGAACTTGTAGCATGATGTGATAGCATACCTGAAAGTTTTTGCAAATTTGGAAATTTGGAGCTCACAGCGATATTGAGCCCTTCCTGATTTTGCGGAGACTTTGAGGTTTCGGAAGTTTGGAGTTTCGGAGCTCGCAGCAATGTTGAGCTCATCTTCAAGCTTTCTATTTCTTTTGGGGTATTTCCTTTTTCTTTGGAATTGCCCTGTCAAAATTTCGCCAGATTTTTTTTTAGCGAAACTCTGTCATTTTGATGATTGATCTTTTTCTTTTTCAACGTTTTGCAGGCGGTTCCTCCAGAACGAATAAGGGTAAAGAACCTGCTACAAGCATACCTCGTTGATCTGTTAGATCTTCTAATCCGGCCGTTCAGCAGGCCTGGGAGAAGGTCCAGTATGTTGAGAGAAACCTGGAAGAGTGTGACTCCCTCAACAGAGATGAGATGAGGCAGCCACTGATCACTCTCAAGGGAGAGGAATTTTATAAGATCATGGTAAGCAGTCGTCCATGGGTGATAGATGATCAAAGGGTCTTGCCCAAGCCTACCTTCTTCTTTGGTGATGCAGCCCCTGATGACATGACATACCAGAGGAGATGTTTTCAGTTCTCTTTCATAGCTGATGGTGAGAAGAAGACTGTTGCTACCCGGTCGACGTTTGATCGCACCGTCTCGATCATGAGCCTTGCCCCCACGTGTTCTAAGAGGAAAGATCCTCCAAGCTGGGTGAGAAGGACGAATGCAATCAAGACCGGGGTTTTTGTTAGCGGTTCTCCTGGATATGCGGAGAAGTCGCCTGCTGACATGGACATGTTGATGCCGGCCAGCGGCTTCAAGGGCTCTGATTATTCATCGGTCGATTTGGGACCGGTGGGCCTTGGCATTTTCAACAGTGACGATAGCAATTGGGTGAAGCTTTTTCGACTTCGTGGCCATTGCAGTGCTGACTCCGAGTGGAAGTCGTGGACTGATCGCGTCCTGCTGATTGGTGGCACCGTTTTGAAGGAAGCCGGGATTTTTGATGCGATCCGCGCCTTTAGGGAGACTGCGATCTTTTCCGACGAGGCCTTCATGGCATGTTGGAGTCATTCCCTCCACAAACTAATACATTCACAAATGGTGAGATTGGTTTCTCTTTGAAGGAGCTGAGGGCCATTACTGGATTGCCCATCCTTGCCAGGCTCTATGAGGAGTTTATGCCAATCGACAACGTCCTCGAGGAGCAGTCTGAGGAGTTTAGGCTTTTGTACTTTCAGCTCGTCGCCTTTTATGATTTTTTGAAGGAGAAGGAGTGCTCAAAAGTAAGATCCAGCAGTTGGAAGAGTTTCAGCTCTTCATCTCCCAACTTCTTTGAAAGTGGGGAGCCTTCTAATAGCATGACCTGGGAAGACAAGGCTAAGGATCCGGGTTCGAAGAAGATTTTGGCTATGCAAGAAGAGTTGAGAGATTTTTTTGTGAGTACAAACGCCATATGTCCTGACATTGCACTGCGAAGAGTTCTCGCTGTTTACCTCACTTATTGGTTAGGTGAGCCCGTTTTTGCTGAAGGAGATGGAACGCACATCAGGCCGTATTGTATTTTTCCGACTTGTCAGATGGTGTTTGGAGAGCAGCTTGCTTTGGTGCCAGCTCTTTACTCCTACTTGTGTACCGAACTGTAGGCTGCTGCTTTTTTGGTTCGGCTTGGGCTCCCTATGAATAGGGTATTTTCAGCCCATATCTTTTATTCGTGGTTTGTATACCACTATCTTGGCTTCCACCGGCTGGGTGCTGCACAGGATGATGATCCTCTCATGATTCGACTGGCTAAGGGCAAAGTCGTGTCCAAATCTCTTTTGTTTGCCCGCATGAGGATCCGACGGTTCAGGGACGTCGAGATGGGGCAGTCTTCAATGAAGCTTTCTCTAGAGTTGCGGAAAAAGGCTTTTGATTTTGGTGCCTCCCGTGACTCTACCAGGGCGGGGTCGGGAAGGCATTACTCCTTGACAAATGCAGAGAAGGAGTGGCTTTTCAGCATACGTGTCGGCACGATGGTGTACCACAGACATCTTTTCGTCGACTTCCAGCCGTATGTACCTTCTCGCTTGCTCTGCAGTTGGGCTTTTCTCAAGGCGTTGTTGGAGCGCCTTCAAGCATGGTGAAGCGCTTTGGAGGTTTACAGGACGGGAGAAACGCTTTGGCTTTCTATAATGCTGAAGACACTACTGCCATGATTTCTTATCCTGTGTTGTCGACTTCCCGGACTGCCGGCTTCGCGAAGTGGTTCACGGAGAGCTTTTCGGCATATCGGGGGCTTTCCAAGAAGGAGCTTGATGTGAAGCTATCGTCTGGAAAAGGCCTTGGAAAGTCGGATGGCGTCCGGCGAGAGGAAGTTTGGGCCTTCCTTTCTGGAGAGAAGCACAAGATAGGCTTTCTCGGTGACCAGGGCGTCATTGGTTCTGAAGCTGTCCGGGAAGTACCTGATGAGGCCTTAGAGCAGCTAGAATAAGAGAAAGCTGAGCTTGACGCTTGGATGCAAGCGGCACAGAGGCAAGCTTCCGTGGAGTCTACTGACAAGGGTAGACCATCCAGTGAGGAGTCAAGTGGGAAGCCTGACTCTGACAGTGGGGCAGGTTCTTCTAAGAGGCAAGCCCGCAGGAGTAAGAGGAAGAGGAGTCATCATCGCAGCAAGGGGCAACATGAAGGTCCTCTTGATTTGGAAGTTCCTCTTACTATCAATGAGGAGGTGCCAGGGAATGCTGACGAGCCTCTAGAAAAGAGAAGCCGAGAAGAAGAGACCGTCGGTGAAGGTATGATTCTTCCTCTTTCTCTTTCCATTTCCTTTCATGGTATTTTTCCATGTTTTAATTTGCTTTCTCCCCATGCTGCTCTTTTTTTAGCAGAGGATGGAGACTTGGCTACGCCTGAAGTTCCTGCCGATGAGGCGGTGATGGATCCTGTTGCGGCACCAGAAGAAGAACCTAGGGATTCTAGAGTAGTTCCAGAATCTCCAATTGGTATAACTTCTTTTGCTTTCTTTTTTTTTTGTCTGTGACTTGGTTTGCTAACATTTTTCTTATCAGCTGACTTGCCACAGGATTCTGATGACTTTGAACCATCGATGGACGTAAATGTTGATGATGCTTCCGATGAGTTCATGGAGGAAGAGAGTGTTCCACCAGTCGTCGAAGAAGGTATTTTGTAGTAATTACCCTGATAATGATTTTCAAACAGGATCATATTCATACCTTTTTGTGTTTCTTTGGCAGGTTTTGAAGTGACAAAGGAGAGTCCGTCGCTTCTTTTAGAACTAGAGCAAGAGATGCCAGAGGTTGATCCGTAGGTAGAGACTCCTGCAACCAATTCTAACACGGTGGAGGAGGTACCACGTGCTAAGATTTCTTCCCCAGCAGCTCTAACTGGAAAGAATTCTTTTGTTACTCTTTCAACGGGGCTTGACATGAGCAGCCGACCGACAGAGAGGGGCAAATCTTCAGCTGGGCCATCTCTTCTTTTTGCGAAGAAGGTGGTGGTGCGGGTTCTGAGCTCTTGGATTGAGACTCTCCTTGCTGGACACTTGGATGCCGGATTTGGCATGATCCAGCATGTGCAGGAGATTCTTGGTGATGCCGAAGAGGCTGGTCTGGATGTCATAGGTGCCAGGGCGATCGTTGATAGGATCATTGCACTGGGTGACAAGTGGTTTGAGACCATTGATTTTGCTGACGACCAGTTCTTCAAGGAGATGTTCCTGGACCCTGCTGATAAGGCTAAGTCTGACCGGAATGAGGCTACACAAAGCAGGAAGCAGCTAGTCCGAGAGAAGGACTTAGAAGAGCTAGCCATCATTGGGTTGACACATGACCTTAACATCCTTGATAGGGAGGTCGATGAGGCTAGGAAACGTCTTGAGCATTTGAAGGCACAAGTCGCTGCCAAGTGGGCTGCTATAACAGAGGCTCGCGATAAGGAGAGTGCTCTGATTCGCCGGGTTACAGATGCTGATCGAGTTCTTGAAAGGAAGTTTCAAGAGGACAAATAATGGCAAACTACTCGGGATAAGCTTCCCGGTGTGAAAGAAGGGTTGCAGCCTTCTCCAGCATCTCATGGCAAGTTCCTGAAGAAACGTTCCTTGGAAACTCTGATGACTGAGGCCAAAAGTTTGCTTGAGGAGCTGAAATTTTGGCTGGAAACCATTTTTGGTTGAGCTCTTGATTTTTGTAGCAGAAACAATCCTTCTTTTTTTTTTTTGGTACCACATGTATTTTTTGGTACTCTCTTTTTTGTAGTGCTTTGTAAACACTTTTTTTTTGTACCACATGTATTTTTTTTGTACTTTTTTTTTTTGTTTTCCTTACGCTCACTTAAATCTTTTTGTGATGAAAGCAATTGCTAAATGGGATGCTTTTTTCTTTTGTTTTCCCTACCCTCACTTAAATCTTTTTGTGATGAACGCAATTTCTAAATGGGATTTGATCAAAAGCTTGTCATTTTGTGAAAATCTTTTGTCAAATGATTGTTTTGGCATGGGGGCCAGATTTTTTTTTGTGGCATGGAAGTCGATTTTGTTTTATGGCATTGATAGCCGGTTTTTGGCATTTATAGCCTGGTTTTTTGAAAGCCAAGTTTTTGGTTTGTGGCATTGATAGCCGGTTTGTGGCATTTATAGCCTATTTTGGTGGCATTTATAGCCTGTTTTGGTGGCATCTATAGCCGGTTTTGGTGGCATTTATAGCCAGTTTGGTTTTCAAAAATGCAAGTATCGGCTAAAAGTCGCCTCCCTGCTGAATGGTCTTGCAAGTATCGATGGAATGTCGCATCCTTGTTCATTCGGTTGCGAGTATCGATGGAATGTCGCATCCTCGCGGATTTGGGTGCAAGTATTGATGGAATGTCGCATCCTTTCTTTTCAAAAATTTTGGTTTTGCGGGTACTGACTTGATGTCGTTTTCCCATGATTTTTGAAATTTGCGGTTTTCACGAACCTTTGGGTTATGGATATCAACTGCAATGTTGCATCTCCATGATTTCTTGATTTTTTTCGAACCTTTGAAATTTGGGTTGTGGATATCACCTGAAATGTTGCGTCTCCACGGTTTTTAGGTTTTTTCGAACCTTTGAAATTTGGGTTGTGGATATCAACTGAAATGTTGCGTCTCCACATTTTTTTTTTAGGATTTTGCAAGTATCGACGAAATGTCGCTTCCCTGCGATTTTAGAAGTGTCGAACATGGTTCGCATGCTTCCAATTTGTGCGAGTATCGACTAAGCGTCGCTTCCCTGCGGTTTTTGAAAAACCATTTTTTTTTGTTTAAAGACACAAGGGTCATTAGTTTTGACCTAAAACCATTTCGGCGGCAAAAGGCAGGGTGGACTTGGTGGAAATCCCTAAATCCAGATTTTTTTTTCAAACCATGAATTTTGGGTTCAAGGGTTGAAAATTTTGGTCAAGTTAGGGAGAGGCTCCTAAACTTGGATTTTTGAACAACGAAATGATGAAAGTAAGCATTGTTGAATTTCTAAAAATTTCAACATTTGATATGAGAATTCTAAAAAGAGTGGGTTTAGCGAACGTGTACCTGGAAACCGGTTTTGGCCGTACAGGCATTGCTCTTACTCAGTTGGGTAAGTCTTCATGAGTAGTACCGCTTTAAGGACTTGCCATTGATGGGCAGCATACATCTGTCACCCTCCATGTTTAGGAGTGCGTATGCGCCGTTGGAGAAAACCTTGTCGATGACATAGGGTCCCTCCCATTTTGGCTCAAATTTGCCTCTGGACTTGTGAGCGAAGACCATTGATCTTTTTACCGCAACAACCAAGTCACCCATTTTGTAGGCGCGTTGCCTTACCTTTTTGTCGAAAGATCTTGCCATGCGTGCTTGGTAAAGTTCAATGCTTTGTCAAGCTTCGAGCCGTCTCTCATCGAGATTGTCCAGCTCATGGAGTCGCATTTTGACATTGCTTTCTTGAGTCATGTCATTTTGCAAGGATACCCTCAAGGAAGGAATTTGTACTTCCAAGGGTACGACAGCTTCGCATCCATAAACCAAGGAGAATGGTGTGCTATGGGTTGGTCCTCGAACGGTGGTTCAATAGGCCCACAAGGCTTCAGACAGTTTGTCGCTCCAGTGTCTTTTGTGACTAGAGACCATTTTCTTGAGGATTTTGCATTGTGTCTTGTTGAAAGCTTCTGCTAATCCGTTTGCTGCCGGATTGTATGGAGTCGAAGGACAGCTTTGGATTTTGTATTTGTCACAGAACCTGTAGAATCGATGATCCCAGAATTGTGGTCCGTTATCATGGACGAATCTGTTGGGTATGGCGAAACGATAAATGATGTTGGTGCGCAGGAATGAAAGACTGATGAGGTCTTCATTTCGTTAAGGGCAAATGCTTCTGACCACTTGGAGAAATAATCCATAGCGGCGAAGATGAAGCGATGACCTTTGCTCGAAGGGGGAGGAATAGGACCAGTGATGTCCATACCCCGGGCTTTGAAAGGCCATGAGATCGCTGTAGGATACAGGATCTTCTGTTGAAAGGTTCGTAGGTGGTTCCTCCATAATATTTTCGGAGGCTTCCAGCTCTACGAAACCTTCTGGGGTTTCAAGGGCATTTCCAGACCAAGGTTTTGTTCCTTTCCACGGGTCTTCTTGATTGGCAATTTTCTCAAGGCTTGCTATGAGATGATCCCAATCGCCTATTGAAACTGTGTCGAAGTAGGGACTTCTTTTGGAGACGAGGGTTCTTCTAGGTTAGAAGACCACATGTCTGTGCCATCAGACAATTCCTCTTCATTGTCAGAGAAATCGTACCAATTGGATGAGCTTCCTTGATCTTTGTCAGGTGACTCATCGAAGAGATATCCAGGGAGATCGATGTCTTCATGGACTTGAGATGTTGAGGCTTGGTCAGTAAATTGACTTTTAAGCCTTTGTGTCAACTGTCTCAGGGGAGTGTCGGGATCATACCCTAGCCCGTGTGAAGACTTTTCTACATGGTCGTAGAGTCTTCAATCTCCCAGCTGGCTTTTGGTCAAGACGGGCCCCAATGGTGTGAGAATACCGCGTCCTTCTCCCAAACCGACTGGGTCTTGAGCGTCATAGCCCATTTTCTTCATAATAGCTTGTGCCACAGGACTATATAAGGATAGTTGAGGCATACCTTCGTTTTGGAAGGGTTCAAGCATGGAGTTTGATGAAGAAGCATCCGATCTATGGAAGAAGATCGACTTTTTCTTTGCTGAAGTTGCTGGAACAACGAAGGAACCTGACGTAGGATCTTCTATGTCAGAAGTTGTCTCCATTGGAGTAAGAGCAGGCTGAACTTGCTGAGTGTTAGCTTGGCCTGACGATGTGTCATCTTCTGGCTCTGAATCTGAATCCGTGTCTTGCATGATAGATACGAAAGAGACAACAAATTTGCCCCAAGATTTTTGTTTTGGCTTCTTCACTTTAGTTGTGATGACAAAAGGCTTTGAAGGCTTGAGGGAGATGATGAAGGGAGTTTGGATGCTCTCTTCGGATTTACCAGATGGTTTGTTTTCTTTCGGTGATTGTTGATGAGCCTTGCCTTTATCTTTCTGGAGATTTTTGGCAAATGATGATGTGTCCTTCTCCGTTTCTTCTTTCTCACCTTCATACATATTTGAGTCTGCAAAGTGGACTTCTTTACCTTTGAAGGGTTTTTTGTCCACAAAGACTCGATGTATCATGCCGTCGTCGCCAACAAAATTGATGCATTGATGTAGAGTTAAAGGGACAACACCATTCTCATGGATCCAGGGGCGTCCGTGAAGGATGTTGTAGTATGAAGGGGTTTTTATTGCATACACAATGACCTCAGAGATAAGATCACCGATCTACAACTTGAACCTAATTTTGCCGATAGGCCTTTGAGTACTCCCATCGTATCCGAAAATAGATACAGATGTGTAGCTCAGTTTGCTGGGTGGGATGCCCAACTCTTCGAGAGCCGAAGTGGAGATGAGGTTGAGTGCAGAACCCGGGTCGATCTGAACTCTGTGCATAGGCATTTCCTTGATGTACCCTGTGAAGCACAGGGGTCGGTTGTGCCTTGTTTCCTCAAGTAGGAGATCTTCCTTTGTGAAGGCGATGGTTGCACTGGCTGTCGTTTGAACCGAGAGGCATTCAATGCATGATCCCTCAATTTTCTTCTTTTCTCCCTTTGAGGAAGTTTCTGAGTTTTTGACCCGGTAGTCCATTTCAATTTGGAGGACTTGATGGGCATGTTTGTCGACATCCTCATTCAACTTTTGTAATTCTGAAATGAGATTATCATGAGTGTACGGAGACATTCGCAATAAATCTAGGATGTGCAGACGTGCAGGTATGTGCTTGAAGTGTTCAATCAAGTCATACTTGAAAACCTCCTCGGGGCCTGCATGCTCATCATTGTTGCCACTAGAGGCACTTACAACATCTTTTCCCAAAGGATTTACATATGTAAAGGAAGATTGGTTGTAGTTTTTTGTGGCAGTCCCGGCCAGAGCGGTTGCCTCTACCAACTTCGAGAGCTTATTGAGAAGGGTCTTCATTTGGAAGGTTGTCTTCAGGATCAAGAGGCTGTTGTTTTTCATTTGCTGAGGATGTATCTACAGCAGAGTTGCCATCCTCAATGATTGTGTTGCACGGAGCATTTTCCGGGCACAAGTCCTGAACAGCATCCAGCAACCTTTTTTCTTCGTTGACCAATTCATCGTCCCAGGCATCAATAGCTGGGGATTCTTCAGTCAGGAAGGGCGTGAGCTTTGAAGTCACAGTCTCAGGAGAAAAAACCTGAGAGGGTGTCGTCTCAGTGAAAGTCATGTGAGATGAGGTGGCTCCAGAGGATACATTGCTATGCGTCGTCGGAGTGTAAGTGATCTCATCAGACGATGCTTCGGAAGAGCTATAATCCCAAATTATCACATAACAGGAAGCTCTAACAGGAGACGTTGCCTGATTGGAGTCAGACTCATCCTCGGATGTAAGAGGATCATCTATCCAGCAGTTTTCTCCATTTTCAGGAGTTAAGGGAGGATGTACTTGATGGTCTTCAGGGACTTCAGGCTCTGGATTGCGAGGAAGCTCGTTGACGCGGTCTTGCTCTTGTTCTAGAGCGAGACGCTACAAGATCCTTGCATATTCTTCAAGATCAGGCATGGGAGCCAAATCTTCTTCTTCATCAACTCTTTGTGGTTCAACATAGTTGATTTCCACTGGAGCAATGATGGGTGCTGGTTCAACAACATTTTCTTGTACAGCCTCTTGGTCTTCTTCATCATGAGACTAGGATCCTTGCGGCTGTAGGGGGTTATACCAGATTACTGGCATAAGATGAGTCTCAGGAACCCATTCTTCATCGGAGAGATATTCTCCTATTTCAAGGGACTCCTCCCACTCGTCGGTGTAGTTGGATTCGAATCCATCATCGGTGTTGCTGGACTCGTATCCATCAATGGAGAATCCAACTACCGAATTACAAGAGTATGATGCCCCCTACGTGGCTTCTTTGAATTGAGGTGGCATGAAATCACTGATTGTGAATTTTCTTACCCCCTTTGAAGTCTCTGGAAGGGATGTTTTTGTTTCCTCTGGTGAAGCAGTAAAGGAGGCCTATGCCTTTTCTTTGACTTCTTGTTTTGGCTGGGTCTTCTCTTGCCGTTTGAGCTTAAGGAGATGTTTCCTAGCCTGCCTTCGTTGTTGAGCTGTAGGCTTTGTTTTCACGACCTCCCAATTTTCATCTTCTAGAAGATTGGGATGTACCCATATGGGTTGTCCGTCCGGTGTCGGGTAAGGAACCAGTTTCTTGGACGCTTGGATTGAGTTTATCACCTTGAAGGAAGTAGTGATCTTCTTCTTCGGTGATCTTGATGTTTGTCCACATGACACCATGTTGACGGAGGCAGACCTATAGTTTTTGTCGAAGGTGATGACTCCGTTTTTCCACATCTCGTTTATTTTCTCTCTCACAATGAAGCATTGATTGAGAAGATGCGAGATCATCTGGTGGTATGGACAGTACCGAGGATCATTGGTTTTGCCAACATCACCCGGTCTTTTGGGTTCAGACAAAGTGAGCTTGCCGTTTTCCACGAGAGCCCTAAAGATTTCATCAACATCTTCATCGAACGGGTATTTCTTTTCCACCCGCTCTTTGAAGGCATCTGAGAGTTCAAGTCTCTTACCAGCAGCTTTGTTTTCAGCTTTCTTTGGTGGCTAAGGAGCTGACTTGGTTTGCTCATTGAGGACCTCTTTTTTCTTTGGTTTTGAGGTTCCAATGGCGGTTGGCTCTTTTCTTGATGATTTATGACTGTTGAGGTCTTTGATCATCAAGGTTTCAGCTTCCATGGAAGCTTCTAGGAGTTCTTCCAGGTTCTTTGATTTGTTGCCGATGATCATGGAGCGGATTCTAGCTCTCATGTTGTTTCGGCAGATGTCGACTAACGACGCTTGTGGCAATACATCAGAGCATTTGTATGCCATTGCTTTCCACTTGTGAATGAAGTCATATGTTGACTCATTCTCCCCCTGTTTTAGGCTGCACAGCTGATCCATAGTAGCGGGATGATCCTCATCTTTGAAGTGAGTCAGGAAGCGTGTCTCTAGCATGGCCCAATTTTGGATGGAGTCCTCCGGCAGAGTGGAGTACCAATCGAAAGCCATACCTTTTAGGGTACTTGCAAAGAGGCGGATCTTGAGTGCATCTTGATCCGCGATAGCTCCCGTCAAGATCTTGAAGTGGATGATGTGCTGTCTGGCTAATCCTTTCCTCATATATGTTTGGAGAGTAGGATGCTTGAATTTTGTAGGGAACGGGACCGAGTCCATCCATAAGGGATATGGTGGCTTGATCCCATGCTCCTTGAGTATATCCTCTTCTTTTGCTTTTGCGAGGATACTGCCTACGTCCTTTTTGGTAAGGGCGTGTGACTCATTTTCTTCTCCGTTTACCTCATCATCTTGACGATTCGGAGGAGGTTCATTGTTCGCCTGATTTTGGAAGGCGAGGAGAAGGTTTTCCATCAGAGTTTCAATTCTCTGCTGGCCTTGTTCCAACTGCTGGATGCGTGTGATCGCATCATCTTAAGGTGGATTGCGGGGTGGTGGCTCAGAATTTGTAGCCAGGACGTTCATCCTTCGAGATTCGAATGAAGAAACTGTCCTGGTGACTGAGCTGGGGTTCATTATTTTTTATGAAGAGCTTGAGGAAGGATCACTCTGTCGTCCTTTGCTTGAAGGAGCAGGGGATTCTTCTGAATGCCTTCTTGTCCTGGAGACTCTGCGGGTCACCGGACGTCGGACATGGATTTTTGTTGCTGATTTTTGGCGTCTCCTATTTTTTCCAACTATATGGACAGTAGCAACTTGGTTAGGCATTTCTTTCGACCCATTTGTGAGAGACTTGAAGCGTAGGAGGCTGGGTCCTTTGCTTCTCTAGTCTCTTTTGTCGATACGTCGCGCGGCGGCATATACGACGAGCAATTTGAGCTTCGGTCAGCTCTGGCTAGGCTTTGACAATGAAGGATTTGCTCCCTCGAGCGCAACAGCCGAGTCTGTCTTCTTTCTAGCTGGGGAAGGATAGGATGCGGACCCGGTCCTTTGCCTGTTGCAGCGAAGCTTTGAATTTTTCGAGTTCGGCCCCTGTAGATATGAAGGGTCGAACCGAAGGATTATAGGCCTTAGCAGGTGCTTGCAAAGGCCTTGTGATGCATGATCTGATTTTGGGCTTGTAAGAACAAGCCGGCTCATTTGTAAGAACAAGCCGGCTCATGCTGGGTTGACTTGGGAGTCAGGTTGGAGATGGGTCTCTCCTCTTTCATGTAGGCAAGAGGGTAGAACTGGTTCTCCTTGAATGGGGCCAAGTATGCTGGCTTAGTAGATGTTTGGGACCTTCTTTGTTTTGGTGAAGGTTTTGGTGAAGGTCTTGGGGACCAAGTCTTAGGATAGACCTGGTCGTTTGCGGGTCGAGGCTTCGTGGGGGTGCCACGGGCTTCGGGCTTTTTGGTGCCCGCCTTTGGTGTCATGGTAGTGACACGTTGAGGGGCGAGCTTCAGCTTCTTGGAAGGAGCACTTTTTTCTTCGGGAAGTGGGAATGGTCCCAGCATCCCAAAAATGATAGTCCGGGGAGTTGAGGTCGACCCTGAGTTCATAGAGTTGCCGAGGGAGTTGACGCTTCGGCAGCTGATGGGGCGCTTGTAGGTGCGCGTGGTTTGCTTCTGTTGAAGCATGAGCTGGTGCTTGTTCTCATCGAAAGTAATGGTTAGCGATGCTGTCATTGTTAGTTTTTCGAAAAATTTCTGAAACAAGACCACATCCATTAGTAAACACAAGAATATAATGATCATAAATGGGAAGTTCTATGGTTTTGTCCTTTCAAAATGCTCGAGGGATATGACCCAAGCAATATGAAGAAGGCAAAAGGCCATAAAGGGTACAATTGTTCTGATCGCAGGTTTGGTGAGCCCAGAATGAGCGTTCCAATGACTGTTAGAAGCAATTGTAAACCTAAATTCGACTTATCGAGAAGTAGAGCTTGCCCGATGTAAGAAGAATATAAGATTGGAGTTACAAATGTGCCGGTCGCGAATACAGCAGACCCTAAAAAGGCGTACTAGTACCACTAGACACAAATGTTTTGAGACTGCACCCATGAGATGAGATTCTCTGTTTTGAAAGGCCAAGATTGGATTCATCAAAGAGAGCAGATGGTATTCTGATCCAAATGCGGTCTCAGCGATTTCCGCGAGCGCTAGTACTCAGAAGGAAATAAACCATAATTTCTCGGATCTGAATCCAAAAATGACGAGTTTTTTTTTTTTTTTTGCCAATATCGGGTTCATCAAAGAGAGCAAAAGGCTTTCCAATCTGAACACGGGCTCAACGATTTCCGCGAGCGCCAGTGCTCAGAAAGGAGGAGACCAAAATTTCTCCGATCTGAACCCAAAAAATGACGGAAGTTTTTCTTTTTTTTTTGGAAAAAAAATCTCTTTTTTTTTTGAAGATTTTTAAAAAAAATCCTTTTTTTTATTATTTATTTATTTAAGATTTTTTTTTGAAAAATCTTTTTTTATTTTTTATTTTTTATTTTAAAATTTTTATTTAAAAAATTTTTATTTTGAAAATTTTTTATTTAAAAGATGAGATAGTACACAAAGGCTTCCTAACCCGATTTTATGAAATCTCGATTGATAGAAAAGCCCCCAGGTAAGGGTAGGATTACTTAATGAAACCGTTTGGAGGACCCTTGCCTAGAACAGTCAAGCTGTCTCCACACTCTGGATAAGGCTTTTCTTGAATCAACCGTGATCAAAGAACACGGTTGGTTTAACCTTAGTGGTCTATGTCTCTCTCTCTATTTTTTTTTAGATCTCAAATAGACTCATTCAAGAGAAACGATGGCCCAAATCCTTAGTCGAACAGGCTCAACATTTCTGCAAGCACGATGAACGATAGGCAATGATCAAGGTTTCTCAATTTTGAATCCAAACTGAAAAATATGATTTTTATTTTATTTTTTTTTGTGTTTTTTTAGAAAAGAGAAAGAATGGAAATAAATTCAAAGAACTAGAAATTTCCAAAAAATCTCATCTCATTTTTTTTTATGCAAAATCCAACATAGGCCACCAATTAGAAAGTAGCCAATGAATTGAGAAAAAAAGTATAAGCATAGAGCAAAAGATATGATATGCAAATATTTCATTTCTAGCATCGTGTTCTCAAATGAACGAGTCCCACCGGGTGTGCCAGCTTGATGGACCGCGCGTTCATTGCTCAGTGCTACCGAGGTCGGCGAACGTGAGAGTCTGTTGGGTACGACCCTTTCGCGCCCGGGGGGCAGAAGCGGGTATCAACATTTTTTTGTGTGGGTGTGCCAGATTTTCTATTTTTACTTGGAATTGCAAGTGGTGATCCGGAGATCGACATTCGCAAGTAAAAAGGAAATCAACTTCTATCAAGTTTGGTCGCAAGGGTCTACGACCCTGGGGGGAATTTCCCCCTTTTTGTCCCGTTTTACGACCGTTTTTTATGTTTTTTAATTCTTTTTTCTTCTATATTTTTTCCTGACATTTTTGATAATTTATTGGCCTGATTTCCCTGTAGAAAACTTGACAAGAATCCTTGCATTTTGGAGTACAAAGTTTCCAATTTTCCCAGAAAGCCGAAGACTTTGTCGCACAGAGCTGCCGATTTTCCGTCAGAAGCTAAAACTGGGTCAAACGATGTCGGAATGACCTGAAATTTGGGGTGAAGCCTCCTGAGTAATAAATAAGACCAACCATAGGCTTTTTCTTGAGTTTTGAATCCGTTTGGGGACCTATTGCCAGTAGACTTATTTTTGTCGCGATGAAGATGTCGCGGCTTGATGTGCGGTCAACCGATGTCCGATTAACTTAAAATTTGACAGGGAACCTATTGGAGTCATTTTAAGATTATCTATAGGCTCTGTCTTGGAAACCATGGTTTCGGGGAGCTTCGCCGCCGAGATGCCTCATTTGGCTTCTGAGCGTCAAAGTATGGTCAAATGTTGTCGAAATGACCTGAAACTTGACGTGTAGCCCTTTGTAAGCATTTTGAAGTCGTCCATGTGCTTTGTCTGATGAGTGATGGCCTCGGTGGTTCTCGCCGCCGAGAGGCTTGATTTAGCTGTTCTAGGGTTGATGTAGGGTCAAACGTTGTCGGTTTGACTCCGAACTTGACATGGAGCCTTTTGGATGTATTTTGATACCATCCATAGGCTCTGATCAAAGATTTGGTGTCTCCGATGCTTTCGCCGTCGGGAGCTCCTTTTCAGCTATCGGAGAAGCGAAGTTAGGCCAAATGATTTTGAAATGGCCCGAAACTTCTTGTGTACTCCTCTTTTGGCTGTCTTGAAGGATCTTGCAGTTTTTTTTTATTCTAACAAGATTTGATTTTTTGGAAGTAGCATTGCCTATTTATGGCAGGTTGCGACTTCATGTAGCTTTTTGTATCTTGAAGAGGCAAAGTGACATTTTTGATGTCAACATGCATGTTCTCTTTTGGCTCATGGGCTCGCACTACAATGCTCTGGCCCCATATTGCCTCAAGGTTTTGTTCTCAAAATAATAATCCTTTTGGTTCATGGGCTTGCACTACAAAGCTCTGGCCCCATCTTAGCTCAAGGTTTTGTTCTCGAAATAATAATCCTTTTGGTTCATGGGCTCGCACTACAAAACTCTGGCCCCATCTTACCTCAAGGTTTTGTTCTCAAAATAATAGTCCTTTTTGGCTCATGGGTCATATATAAGAAACAACAAGTACAAATATAATGGGACGGGGTACCCATAGGCACAAAAACATATCTGTATCGGGTCGGGCATAAACGGGTTAGCAACATGCTAAAACATAAATTTCAATACCGTCGGGGCAAGTCTAGTCATAAAATATGATATTTAAAGTGTACAAGTGAAATTCGGGTCGAGATATAGCATGAATGGATTTCTAACATTCTCTGGCCAAGTGTTGAAAGTCCAAGATTTAAATCAATGTGAATAGGGTCCCGTATGTTAGGTTTGATTTACATTTGGGACTCTTTAAGAATTAAAAACATTCCGGGTCCTTACATACATTGACAAGTCTAGAAAACCTTAACAACATCATTATGATAGGGTTTCTCCTTCTGTATAATTCCTCACTCTTCTCTAATACAATTCCTTATGGTTCTTCAAGAAGAAACCATTACAATTGCTGCCCGTCAGCTCCTCGGCTGGCTGTCGGTTAGCCGAGGGGTCAAGTCGGTTAACCGACATGCTAACCGACAGCTAGCCAAGCACAGAAATGGGGAGAAAATAGCTCTCGGGAATTGGGACCGAAGATATGTCGGTCACCTCTTGGTTAGCCGACACTTCATCATCAGAATTTGACAGGAAAAACAACTTTCTGGAAATGGAACCGAGAGGGTGTCGACTCCCTGTCGGTCGGTTAACCGACAGATGACCGACGTTACTACGAACACCAAATTTTGAAGCTATTTTTAGTCCCTTCTTTCTCCAAACACTCCTCATTTTTAAGGATCAGATCCCTGTAATAAAGTGAGCTAAAATCTCCTCCATTTTATCAATCAAAACTTCCAATCCATCACTACAAATCCACCATTCAACCTCATCCATTCTTCCATCAAATCATCCATAAAATGGATTAAATCACCTCATTTCCATCCATATTCAATCGCAAGAGATCCAATACATATGAAGATCCATTTGTACACATAAGGTGAGCTATAACCATATGGATTCATACATTTTCTAAGGATTATACAAGAGAGAAAAAGGCTCATCAATATGCATTTTTAAAAGCAATAGAAACCATATCAAGAATGTGGATGAAAACACATATGAGATCACCAAAAACAATTAATGTAAATCAAGATTTTCCCATAAACATGTTAGCATTCAAAATCATCCTTTCAAAAGCAATGGAAAATTATAGTGAAAAGCATGATTAAAGCAAGTATTAAATCATTAACAACAAGTAATGAAAATCCATATTTTTCTCATAAAACATGCTAACACTTGAAAATATCCATTCATCCACTTGCCTTAGGTCCAAGCTAAGCAAATCCAAGCTCAAAACACTATCAAGATCAACCTACAAGAAAAACCAAGAAAACCCCCAAAATAAACTCATCTTAGAACCCTAACATGGTAAATCAAGAAAGACAAGGAATGAGCTCAAATCAAACTAGGAAATGGAACTTAAAGGGCTACCATTGCACAAAATAGAAGGTGGGGAGGAAGCTCTCACCTCTAAGATCAACAACCAGCAAGAAGAGGCTTGGAGAAGGGGCTGCCCACCTTGGTTTTCCACGAAAATGGTGTCAAACAAGAGAGGGGATGAAAGGGACGAAGTTGCCGGAGTTCCCTCGTAGGATTGGTGGCTTGGAGGCTCCATTTGAGCAAGAGAGATGGAAGAAAAGGAAGAAGGATGGCTGCTGGTACTTTAGCTGGAAGGTTGCAGTCGATGGAGAGTGGAAAATGAGGGAGAAGGAGAGGCTTGTCCTTTTTATAATGGGTGGGTGTGGGGTCCACACTTAAGTAGAACTAGCAATAAAAATTAGAGGGCTTTCTAGATCTCGGATCAAGAAACTCAAAACATGAAAAGTATCCGGCATAATATTATCTTTCCAACAAGGTTAATATTGACATACTTTCGGGGTCCACGGAAAAAGTCAACTGTTTGGTCAAAGGAATCAAAATAATGGAAGATTTGGGATTTCAAAGTTTAAAACATCGATTTCTGGGCCTCGGATGAGATCGACAAAGAAGAGAGATGTTTCTTATAAAATCTAGTTTCCAAAAAGTATAATTCTTGCATGGTTCTAAGATCTCGAAATTTGGGTTCAGATTTTGTATAAAAAGATTGATTTTGCCCCAGGGCTGGAAAAACTGGTTTTCGGAGTTTCGAATGGGTACGGACTGAACACGAAAGTTGTAGGAAATGATGAGACTAGTCAAACGAAGCCGAAATGAAAATTTTTTTAAAAAATCAAACAGGACCTCCACATGCTAACCATGCAAAACAAGTGGGGCCCTATGGCCACTGTCTAGGTTCACTGGCTCTCAAAACTTCCCAAAGCTAATGAAAAGTCATTCTAACTCATAAACTCAACCAAACAACCACTAATCCCTCTTACAAAACTAATCCACAATTAAAACAACACTAAACCAGGAAATTAGGGGTCGGGTTCTCACACCCATTTTATGGTAAATTAATGTGGTTGATTACTCATTATTGTGGACGGCCTAATCAGAAGCGAAAGAGTGGAGTTACAAGTAAAACATAATTATCGCATTAAACCATATAACTCTTCCCATCATGGAATTTAAATGCAATTGAAAGCCTATTATTTTCCAACGGCCAATCAAAGCTCATGAAAAAAGAGTTACAAAAAACATAAATGAAAATATGTAACTCCTCCCATCGTGAAGCATTAATGCGATTAATGCATTTAAAGCGCATAAACTCCCCTATGGCCACAAAAAGCCTATAAAAGGGGGCCATTTCCACCATTCTAAGACACACGACGGGAAAATCCTAAAAGAACTGTATAATGTTGCTACGAAGCTCCAGCAACGATCTCTCCTCCGTTGAAGAAACTCTGCAGCGACCACCACTATAAGGTGACCAAAGGTCCCTTCGGGGGCCACCCCCCAAAGGCCCTCTCATTCTGTCTTCATGGCTTAGATGTTGCTTTTTAGCCTGTCTACTGAGATTTTATTGGATATATGACCTCATCTTGGTCCTTATTCTTTAAAAATCTCAGGTTTCAAGCCAAGCCAAGAGAATCAAAAGCATCATCTGTTATCATCTAAAGGATGAAGGCGAAGCCCAAACATGACTTGCAACCGTCAATCTGAACGAGTCCCTGCAATCTCCTGTGAAGTTAGATTTTCCTTTCTTCATTTTCATTGTATTTTGTGTTTTTTAAAGAGATATTAAAATCACAACTCTTGTCTTTTCTTTTTTATAAGAATTGTAAATTGCATTTCACGGCAAAAACATCGTCTTTCATGGCAAACAAATGAAAATTGCCTTTCACGGCATCAAAATTTAAATCATGTCTCTTTTCTAACACATGTCCAATGAAAGTTAAAAAGAAGTTAATTTTCTTTTCTACTTGTGAAAGTGGATCCACGGACCACCACTTGTTATTTCCAAGTAGAGTAGAAAATTTGGCATACCCATATAAAAAAAGTTGATGTTTGTTTTGTCTCCGATCACGAAAGGGTTGGACCTCACGAATTCTCACATCCGCTGACCCCAGTAGTCCCGCGAACGAATAAGCAAGCCGATCAGTCTGGTACTTTGTCTACATGCAACGAACATGTTCATTATATTTGTTTATTTTATTTTGTTTGGGATCATATGAAGAACTTAGATGATGGACTTAAGACCCCCTTTGATGTTCCATTTTTTTCGATGTTTGACCGAAGTGTTGAGGCTAGGTGGCTTTGATTGTATAAGTTTTGATGAGGACTATTTATGGGTATGGATGATCCGCAGTTGGTTTGTTTGATTGGTTCTGGTTTGATGATGTGAAGTAGTCTCTCTTTCATTTGAGGAATCTTGCTCATGCAAGAAAAGCCTAGCCCCTCACTGAGGTATGATTAGGACTCTTGCGTCAGGCACCACCCAGCTGTACCGTCCAACATAGTTAGGACACCATCATGTGTGAGGGGTTTGATTTTTGGACCGTATGCAGTTCGGATTTTATAGATGGATGTACACCATTGGATACCATAAGATGATGGGGTTTTGGACGTTTGTTCATTTGTACCCTGGTATCAAACATTGATTGGCTAGGCTATATCTTGTGCATATTCTCTACTACAACTCAGTTTGAGTGGGAGGGCAGGGATAATATCCTGCGGTGATTAGCATATGTGGACCGCCTATCTTTTGTTAAGATGTTCATGTTAGGCTTTTATTATGATTCAAATGCTATTTATTTCTATTAATCTTGTCTATTCGTTTACTCTGTTTAGTACTGCATATCTTTGATGTTATATATATATATATATGCTTGCCGACCGTCGTGTCTGATTATGCTACTCTTAGTACATAGGTATCGAGCCCGCCTATCCCGAGGAGGAAGAGACGGAGAAAGTTCAGGCTGATGACCTCCTAAACTATTGTACGGACAACATCGTATAACCTTATCGTCACCGTACCGAGAGCCTTCACGATTACCTTGGACTAGCTTCATCTTTTGTTGTTTTGATCTTTTGGTTTGGCCTGATTTTAGTTGTGGCTAGTGTGTAATTGATACTTTTGGTTTAAATTGTTAAACTTTAATTTCAGTTAATATATCAGTATTTGTTCGTAACTATATATTGATAGATACCATTTGTTTATTTAAGAAGCTTCCTCTATATTTATATTCGTTCAAGAAAATATTTACACCTCGCAGCGGTCTTTGATCCATATGGGACGTGGTTTTTTTTTTTTTTTTTTTTTTTTTTTTTTGGGGGGGGGGGGGGGGGGGGGGGTATTGGTTACTGTAGAAAAGTTTTAATTGGCCCATAATCTCACGCATAATCCCCGTCTTACCGATTGGGGGCATGACACTTCTCTTGGTAATCAGTTGGAAAATCCATCTGGATTCATGCATTAATAAACATGCATTCATAGCTTTATTAGCTGTTAGCATCCACTAATGCAAGGGTACTTAGAAGAAAAAGACAGAAAACCACCACCATAATAAAAAAAAAAGTAAAGATCAGCAAAGAAATGTGGGAGAATGGGCCCATGTGCATGACAACATATCCACTTGGTTTATGGTTGGTACAAATCCTTCACAGTTTTTACCAAAAAAAAAAAATCCTTCACAGTTATTTGTTATTCATCAACTAGATAGCTAGCCTCCTGCCTCCATACCATGTTCATGGAGATGGATGTAATAATGGGATCAGATCACCCAAAACCAAGACAATGCTGAACCAGCTGCCATTCCAAGACACGAAAGCAGATACATCGCAATTGCTGCAGTCTCAACATGCTGTAAAGCAACATAATTGGGAGTAAGAATCATCATCACACTTGCCAAATACCCATTTGTTAAACCCAGCAGGCATGTCAGGACTGTGACAAAAATCTCTGTGTGCATGAAATTTGGACCATGGAGGCAACCCAGAAAGAGAGGATAGAACAATAGCCTTGCAATGCAGGCAGCAACCACTGCATTTGCATTTTCCACAAGATAAAGTGCAGATAGAGACTTGCCCACCAGATCAAACACATTGCAGGTGAATATGAGAATGATGGGATACCAGTCCTTGAGCTTCTGGGAATGCATATCCTCTGTCAAATATCCAGGAAATATGGAAAAACTAACGGCTAAGAGGAGGAAGATCCCAAATCCAAGCCATTTGATTCTACCTACTATGGCCCACAGAATTGATCTCCATTCAGTACTTCCTATCAGGGGACCCCTTAATATTCTTTCCTCACTTAGAGCCTCCAATTTCAGATGTTTGTAGTATTGAGTGACTGGGAGCTTGTCTGCCATATTGTGGCAGATGATGGATGCGACTATGACTATGATTGTGATGCTGAAGTAGAGGTTTGCACTGCTTCTTAAGCCATGAGCATCTTGTGGGTAGATGGCTTTGGTTATGATTCTTAGAAGAGAGACAAGGACACCTGCAACCCATTCTCAGATATCAAATGGGTCTATTAGTACTTGCAACTGCATGAGTTGGCAATAAACTAATAGCACAAAAATGTGATATACAAAATGTTTGGTATGTCATGAAGCCAATCTACAGTTGATACTGTACATGTAACTTATGAGGTTATACTATGCATATACCTCATTGTATCTAGCATTTGTAATTTGTAATGGTTATGCATTCCAAGCAAGTGGGGGTGGGGCTAGTATTTTAGTGTTCAATAGAATTAATCTCTTGGTTGTGGAATATCATAAACAAAGGCCGAAAACGATGCACACAGATGTAACTGAAATAATGCAAAACCTAAAGCTCAAGATATGGAGAGATGGCCACATTACTCTTTACAGTTTTAAAGACAGATTAGCCCTCACTAGAATAGAATTGGGCTATTGTCTTCTCTTGCCCTTGATATAAAGACTCCCTTCGTTTAAGTGATGACTTGAATTTGATACATGCCTCATCAAAGCCCTTAAACATGGATATGCATTGATATTCCCATGTTCCCAAGACAGGTAAAGAATAAAAATATGGGAAAGTGAAGGAAGAGGAAAATAAGACTTTGTTCTGTAATTTGTAAGGGAACATAGGCTTTTCTTAAAGACTAGAAGGCCAGAAAAATATAGACAATAAGAAAGTAAGGAAAATGTTCTTGCCAACATATGGAGCAAGAAAAAGTTTTTTTTGTTAATGTATATAACAAAAGTCATTAATACATTCAGGTGCCAGCACGTCCTGAAGTAGTCCTTTTTTTTTCCCCTTAAAGACGTGCCCTAGGGGTGGCAGCACCATGGTCATGGGTAACAAGTATAAGATCAATCCAAACCTGACCCATTTAGTAATCAGGTTCAACTCAAGCTCTTAATTAAGGGTCGAGTTGTGGTTAGGTCGGTGGGTTATATATAGTTGAGTCGGTGGCGTAAGTAATAACAATGTACTCAATCGGTACCCAGTCCATTTCTTAATCGAGTCAAATAAGAAAAGTGATTTTTAGCGGGGGAAAGAAAAACGCCTTTAGCGGTGGATTTTTTTTTTCAGCCGCTAAAAATTACATATGTTTAGTTTTTAACCGCTAAAACCTCAGAGGGTAGGGGGCCTGAAAACAGCACTTTTCTGTCGCGAAAGACCTTTATTTTTCTGTCGCTAAAAATCACTTTGTTTTTACAGTGATGAGAATGTTGGCCATTTATTTTAGTTTGTAATTGTTGTCAAACCTAGGGTGTTGGAATGGTGTTGGAAAGCAGTATGATGAAGGTTGCAAGCATTCAAAGTGAAACTGGGCAACTGCATGTTCAGGTCATGTCAGTTAAGCATGTTGTCATGCTTATATCTTCACATCTAACATCTGGATTAAAAAGTGGTCAACATGACTTTTGTGCATCAGTGAGAGGGCTTGATTTTTGGTTGTGGAATCAGGTCGATCGGACTTCAGGTTTTAAAGTTATGGTCCGGACAGTGGGAAAACTCTGCTTCACTTAGGTTGCTGTTTTTCTATGACCAGTCAGCTTCAAGGTGATTTTACAATACTTTTCATTCAATCTAGGTTAAATCTCAAAACATGAAAGTTGTAACCCTCAGATAAATCTTTTATTTGGCTCAAGAATCATGTTGTTTCGACCTCGGAAGAGGAAGTTATGAATTTTCTAGTGGAGACAAATTCTGTAGTTTTTCTGCATTGCAAGATTAATTCTTCTTGTTGGTACTTTGTTGTGGGTCCCATTATGTGTTGGCATGTAATCAGCAGATGGCCCATCAGATTCATCTGACTCAAATAGTAGGTCAGCCCAGTCCAAATGAGGAATTGCTTTGTGGGTCCTTTTGTTTGGCAAGAAAGTCAACAAGAAATTCTTCCTATCTTTTTAATTGTTAGCAACTTCTCCTATAGGCTAGAGATTCAACTTTTTAGGATCTGAGGTATGAGTTTTGAAAACTGAATGTAAAAAAAAAAGTAAGGAAAGACGTGTGTGTTAGCTTTTTGGAGTTTTCTCTGCAACAATGGGCGTACAGCTTTCTTCGTGGGCTGAACTTTCAGTTTATGAAAGAAAGGGTGAGTGCAGAACAACAACTGCTGTGTAGTGAGGGGCAATTTCTGAAATAGTAGTGTGCTGGTTTTGAGAAAATTGCAGTGTGCTATTTCTAAGAGAAGAGAAGAATCTACAGTGATGAACGGTTTCAGGTTGGTTATTCGTGGATTTGTTGCATTGGAATTTAAATAAATTCCTGTTTCTACATTAGATCTATCTTGCGTTTTTGCATAGTGCAAAATTCTGAATAGTGGTGTGCGAGTTTTACATTGTGGTTTCCTTGTTGGGTTCTGCTGCATCTGAGATTGTGTTGAATTGTTTGGATCAGACGAATATTGAAGGATCTACAATTGTTTGTTTTTGGCTGATTGAAATTCTATAAGGCATCTGTGTATGCCATTGGGATATTATTGTAAGACACCTGTGAGGGTTAGATTATTTGATATCTTGTAATCACTCAAGTTGGGGTTTGAGTGTAGGGGTTGGTGCTCCTATTCGTTGATGCGGGCGAAAATTGTAAAGGGGTTAGTGCTCCTAGCAGTGGGTGCTGCTAAATAGTGGAAGTGTGCACTTTGCACACCGTGGACGTAGCCTGCGGGTGAACCACGTAAAAATCCCTTGTGTTCTCTTGTGATTGTGTGACTGCCTGGTTGATTGCTTAAGAAAGAGCTCATCTAATTTGCAGAATTAAAATTGAAATACATTTGCTCATAAAGGAAAGTCACTGATTCACACCCCCACCCCCTCCGTCTCAGTGACCAATTGAACCCAACAATTGGTATTAGAGCAAGTTTCCCTTAAGAAAGCTTGACTGCTCAGGGTGATCTTGGATTGGTTCACATGGCATCTGGAGAAAGTAATTCTGTTAGTAGAGCACCACTGTTTGACAGCACAAACTATGCCTTCTAGAAAATTAGAATGCAGGCTTATCTATATTCATGAGGACTAGATGTCTGGAATAGTGTGAAGAAAGGCTATAAGGGTTCTAATGATTCGACAGATGCTGCAGACAAGAAGTTATTTGAGAATGACTTGAAGGCAAGGAATGCTTTGCTGCAAAGTGTCCTCATAAGGACAAAGAAGAAGATGACGACGAAATACCTAGGAAGAAAAGCTTCAAGAAAAACTATTGTTCTAAGAAAGGGAAGTCTAAAAGTCTAATGTCGATGAAAATGGCCAGCTCTTCGGGTGATAATTCTGACGACAGTGGGAATGATGCAACAAAGGCTCTTTTTATGGTCATGCTTGATGAACAAGTTGAAAATCACAAGTCTGAAAAAGGAACATCATCAAGTGATGATGAAGACGCTGAAATTAACTTGGAAGCAGAGTTGTTGGCTGCACTTGAGGAACTATCTTTTGAAAGGAAAAAGCATAAGAAAACTTCAAAAAGGCTAGTTGATGCAGAGGAGATGGTTGTAACATTGAAAGTGGAATTGGAGGAAAGCAAGAGGATACATGAAGAACTTGAGGCACAGGTAGTTTTGAAGACTGAAGAAAACAATAAGTTAGAGGAGGAGGTGACTGGTTTGAAAACACAATTAGAGAAGTTTTCACAGAAGCTAAATGCTTATCAAGGGTCCTCCAAATTGAATGAGATTCTCAGTGCTCAAAGGCCTCCTCATCTAAAATTTGGCCTTGGGTATGAGGGAGAGTCTTCTTCAAAACAAGTTAAAGAAGCACCTCAGAAAACTAAGCAGATAGCCGCGAATGTAACTCCTCCAAAAGCAATACCACAAACTCAAAAGCCTAAAAGGAAATTTGCTCCACCAAAGAAGATGCCACAACAACAAAACTTCAGGCCTCCTATGCGGATACAGTCTACAAACTTCAGGTCAATTTCTCACTTCCATGGTTACTGTTTCCAATGCAATACATATGGACATAAAAATGAAATGATGACCTGTAAATTTAATTTGAGGCCTAGAAACTTTGTGCATATGAACCCTTTTGGTGCCTTTATGATGTATCCTGTAGAATGCTTTATTTGTCATAATTTTGGGCATCTGGCTAGAAATTGTATACATGCATATGCCCCTAATCGAAGAAGGTACAATTTCAAAATGCAAATGCTATTACATATGAACAGAGGGCTCCTAAGACTGCTGAGTTGACCGGTATTGAAACAGATAAGTCTGCTAAATCAGTTAAGAAGGTTTGGAAAAGAAAAGAACAGAAAGACAAGGATAATTCCTTGATAGTACAGACAGCCTTCAAAGCACAGGGAAAGTTGACTTCATGGATTCTAGATAGTGGATGCTCTAGTCACATGATTGGTGACAAGAGCAAGTTCTCCAAGCTACAGCAGTATGATGGAGGATCAGAAATTCGAAAATAATGATGGAGCTAAGATTGTTGGGAAAGGTTTGGTCAGAATAATTGATGGCAAAATCAGATCCGAAGAAGTGTTGTTTGTTGATGGGTTGAAACACAATTTGTTGAGTGTCAGTCAAATATGCGATAGAGGACATGGCATTTTCTTCACAAATATGGCTGTGAAATCATATACAACAATGGAAAGGTTGTGGCAGTTGGTATGAGGACTTCAGGCAACTTATATACTCTCTCTGAGACTACAGTGAGTACATGCATGGTAGGGAGGGAAGACGAAAGTTGGTTGTGGCATAGGAGACTTGGGCACATAAGCTTTAAGAATTGGTCTAATATATGCTCCAAGAAGGCAGTTCGGGACATACCTTCTATAAGGAAAGCTCAAGACAGTATTTGTGATGCTTGTCGGAAAGGGAAGCTAACTAGAGATTCTTTCAAGTCAAAAGAGTACAACACAAGCAAGCCTTTAGAGCTGGTACACACAGACTTGTGTAGCCCGATGAGGACTCGGAGTTTGAGCGAAGACAAGCACTTCATATTATTCATCGATGATTACTCTCGCATGACTTGGATTATGTTTCTGAAGAACAAGGATGAAGCATTGAATATGTTCAAGATCTTTAGAAAACAGGTCGAAAATCAGACTGGCAGGAGAATCAAGGTGCTGAGGTCAGACCGAGGAGGAGAGTTTACTTGAGATGAGTTTGAGGAGTATTGTCAGGAACATGGGATTCATAGGCAATTTTCTGCAGCTCGCACACCTCAGCAAAATGGTGTGGTTGAGAGAAATAACAGGACAGTATAGGAAATGGCCAGAACCATGTTGACAGAGAGCAAGCTTGCAGATGGATTTTGGAGAGAAGCAGTTCACACTGCCGTATACATTCATAACAGATGCATGCTTAGAGCACACACCAACAAGACTCGCAATGAACTGTGGTTTGGCAAGAGAGCATCGATGAAGTACTTCAAGGTATTCGGCAGTAAGTGCTTCATAAAAAGGTTGGATCAAAATCTTGGGAAGTTTGATGATCGTGCAGATGAAGGCATCTTCCTAGGCTATTCTACTAGAAGCAAGGCCTACAAGTGCTACAATAAAAGGCTTCAGAAAATAGTCGAGAGTGCAGATGTTAAGTTTGATGAAAACAAAAAACTTCCAAAAAATATTCAGGAGATTGAGTATCTAATGTATGAGAATCCTGATGATAACAATGAGATTGAAGACTTGCCTAGTCACAAGGAAGGAAAGTCGGACGATAACTCAAAAGAGAAGAAAGAAAATGACAGATGGCATAATTATCATGGTATTAACGAAACTGATATCATTGGAGATCCACAGGTTGGAGTACAGACTAGGAAGATTAAACCTGTTTATTCTCTCTTTTGTCCACAGTTGAACCCAAGACTGTTGTAGAAGCAAGTAAAGATGACAGTTGGGTCAAGGCAATGCATGAAGAGTTGGATTAGATTGAGAAAAACAAAACTTGGGAGCTTGTACCTAGACCAAAGAACAAAAATGTCATTGGTACCAAGTGGGCTTTCAGAAATAAGTTGAATGAGGAAGGACAAGTAGTGAGGAACAAAGCTAGACTTGTTTGTAAAGGCTATGCATAAGTTGAAGGGATAGATTCTGAAGAAACCTTTGCACCTGTGGCGTGGCTTGAGGCTATTCTTATGTTTCTAGCTTTGGCAGTATATAAGAGCTTCAAAGTCTACCAAATGGATATCAAGTCTGCTTTTCTGAATGGCAACCTAGACGAAGAAGTATATATAGAGCAACTAGATGTATTTCAGTTTGGAGACGACTCGAATATGGTATGCAGACTGAAAAAGGCTCTCTATGGCCTAAAGCAAGTACGGAGGGCATGGTACTCTCGGCTGGATGCCTACTTACAGCAACTTGGGTACAAAAAGGGTATGGTAGACAACAACCTATACGAGAGGACTACTCAGGTAGTTGTGGTAGTGTACGTGGATGACATCATCTTCGCGGGCAACAAAGATGAATTGTGTAAAGAGTTTGTGGAGAAGATGAGGACTAAGTTTGAAATGTCCATGATTGGGGAGCTCTCATTCTTTCTTGGCCTCCAGGTTAACCAAATGAAGAGTGGCATGTTTATCTCACAGGTAAAGTATGTCAATGAGATGTTAAAGAAATTTAACATGGAAGACTCAAAACCTATCAGCACACCCATGACAACGAGCTGCAAGTTGAGTAAAAATGATGAGTAAGTGACTGTTGATCACACAATGTACAGGTCCATGATTGGAAGTCTACTGTACCGGACAGCTACTAGGCCAGACATTCTACAAGCTGTGTATGGTTACTAAATTTCGGGCAGATCCAAGGGAAACACATGTGACAACAGTGAAGAGGATCTTCCGGTACATAAAAGGCATAGCAGAATATGGTTTATGGCATCCATGAGGAAAGGACTTCACATTAATAGCCTACTCAGATGTAGATAGGCAAGGATGTATAGATGACAGGAAGAGCACCAGTGGAGGTGCATTCTACTCAGGATACAAGTTGGTAGCCTGGCACAGTAAGAAACAGGATTCAGTTTCCTTGTCTACAGCGGAAGCTGAGTATATTGCTGCGACAACTTGCTGGACACAAGTTCTTTGGATGCGACAAATACTAAAGTATTTGGGAATTCAGTTAGTTGAGGCTATTCCTATTTTGTGTGATTATACCAGCGCCATTAACATCTCAAAGAATCCAGTTTAGCACAGCAGGACCAAACATATTGCCATCAGGTACCACTTCCTGAAGGACAAGGTGAATGATGGAGAGGTGAAGTTAGAGTATGTTTCGACTACATAACAAGTTGCGGATATCTTCATAAAGCCTCAACCGAAAAAAGTCTTTGAATACCTCCGGATGAAATTAGGGGTTACTTCTTCTCCAAAGCAGTAAGGAGGACTGGAGACAGGGGGAGTGCGGGCATATTGTTGGAGCACTTTTCCCACCCGGACATCTCCCTTTGTTATTGTTGTCAAAGGGGGAGATATGTATGTTTTGCAGTTGGGCTGAGAAGGTTTGCTGACAGGGGGAGTCAAATGAGATTTATTTTCTTCTCCAAGTCCGCAGGTGATGACAACAATTCCAAAGGGGGAGATTGTTGGCCATTTGTTTTAGTTTGTAATTGTTGTCAAACCTAGGGTGTTGGCATGGTGTTGGAAAGCAGTATGATGAAGGTTGCAAGCATTCAAAGTGAAACTCGGCAACTGCATGTTCAGGTCATGTCAGTTAAGCAAGTTGTCATGCTTATATCTTCACATCTAACATCTGGATTAAAAAGTGGTCAACATGACTTTTGTGCATCAGTGAGAGGGCTTGATTTTTTGTTGTGGAATCAGGTCGATCGGACTTCAGGTTTTAAAGTTATGGTCCGGACAGTGGGAAAACTCTGTTCACTCAGGTTGCTGTTTTTCTATGACCAGTCAGCTTCAAGGTGATTTTACACAACTTTCCATTCAATCTGGGTTAAATCTTAAAACATGAAAGTTGTAGCCCTCTAATAAATCTTTTATTTGGCTTAAGAATCATCTTGTTTCGAGCTCGGAAGAGGAAGTTATGAATTTTCTAGTGGAGACAAATTCTGTAGTTTTTCTGCACTGCAAGATTAATTCTTCTTCTTGGTACTTTGTTGTGGGTCCCATTATGTGTTGGAATGTAATCAGCAGATGGCCCATCAGATTCATCTGGCTCAAATAGTAGGTCAGCCCAGTCCAAATGAGGAATTGCTTTGTGGGTCCTTTTGTTTGGCAAGAAAGTCAACAAGATATCCTTCCTATCTTTTTAATTGTTAGCAAATTCTCCTATTGGCTAGAGATCCAACTTTTTAGGATCTGAGATACGAGTTTTGAAAACTATATGTTAAAAAAAAAAGGGAAGACGTGTGTGTTAGCTTTTTGGAGTTTTCTCTGCAACAATGGGCGTACAGCTTTCTTCGTGGTCTGAACTTTCGGTTTATGAAAGAAAGGGTGAGTGCAGAACAACAACTGCTGTGTAGTGAGGGGCAATTTCTGAAATAGTAGTGTTCTGGTTTTAAGAAAATTGCAGTGTGTTGTTTCTAAGAGAAGAATCTATAGTGAAAAACGGTTTCAGGTTGGTTATTCATGGATTTGTTGCATTGGGATTTAAATAAATTCCTGTTTCTACATTAGATCTGTCTTGCGCTTCTGCATAGTGCAGAATTCTGAATAGTGGTGTGCGAGTTTTACATTGTGGTTTCCTTGTTGGGTTCTGCTGCATCTGAGATTGTGTTGAATTGTTTGGATCAGACGAATATTGAAGGATCTACAAGTGTTTGTTTTTGGCTGATTGAAATTCTATAAGGCATCTGTGTATGCCATTGGGATATTATTGTAAGACACTTGTGAGGGTTAGATTATTTGATATCTTGTAATCACTCAAATTCGGGTTTGAGTGTAGGGGTTGGTGCTCCTGTTCGTTGATGCAGGAGAAAATTGTAAAGGGGTTGGTGCTCCTAGCAGTGGGTGCTACTAAATAGTGGAAGTGTGCACTTTGCACACCATGGACATAGCCTGCGGGTGAACCACGTAAAAATCCCTTGTGTTCTCTTGTGATTGTGTGACTGCCTGGTTGATTGCTTAAGAAAGAGCTCATTTTAATTTGCAGAATTAAAATAGAAATACATTTGCTCATAAAGGAAAGTCACGGATTCCACTTCCCCTCTCCCCTCTCTCAGTGACCAATTGAACGTAATAATCGGTATCAGAGCAAGGTTCCCTTAAGAAAGCTTGACCGCTCAGGGTGATCTTGGATAGGTTCACATGGCATCTGGAGAAAGTAATTCTGTTAGTAGAGCACCGCAGTTTGACGGGACAAACTATGCCTTCTGGAAAATTAGAATGCAGGCTTATCTGTGTTCATTAGGACAAAATGTGTGGAATAGTGTGAAGAAATGCTATAAAAGTTCTAATAATCCTACAGATGCTGCAGACAAGAAGTTATTTGAGAATGACTTGAAGGCAACGAATGCTTTGATGTGTGGATTGTCAGATAGTGAACTTGTCAAGGTCATGTCCTGTAAGACCTCAAAGGAGATATGGGATAAGCTGCAGAGTATTCATGAGGGAGACAAGAAAATAAAAGAGGTAAATATAAAGAGAAGCTGCCTTTCAAGTGTTTTAACTGTGGAGATGTGGGTCACTTTGCTGCAAAGAGTCCTCATAAGGACAAAGAAGAAGATGACGACGATATAGCTAGAAAGAAAGGCTTCAAACTAAAAACTATCGTTCTAAGAAAGGGAAGTCTGAAAGTCTAATGTCGATGAAAATGGCCAGCTCTTCGGGTGATAATTCTGACGACAGTGGGAATGATGCAACAAAGGCTCTTTTTATGGTGATGCTTCATGAACAAGTTGAAAATCACAAGTCTGAAAAGGGAACATCATCAAGTGATGATGAAGACGCTGAAATTAACTTGGAAGGAGAGTTGTTGGCTGCACTTGAGGAACTATCTTTTGAAAGGAAAAAGCATAAGAAAACTTCAAAAAGGCTAGTTGATGCGGAGGAGATGGTTGTAACATTGAAAGTGGAATTGAAGGAAAGCAGGAGGATACATGAAGAACTTGAGGCACAGGTAGTTTTGAAGACTGAAGAAAACAATAAGTTAGAGGAGGAGGTGACTGGTTTGAAAACACAATTAGAGAAGTTCTCACAGAAGCTAAATGCTTATCAAGGGTCCTCCAAATTGAATGAGATTCTCAGTGCTCAAAGGCTTCCTCATCTAAAATTTGGCCTTGGGTATGAGGGAGAGTCTTCTTCAAAACAAGTTAAAAAAGCACCTCAGAAAACTAAGCAGATAGCCGCGAATGTAACTCCTCCAAAAGCAATACCACAAACTCAAAAGCCTAAAAGGAAATTTGCTCCACCAAAGAAGATGCCACAACAACAAAACTTCAGGCCTCCTATGCGGATACAGTCTACAAACTTCAGGTCAATTTCTCACTTCCATGGTTACTGTTTCCAATGCAATACATATGGACATAAAAATGAAATGATGACCTGTAAATTTAATTTGAGGCCTAGAAACTTGTGCATATGAACCCTTTTGGTGCCTTTATGATGTATCCTGTAGAATGCTTTATTTGTCATAATTTTGGGCATCTGGCTAGAAATTGTATACATGCATATGCCCCTAATCGAAGAAGGTACAATTTCAAAATGCAAATGCTATTACATATGAACAGAGGGCTCCTAAGACTGCTGAGTTGACCGGTATTGAAACAGATAAGTCTGCTAAATCAGTTAAGAAGGTTTGGAAAAGAAAAGAACAGAAAGACAAGGATAATTCCTTGATAGTACAGACAGCCTTCAAAGCACAGGGAAAGTTGACTTCATGGATTCTAGATAGTGGATGCTCTAGTCACATGATTGGTGACAAGAGCAAGTTCTCCAAGCTACAGCAGTATGATGGAGGATCAGAAATTCGAAAATAATGATGGAGCTAAGATTGTTGGGAAAGGTTTGGTCAGAATAATTGATGGCAAAATCAGATCCGAAGAAGTGTTGTTTGTTGATGGGTTGAAACACAATTTGTTGAGTGTCAGTCAAATATGCGATAGAGGACATGGCATTTTCTTCACAAATATGGCTGTGAAATCATATACAACAATGGAAAGGTTGTGGCAGTTGGTATGAGGACTTCAGGCAACTTATATACTCTCTCTGAGACTACAGTGAGTACATGCATGCTAGGGAGGGAATATGAAAATTCGTTGTGGCATAGGAGTGGGCACATAAGCTTCAAGAATTGGTCTAATATATGCTCCAAGAAGGTAGTTCGGGAGATACCTTACATTAGGAAAGCTCAAGATAGTGTTTGTGATGCTTGTCAGAAAGGGAAGCTAACTAGAGCTTCTTTCAAGTCAAAAGAGTACAACACAAGCAAGCCTTTAGAGCTGGTACACACAGACTTGTGTGGCCCGATGAGGACTTGGAGTTTGAGCGAAGACAAGCACTTCATATTATTCATCGATGATTACTCTTGCATGACTTGGATTATGTTTCTGAAGAAAAAGAATGAAGCATTGAATATGTTCAAGATCTTTAGAAAACAGGTTGAAAATCAGACTGGCAAGAGAATCAAGGTGCTGAGGTCAGACCGAGGAGGAGAGTTTACTTTACATGAGTTTGAGGAGTATTGTCAGGAACATGGGATTCGGAGGCAATTTTCTGCAGCTCGCACACCTAAGCAAAATGGTGTGGTTGAGAGAAATAACAGGACAATATAGGAAATGGCCAGAACCATGTTGACAGAGAGCAAGCTTGCAGATGGATTTTGGAGAGAAGCAGTTCACACTGCCGTATACATACATAACAGATGCATGCTTAGAGCACACACCAACAAGACTCGCAATGAACTGTGGTTTGGCAAGAGAGCATCGATGAAGTACTTCAAGGTATTCGGCAGTAAGTGCTTCATAAAAAGGTTGGATCAAAATCTTGGGAAGTTTGATGATCGTGCAGATGAAGGCATCTTCCTAGGCTATTCTACTAGAAGCAAGGCCTACAAGTGCTACAATAAAAGGCTTCAGAAAATAGTCGAGAGTGCAGATGTTAAGTTTGATGAAAACAAAAAACTTCCAAAGAATATTCAGGAGATTGAGTATCCAATGTATGAAAATCATGATGATAACAATGAGATTGAAGACTTGCCTAGTCACAAGGAAGGAAAGTCGGACGATAACTCAAAAGAGAAGAAAGAAAATGACAGATGGCATAATTATCATGGTATTAATGAAATTGATATCATTGGAGATCCACAGGTTGGAGTACAGACTAGGAAAATTAAAACCTGTTTATTCTCTCTTTTGTCCACAGTTGAACCCAAGACTGTTGCAGAAGGAAGTAAAGATGACAGTTGGGTCAAGGCAATGCATGAAGAGTTGGATCAGATTGAGAAAAACAAAACTTGGGAGCTTGTACCTAGACCAAAGAACAAAAATGTCATTGGTACCAAGTGGGTTTTCATAAATAAGTTGAATGAGGAAGGACAAGTAGTGAGGAACAAAGCTAGACTTGTTTGTAAAGGCTATGCATAAGTTGAAGGGATAGATTTTGAAGAAACCTTTGCACCTGTGGCGCGGCTTGAGGCAATTCTTATGTTTCTAGCTTTGGCAGTATATAAGAGCTTCAAAGTCTACCAAATGGATATCAAGTCTGCTTTTCTGAATGGCAACCAAGACGAAGAAGTAAATATAGAGCAACTAGATGGATTTCAATTGGGAGACGACTCAATATGGTATGCAGACTGAAAAAGGCTCTCTATGGCCTAAAGCAAGTACGGAGGGCATGGTACTCTCGGCTGGATGCCTACCTAGAGCAACTTGGGTACAAAAAGGGTGTTGTAGACAACAACCTATACGTGAGGACAGAAGAAGGAACTCAGGTAGTTGTGGTAGTGTACGTGGATGACATCATCTTCTCGGGCAACAAAGATGAATTGTGTACAGAGTTTGTAAAGAAGATGAGGACTGAGTTTAAATTGTCCATGATTGGGGATCTCTCTTTCTTTCTTCGCCTCCAGGATAACCAAATGAAGAGTGGCATGTTTAGCTCACAGGTAAAGTATGTCAAGGAGATGTTAAAGAAGTTTAACATGGAAGACTCAAAACCTATCAGCACACCCATGACAATGAGCTGCAAGTTGAGTAAAAATGATGAGTCAGTGACAGTTTATCAAACAATGTACAAGTCCATGATTGGTAGTCTACTGTACCTGACAGCTACTAGGCCAGACATTCTACAAGCTGTGTATGGTTGCTAAATTTTGGGCAGATCCAAGGGAAACACATGTGACAACAGTGAAGAGGATCTTCCGGTACATAAAAGGCATAGCAGAATATGGTTTATGGCATCCATGAGGAAAGGACTTCACATTAATAGCCTACTCAGATGGAGATAGGCAAGGATGTATAGATGACAGGAAGAGCACCAGTGGAGGTGCATTCTACTCAGGATAAAAGTTGGTAGCCTGGCACAGCAAGAAATAGGATTCAGTTTCCTTGTCTACAGTGGAAGCTGAGTATATTGCTGCGACAACTTGCTGCACACAAGTTCTTTGGATGCGACAGATGCTAAAGGATTTGGGAATTCAGTTAGTTGAGGCTATTCCTATTTTGTGTGATTATACAAGCGCCATTAACATCTCAAAGAATCCAGTTCAGCAAAGCGGGACCAAACGCATTGCCATCAGGTACCACTTCCTGAAGGACAAGGTGAATGATGGAGAGGTGAAGATAGAGTATGTTCCGACTACAGAACAAGTTGCGGATATTTTCACAAAGCCTCAACCGAAAGAAGTCTTTGAATACCTTCGGATGAAATTGGGGGTTACTTCTTCTCCAAAGCAGTAGGGAGGATTGGAGAAAGGGGGGGTGCGGGCATATTGTTGGAGCAGTTTTCCCTCCCGGACATCTCCAATTGTTATTGTTGTCAAAGGGGGAAATATGTATGTTTTGCAGTTGGGCTCAGAAGGTTTGGTGAAAGGGGGAGTCAAATGAGATTTATTTTCTTCTCCAAGTCCGCAGGTGTTGACAACAATTCCAAAGGCGGAGATTGTTGGCCATTTATTTTAGTTTGTAATTGTTGTCAAACCTAGGGTGTTGGCATGGTGTTGGAAAGCAGTATGATGAAGGTTGCAAGCATTCAAAGTGAAACTGGGCAACTGCATGTTCTGGTCATGTCAGTTAAACATGTTGTCATGCTTATATCTTCACATCTAACATTTGGATTAAAAAGTGGTCAACATTACTTTTGTGCCTCGGTGAGAGGGCTTGATTTTTGTTTGTGGAATCAGGTCTATCTGACTTCAGGTTTTAAAGTTATGGTCTGGACAGTGGGGCAACTCTGCTTCACTCAGGTTGTAGTCAGCTTCAAGGTGATTTTACACTACTTTCCATTCAATCTGGGTTAAATCTCAAAACATGAAAGTTGTAGCCCTCTGATAAATCTTTTATTTGGCTCAAGAATCATGTCGTTTCGTGCTCGGAAGAGGAAGTTATGAATTTTCTAGTGGAGACAAATTCTGCACTTTTTCTGCACTACGAGATTAATTATTCTTCTTGGTACTTTGCTGTGGGTCCCATTATGTGTTGTAATGTAATCAGCAGATGGCCCATCAGATTCATCTGACTCAAATAGTAGGTCAGCCCAGTCCAAACGAGGAATTGCTTTGTGGGTCCTTTTGTTTGGCAAGAAAGTCAATAAGATATTCTTCCTATCTTGTTAATTGTTAGCAACTTCTCATATTGGCTAGAGATCCAACTTTTTAGGATTTGAAGTTTGAGTTTTGAAAACTGAATGTTAAAAAAAAAAAGTAAGGGAAGACGTGTGTGTTAGCTTTTTGGAGTTTTCTCTGTAACAATGGGCGTATAGCTTTCTTCGTGTTCCGAACGTTTGGTTTATGAAAGAAAGGGTGAGTGCAGAACAACAACTGCTGTGTAGTGAGGGGCAATTTCTGAAATAGTAGTGTGCTGGTTTTGAGAAAATTGCAATGTGTTGTTTCTAAGAGAAGAATCTACAGTGAAGAACGGTTTCAGGTTGGTTATTCGTGGATTTGTTGCACTGGAATTTAAATAAATTCTTGTTTCTACATTAGATCTGTCTTGCGTTTCTGCATAGTGCAGAATTTTGAATAGTGGTGTGCGAGTTTTACAATGTGGTTTCCTTGTTGGGTTCTGCTGCATCTGAGATTGTGTTGAATTGTTTGGATCAGACGAATATTGAAGGATCTATAAGTGTTTGTTTTGAAGGATCTATAAGTGTTTGTTTTTGGCTGATTGAAATTCTATAAGGCATCTGTGTATGCCATTGGGATATTATTGTAAGACACCTGTGAGGGTTAGATTATTTGATATCTTGTAATCACTCAAGTTGGGGTTTGAGTGTAGGGGTTGGTGCTCCTGTTCGTTGATGCGGGCGAAAATTGTAAAGGGGTTAGTGCTCCTAGCAGTGGGTGCTGCTAAATAGTGGAAGTGTGCACTTTGCACACCGTGGACGTAGCCTGCGGGTGAACCACGTAAAAATCCCTTGTGTTCTCTTGTGATTGTGTGACTGCCTGGTTGATTGCCTAAGAAAGAGCTCATTTAATTTGCAGAATTAAAATAGAAATACATTTGCTCATAAAGGAAAGTCATTGATTCCACGTCCCCCCCCCCCCCCCCCCCCCCGGTGACCAATTGAACCTAACAATTGGTATCAGAGCAAGGTTCCCTTAAGAAAGCTTGTCCGCTCAGGGTGATCTTGGATAGGTTCACATGGCATCTAGAGAAAGTAATTCTGTTAATAGAGCACCACTGTTTGATGGCACAAACTATGCCTTCTGGAAAATTAGAATGCAGGCTTATCTGTGTTCATTGGGACTAGATGACTGGAATAGTGTGAAGAAAGGCTATAAGGGTTCTAATGATCCTACAGATGCTGTAGACAAGAAGTTATTTGAGAATGACTTGAAGGCAAGGAATGCTTTGATGTGTGGACTGTCAAATAGTGAACTAGTCAAAGTCATGTCCTGTAAGACCTCAAAGGAGATATGGGATAAGCTGCAGAGTATTCATGAGGGAGACAAGAAAATAAAAGAGGCAAAAGTGCACACTTACCGAGCCCAGTTTGAGATTTTGAAAATGACCGACAGTGAGACCATTAACTCATATCTACTGAGAGTCAATGAAGTTGTGAACTCTATTAGAGGGCTTGGTGAAGAGCTAAAAGAAGAGTCTATTTTTAAGAAAATTTTGAGAACTCTTCCTGCCAGATATGATGCCAAAGCTTCTGCCATCGAAGAAGCCAAAGACCTAGATGTCTTCAGCATGGATGACCTGCATGGTTCACTGACAGCATATGAGATGAGAATAGGGAAGCCCAAATCTTCTGACAGAGAAGCTGCTTTCAATGCAAAGAATAAGGCTAAGGAAGTAGTTAAGTCAGATAAAGATGATTCAGATGATCCACATGAAGAACTAACGGCTAACTTCGTCCGAAAATTGAAGAAGGGTCAAGGTAAATATAAAGAGAAGCTGCCTTTCAAGTGTTTTAACTGTGGAGATGTGGGTCACTTTGCTGCAAAGTGTCCTCATAAGGACAAAGAAGAAGATGATTACGATATACCTAGAAAGAAAAGCTTCAAGAAAAACTATCATTCTAAGAAAGGGAAGTCTAAAAGTCTAATGTCGAAGAAAATGGCCAGCCCTTCGGGTGATAATTTTGACGACAGTGGGAATGATGCAACAAAGGCTCTTTTTATGGTCATGCTTGATGAACAAGTTGAAAATCACTATTTCGAAAAGGGAACATCATCAAGTGATGATGAAGACGCTGAAATTAACTTGGAAGGAGAGTTGTTGGCTAAACTTGAGGAACTATCTTCTGAAAGGAAAAAGCATAAGAAAACTTCAAAAAGGCTAGTTGATGCAGAGGAGATGGTTGTAACATTGAAAGTGGAATTGGAGGAAAGCAAGAGGATACATGAAGAACTTGAGGCACAGGTAGTGTTGAAGACTGAAGAAAACAATAAGTTAGAGGAGGAGGTGACTGTATTGAAAACACAGTTGGAGAAGTTCTCACAGAAGCTACATGCTTATCAAGGGTCCTCCAAATTGAATGAGATTCTCAGTGCTCAAAGGCCTCCTCATCTAAAATTTGGCCTTGGGTATGAGGGAGAGTCTTCTTCAAAACAAGTTAAAGAAGCACCTCAGAAAACTAAGCAGATAGCCGCGAATGTAACTCCTCCAAAAGCAATACCACAAACTCAAAAGCCTAAAAGGAAATTTGCTCCACCAAAGAAGATGCCACAGCAGCAAAACTTCAGGCCTCCTATGTGGATACAATCTACAAACTTCAGGACAATTTCTCACTTCCATGGAACTGTTTCCAAAGCAATACATACGGACATAAAATGATGACATGTAAATTTAATTTGAGGCCTAGAAACTTTGTGAATGGGAACCCTTTCGATGCCTTTATGATGTATCCTGTAGAATGCTTTATTTGTCATAATTTTGGGCATCTGGTTAGAAATTGTATACATGCATATGCCCCTAATTGAAGATGGGTACAATTTTAAAATGCAAATGCTATAACGTAGGAACAGAGTGCTCCTAAGACTGCTGAGTTGACCAGTTTTGAAACAGAAACGTCTGCTAAATCAGTTAAGAAGGCTTGGAAAAGAAAAGAACACACAAAAAAAAGGATAATTCCCTGACAGTACAGACAGCCTTCAAAGCACAGGGAAAGTTGACTTCATGGATTCTAGATAGTGGATGCTCTAGTCACATGACTGGTGACAAGAGTAAGTTCTCCAAGCTACAACAGTATGATGGAGGATCAGTGAAATTCGGAAATAATGATGGAGCTAAGATTGTTGGGAAATGTTTGGTCAGAATAATTGATGGCAAAATCAGATCCGAAGAAGTGATGTTTGTTGATGGGTTGAAACACAATTTGTTGAGTGGCAGTCAGATATGCGATAGAGGATATGGCATTTTCTTCAACAAACATGGCTGTGAAATCATATACAACAATGGAATGGTTGTGGCAGTTGGTATGAGGACTTCAGGCAACTTATATACTCTCTCTGAGACTACAGTGAGTACATGCATGCTAGGGAGGGAAGATGAAAGTTGGTTGTGGCATAGGAGACTTGGGCACATAAGCTTTAAGAATTGGTCTAATATATGCTCCAAGAAGGCAGTTCGGGACATACCTTCTATAAGGAAAGCTCAAGACAGTATTTGTGATGCTTGTCGGAAAGGGAAGCTAACTAGAGATTCTTTCAAGTCAAAGAGTACAACACAAGCAAGCCTTTAGAGCTGGTACACACAGACTTGTGTAGCCCGATAGGACTCGGAGTTGAGCGAAGACAAGCACTTCATATTATTCATCGATGATTACTCTCGCATGACTTGGATTATGTTTCTGAAGAACAAGGATGAAGCATTGAATATGTTCAAGATCTTTAGAAAACAGGACGAAAATCAGACTGGCAGAAGAATCAAGGTGCTGAGGTCAGACCGAGGAGGAGAGTTTACTTGAGATGAGTTTGAGGAGTATTGTCAGGAACATGGGATTCGTAGGCAATTTTCTGCAGCTCGCACACCTCAGCAAAATGGTGTGGTTGAGAGAAATAACAGGACAGTATAGGAAATGGCCAGAACCATGTTGACAGAGAGCAAGCTTGTAGATGGATTTTGGAGAGAAGCAGTTCACACTGCCGTATACATTCATAACAGATGCATGCTTAGAGCACACACCAACAAGACTCACAATGAACTGTGGTTTGGCAAGAGAGCATCGATGAAGTACTTCAAGGTATTCGGCAGTAAGTGCTTCATAAAAAGGTTGGATCAAAATCTTGGGAAGTTTGATGATCGTGCAGATGAAGGCATCTTCCTAGGCTATTCTACTAGAAGCAAGGCCTACAAGTGCTACAATAAAAGGCTTCAGAAAATAATCGAGAGTGCAGATGTTAAGTTTGATGAAAACAAAAAACTTCCAAAAAATATTCAGGAGATTATGAGTATCTAATGTATGAAAATCCTGATGATAACAATGAGATTGAAGACTTGCCTAGTCACAAGGAAGGAAAGTCGGACGATAACTCAAAAGAAAAGAAAGAAAATGACAGATGGCATAATTATCATGGTATTAACGAAACTGATATCATTGGAGATCCACAGGTTGGAGTACAGACTAGGAAAATTAAAACCTGTTTATTCTCTCTTTTGTCCACAGTTGAACCCAAGACTGTTGTAGAAACAAGTAAAGATGACAGTTGGGTCAAGGCAATGCATGAAGAGTTGGATCAGATTGAGAAAAACAAAACTTGGGAGCTTGTACCTAGACCAAAGAACAAAAATGTCATTGGTACCAAGTGGGTTTTCAGAAATAAGTTGAATGAGGAAGGACAAGTAGTGAGGAACAAAGCTAGACTTGTTTGTAAAGGCTATGCATAAGTTGAAGGGATAGATTCTGAAGAAACCTTTGCACCTGTGGCGTGGCTTGAGGCTATTCTTATGTTTCTAGCTTTGGCAGTATATAAGAGCTTCAAAGTCTACCAAATGGATATCAAGTCTGCTTTTCTTAATGGCAACCTCGACGAAGAAGTATATATAGAGGAACTAGATGTATTTCAGTTGGGAGACGCCTCGAATATGGTATGCAGACTGAAAAAGGCTCTCTATGGCCTAAAGCAAGTACGGAGGGCATGGTACACTCGGCTGGATGCCTACCTACAGCAACTTGGGTACAAAAAGGGTATTGTAGACAACAACCTATACGTGAGGACAGAAGAAGGTACTCAGGTAGTTGTGGTAGTCTACGTGGATGACATCATCTTCGCGGGCAACAAAGATGAATTGTGTACAGAGTTTGTGGAGAAGATGAGGACTAAGTTTGAAATGTCCTTGCTTGGGGAGCTCTCATTCTTTATTGGCCTCCAGGTTAACCAAATGAAGAGTGGCATGTTTATCTCACAGGTAAAGTATGTCAATGAGATGTTAAAGAAGTTTAACATGGAAGACTCAAAACCTATCAGCACACCCATGACAACGAGCTGCAAGTTGAGTAAAAATGATGAGTAAGTCACTGTTGATCACACAATGTACAGGTCCATGATTGAAGTCTACTGTACCTGACAGCTACTAGGCCAGACATTCTACAAGCTGTGTATGGTTGCTATATTTCGGGCAGATCCAAGGGAAACACATGTGACAACAGTGAAGAGGATCTTCCGGTACATAAAAGGCATAGCAGAATATGGTTTATGGCATCCATGAGGAAAGGACTTCACATTAATAGCCTACTCAGATGTAGATAGGCAAGGATGTATAGATGATAGGAAAAGCACCAGTGGAGGTGCATTCTACTCAGGATAAAAGTTGGTAGCCTGGCACAGCAAGAAACAGGATTCAGTTTCCTTGTCTACAGCGGAAGCTGAGTATATTGCTGCGACAACTTGCTGCACACAAGTTCTTTGAATGCGACAGATGCTAAAGGATTTGGGAATTCAGTTAGTTGAGGCTATTCCTATTTTGTGTGATTATACAAGCGCCATTAACATCTCAAAGAATCTAGTTCAGCACAGCAGGACCAACATATTGCCATCAGGTACCACTTCTTGAAGGACAGGGTGAATGATGGAGAGGTGAAGTTAGAGTATGTTCCGACTACAGAACAAGTTGCGGATATTTTCACAAAGCCTCAATCGAAAGAAGTCTTTGAACACCTCCGGATGAAATTGGGGGTTACTTCTTCTCCAAAGCAGTAGGGAGGATTGGAGACAGGGGGAGTGCGGGCATATTGTTGGAGCACTTTTCCCTCCCGGACATCTCCCTTTGTTATTGTTGTCAAAGGGGGAGATATGTATGTTTTGCAGTTGGGCTGAGAAGGTTTGGTGACTGGGGGAGTCAAATGAGAATTATTTTATTCTCCAAGTCCGCAGGTGTTGGCAACAATTCCAAAGGGGGAGGTTGTTGGCCATTTGTTTTAGTTTGTAATTGTTGTCAAACCTAGGGTGTTGGCATGGTGTTGGAAAGTAGTATGATAAAGGTTGCAAGCATTTAAATTGAAACTGGGCAACTGCATGTTCAGGTCATGTCAGCTAAGCATGTTGTTATGCTTATATCTTCACATCTAACACCTAGATTAAAAAGTGGTCAACATGACTTTTGTGCATCAGTGAGAGGGCTTGATTTTTTATTGTGGAATTCGGTCGATCTGACTTCAGGTTTTAAAGTTACGGTCCGGACAGTGGGACAACTCTGCTTCACTCAGGTTGCTGTTTTTCTATGACCAGTCAGATTCAAGGTGATTTTACACTACTTTCCATTCAATCTGGGTTAAATCTCAAAACATGAAAGTTGTAGCCCTCTCATAAATCTTTTATTTGGCTCAAGAATCATGTCGTTTCGTGCTCGGAAAAGGAAGTTATGAATTTTCTAGTGGAGATAAATTCTACAGTTTTTCTGCATTGCGAGATTAATTCTTCTTCTTGGTACTTTGTTGTGGGTCCCATTATGCGTTGGAAAGTAATCAGCAGATGGCCCATTAGATTCATTTGACTCAAATAGTAGGTCAGCCCAGTCCAAACGAGGAATTGCTTTATGGGTCCTTTTGTTTGGCAAGAAAGTCAACAAGATATTCTTCCTATCTTTTTAATTGTTAGCAACTTCTCCTATTGGCTAGAGATCCAACATTTTAGGATCTGAGGTGTGCGTTTTGAAAACTGAATGTTAAAAAACAAAAAAAAAAAAAGCAAGGGAAGACGTGTGTGTTAGCTTTTTGGAGTTTTCTCTGCAACAATGGGCGTGCAGCTTTCTTCGTGGTCTGAACTTTTAGTTTATGAAAGAAAGGGTGACTGCATAACAACAACTGTTGTGTAGTGAGGGACAATTTCAGAAATAGTAGTGTGCTGGTTTTGAGAAAATTGTAGTGTGCTGTTTCTAAGAGAAGAATCTACAGTGAAGAACGGTTTCAGGTTGGTTATTCGTGGATTTGTTGCATTGGAATTTAAATAAATTCCTGTTTCTACATTAGATCTGTCTTGCATTTCTGCATAGTGCAGAATTCTGAATAGTGGTGTGCGAGTTTTACATTGTGGTTTCCTTGTTGGGTTCTGCTGCATCTGAGATTGTGTTGAATTGTTTGGATCTGACGAATATTGAAGGATCTACAAGTGTTTGTTTTTGGCTGATTGAAATTCTATAAGGCATCTGTGTATGCCATTGGGATATTATTGTAAGACACCTGTGAGGGTTAGATTATTTGATATCTTGTAATCACTCAAGTTGGGGTTTGAGTGTAGGGGTTGGTGCTCCTGTTCGTTGATGCGGGCGAAAATTGTAAAGGGGTTGGTGCTCCTAGGAGTGGCTGCTGCTAAATAGTGGAAGTGTGCACTTTGGACACCGTGGACGTAGCCTGCCGGTGAACAACGTAAAAATCCTTTGTGTTCTCTTGTGATTGTCTGGTTGATTGCTTAAGAAAGAGCTCATCTAATTTGCAGAATTAAAATTGAAATGCATTTGCTCATAAAGGAAAGTCACCCCCCCCCCCCCCCCCCCCCCCCTTCTAAGTGACAAATTGAACCTAACAGAGAAAACATTTCCAAAAAGGTGAGGTGGAATATTCCAAAGAAAAGATGGACACTTATCACAATCTATTATACATTCTAGGACAGCCTTTTACTGTTCCAAAAAATGTCCTACGTGGCACTGTGGCTAAAAGGGGCTAAAAGTTGAACATAATTACAACTTTTGCCATCAAGAAAGAAAGAGAGGGAGGACACTTCATTGCACGTGGAAGAGAGAGGGGAAAGTAAGAGAGAGAAAATGAATGAGGGAGAGGGGGCTGGGGGGGGGGGCTGATGGGTTTATTTTTTTCCTGCTAATCTCAATCTCAGCCGTCCATCACACTTTTTTTGGACCCCATTTTATTATTTGTCTCACTGTTTTTCTTAGAGAACTAAAATTTGAAAAATAAAAAAGCAGGGCTGCCGGGTCCGTTTTGGTTGGCCAGAGTGTTAAAAAAAATTAAAAATTAAGAACATTAAAAAAAATAATTTTTTTTTTGAAATTTGGAGTGTAAACTCTTAAATTATAAAAGTTAATAAAACAAAATACTAAAAACCCTAAACATTAAAGCATAAATCATATCTACTAAACATAAATAAAAAAAAAATATTAACCTAAACCAGAAATTCTAAGAACACTGAATCCTATAAAGTCGTAAACCCCAAATCCAACTAAATTAATTTACAAAAAAAAAATTTATCGTGCCAACGCACGGGTTACCGCTAGTTACTTAAAATAGGGCACTTTTCACAAAATAGGTTAAAAGCTGAGTTCACATTATTCTAAAACAAGGAGACCATAAAGCTTAACTCACCCACAAAATCACAAAAAAGAAGAAGAAGAAGGTTCATACCGGAACCGGCCGTTCCGGCGACCGTGGACTGCATGTAGCGGTGGGGAAGCTCACCCGCGGCACCCATGCTACTGCTCTGCACGAGAGCGTTGGCCACACCGGAAAGAGCAACCAAAGCAACTGTCACATAATACCCCGAATACATGCCCACCCTCCCCTTCACATACACCAAATCAACGAAGGGGACCGTCAAGAGCGAGACCAAGAACAGCACCAGCCCAACATTGATTAGAATAAAGGAACTTGCTTTATGAGCCCACCCAATGATGAAAAATAAAACGAAAAGACAGAAAATTAAGTAGACCACGGTGAAAATGCGATCCACCCTGGCATCTGGGTAGAGGTAGGCGAAGTAATCGACGGCTGAGATGAATGCGCTCCATGGGAGGAGGGAAGCAACCCCCAAGATGTAGTAGGAGATGTATGTGATATTATACGAGTCTTTGGGTGCTGTTCCTTTCAACAACAGACCTCCTTCTTCTTCCACACCATTCCTTCTCATCTTCCACTGCTTACAGAATTCAATCTCTTATCTCTATCTATGTGCGTGACAATATATAACAAGCTGTCTTTGCGCCATTTAGGGCTAGACACATGGAAATGAAATCTGGGACGAAATCCTTTATCCGGGCCTGTAAAACCATCAGGTGGGCCCACTAATGAAGCTTAAATGGGAAAAATGAATCTGACACCTCAATGCAAGTTGGGTTTGATTGATCAGATCAATAACATGTGAACGAAGAAACAAAACAAGCCAACGGGAGTGGGCTCACGGATTTATAAGCCTGGTGATAGGATCTACTCATTCTGGGTGTCGAAGGGTCTCATTTTTGAGTCATGGGTTTTACTTGCAATCAATTGAACTTGGGCTTTATTCTGCATCTGATGTGAAATTTAGCCCAGCGACGACGGTTCAGATTAAATTTGAGCAACAATAGTTGAGAACGGTGGGCCAGACGCAGTTTACTTTGCTTTTTTTTTTGCTATGTAATTGGGTTAGTAGTTCAACTGTGATATTTCAACTAGACCATTCGGATGGTCTCTTATCTTCCCCACGAGATGAGATTGTTGTGGAATGTGAAAAACATGTTTGGTATATGTAAATCACTGTCCCGAATTTTGATCTAGAAAAAATATCAAAATCTTAACCTGCTGGTTAAGAAACTTGGAACGAAAAAACTTTATTTTTTTTAAGAACCAACCCTCCGGCACAATTATTTTATATTTATCACTTGCCTTTTAAAAAAAGTAATTTAAAATTTTCAAATCCTCTCACTTATCCTAAATGTAGGCTCAATGTTCATAATCTCAAATAAAATGGCTCCGCTTGGTAAAGGTGGGTCACATCTCACATGGTCACAATCACAAAAGATGCGGCTCATATTATAATTCATATAATGGTAGGACCATATTATAAATCCTATGAATGTGGGCCCCAGGTTCCAATTTCTATAAGTGGCATCACATTGTAATTTCAAAAAGTGGGCCCAAATTATAATTCCTATAATAGTGGGATCATAATATAAATCCTATGGATGTGGGCCCCATGTCCTAACTTCTAAAGGTGGACACTACATTGTAATTTTTTAAGGTGGGTCTTGTGTCCATAATAAAAAAAATGTGGCTCCACTTTTGTAATTCCTAAGTGTGGGCCACATGGTCACGATCACAAAAGGTGGGCCCGCATCATAAATCCTATAAACATAGGGGTTTGTTCAAGATTCATGCCAAAAAAGTATGTCAAGGTGGCATTACTCAATTTCTAAAGGTGTGTATCACATTATAATTTCTAAAGGTGGGCCCCATATTTACATTCCCAAAAGGTGGCCCTCATTATAATTCTCATAAAGGTGGGCCCACATTGCAAATGCTATGAATATGGGTCATCATGTTCTAATTTTTAAATGTGGGTATCACGATGTGATTTTTACAGATGGGTCCCATGTAGAATAATAATAGAATGCTGTAACATTAAAAGGTGGGTCTCACATTGTAATTCCTATAATTCTCTTGCTTCTTTTCTTTTGAACAAAACTTTTATAATGTTACTAAATAAGTTCCGTATAACGTATTCTGAACAAGTAACTTAATATATAATGTTGCCAGGGCATAACCCGATTTCAACACGAGCAACGCGAGAACGATACCAAATGGGCGCTTGGATTTCAAACATAACCCCAATTGTGGATTTATGGGGCTGTCCTTATTGAATTTCTTGAGATCAGCCTTTAAAAGAAAAGAGGTAGCTTAAATCAGAGTTTAGCTACGTTTGACATGTCAATGAGCTTTTTTTAGGTCCAGATCAAGTGCTTCTTAGGGCCATATGGATGAGGTTTTCTTTGGGAGACGGTTTGGATGAGAGGAGGTGAAAAAAAAAAAATCTTAATACAAATTCTTCTCCTCATGTTTGGGAAGAGAATTAATTCCTCTCTTTGGAGACGTTCTATCCCCAGAGAAACCTTCTTTTTGGTTGAAAATGACTTAAGAAAGCTATTCCGGCATGATCCTTCATTAGCTCCAAATTAAAATAATTATAATCCTTGTTGCCCAATCTGTGATTGTTATGCTTGTTGCCCAATCTGTGATTGTTCGAAAGAGTTGGTTGAACATGCCCTTTCCCACTATGATCGAGCAATTTGGTTTAAATCGTATGTTGGGATTTTGGCTCATAAAATTTCCTTCCATGGCTTAGTTGAATGATGGGAGGGTTCTTTTAATTCTGATCAAAGGGCCCTCCTGGCTAGTAACAACCTTTCTAAAGCCTGGGTGCTTGCCATTTTGTGGGCCTTTTGGAAGACTAGAAATGACTATTTATTTATGGGTGTTAAATTAAACCCCCTTTAAAACTCTCGATCAAATTAAAATTTTGATGATGTTATTTTTTCATCATAAAATGGAAGTAAAGGAAAGATCTAATGGAAAGACCCCAACCCTTAGTACGATTATTAGAAAAGAAGTGGTTTTAATTTTATTTCGATGCTGCATTTAGAAGATCGGATGGTAAAGCTTCTTTTGAGTACATCTTATAGTTTGATGGATCTATCATATGTGCTATAGGAGTTAAAGAGGAGAGGAGTTTATCTCATCAAAAGAGGCCGAAACGACGGCAATACCAGTTGCTTTGAATAGAGCCAAAGTTTTCGGTGTAAGAAGATACCTAGTATTGTGTGATGCGATGGAGGCAATCTGAGGAATTAATGGTAGCGAAGACTGGGTGCTAATCTCAATCATTACATATATTTCTTCAGTAAGCAGGGAGAATAGCTGATAGTTTGGAAAATTAGGGGGTGTTGATTTAGATATCATGATTTCGTTTTTTAATGGTCGTTAGGTAGACTATAAATCTATAATGCCCTTTACCTTCGCCCTACTCTCCTTCATTTTAGCCCAATTGTTTTCAATTAATCTTTTAGTTTGGCAATAAATGTTAAAACACTGGAGTTTCTAAGAAGCATTCAAAGACTTTCGAGTGACTTGTACCTAGGTGACAAACCATTGATGGAAGGCAAAGGAGTTCTGATTATGGAATTCTAGTTAGATATGCACTTATAAAAGTACCCACCTTACTCAATTTTTTTTTAGTTTCATTGTATTGAAGCAATCAGTAAACATTACATGTAATATCAATTCTGAGAAATGAACAAGTCATTTTCTTCAATTTTGCATTGTTTTCTGCTTCCCAAGAGCTTTTATTCGCCCATAAAGACGACCGCATAAAATAGCAACATAACAAGAAAAGAAAAAAGGGCTCACACAGGGTTTGCTTGGACAAAAACCATCAAATAAAAGATTTGGCAAGAGAGAGTATATCAGGTACTCAAAACAACTGGAGTATAGCTAAAAAACCATTGGTCCATTCACTAGCATTACTAATTTGAAAACTGTTAACAGTTGAAAATTGGTGAGCTTTCCCACTTGTTTCTCTACATCCATTTTCCAAATTTGTACTTCCAATGTTTTCTATGCTGGGGTCTCAACCTATAAATTATCCTTTACTTATCCCTTTTCACTCAGCCTCGTTTCACTCATTGACATGGTTTTCTTCTGATGGCCCTCAATTTGGGTGTATGTTTCTTTTTTTATTAAATGGGGTTTATTCCAGATGTATAAAAGAAAATACATTAACCTTGCTACTTCCTTGATATTTGATTGCAAACAAACACCTCACTCAAAATGTACTGTCCAGACCACAACCATAAAATGGTATTTTTTATGCGTCACCATTTCGAGATCTAGATCGAGAGATAGAGATGCAAATCTAGGATTTGGTGCAAATGTTTTTTTTTGCAAATACACGCTGGCCAAAAAATTCTATGCATTTGTAGTGTCAAGACTCAAGAGGACTTGGTGGAATCTGCACATGCACCCAAAATGTTGACAAAAAAGAAAAAAACATGCTTGCAGATTCAGTTTGTTCCACAGCTGTTTCCAAGTGTGCCCACATTGCCAATAGTAAAATAATGAAACCTGTTAAACAATTTAAAGTGGATGATCATCTGACATTTGTCAAAACATAAAGATTATATGTACCATAATCATGATCAAATCACAAATCACAAATCACAAATCAATAAGATTAAGTCCTCTCTGCCTGCATGAGTAGTAGAGGGGATTAAAACAATTGAAAGTCGGCAGTATAACAATGTTACAGACAACAGCACAAACAAACCCATTTTTGTTGCCAATCGAAAGCAGCGTGGAAGAGCCATCACATGCTCTTCTGTAACGGGTTCAAGAGCTGGTAGGGGTATGAAAGCATTTGCCCAATCAAATAACCCAAAACCAAGATACCACAGAACCAGCTGCCAATCCAAGAACTAGAAACAGAACAGTCACAATTCCTGCAATCTCAGAATGTTGTAATGCTACGGATTTGGGAGCAAGAATCAACAACACGCTTGTAAAATACCCATTTGTTAGCCCAAGCAGACATGTAAGGACCGTGACAGGAATTTCCGTCCGGAAAAACTTTGGCCCATGAAGACAACCCAGAAAGAGAGGATAGAACAGCAGCCTTGCTATGCATGCAGCAACCGCAGTATTTGCATTCTCAATAAGATAAATAGCAGTCAGGGACTTGCCCACTAGATCAAACACATTGTACCCGGAGATGAGAAGGATGGAATACCAGTCCTTCAGGATTTGGGAATGCACATCCTCAGTTATATATCCTGGAAATATGGAAAGAGTAACAACATAGATGAGGAAGATCCCAAATCCATACCATTTCACTCGACCTACAATGTCCCACAAGGTTGATCTCCATGCGGTACCGCTAAGAGATCCTTTCTCAATTTCCTCCTCATTTACAGCAGCCAATTTCAGATCTTTGTAGTACTGAATGACTGGAAGCTTGTCTGCCACATTGTAACAGATGACACATATGCCCATGACTATGATACTGACACTGAAGTAAAGGTTTGCACTGTTTCTTAAGCCTTGAGCATCTTGTGGGTAGCTGATTTTTGTTATGATCCTCAAAACAGAGACAAGCACTCCTACAGCCACGGTCACGTATCAAAAAGGTCTCAGAATAGCATTGATAGCTTCAAGTCGGCAAAATAAAATTTAGCCCAAAAGATGTATTAAATGATACCGCATGTGTTTTGTGTATCAAAAAAGACAATCTACAGTTAACAATGCAATTGATAAGGTTTTATATAACGCACAACCTAAATATATGCAATTTGCACTGGTGATGCAGTTAACACTCATATTCCAGTTGAAAGAATTGAGAAAAAGTTGTCTTTCTGGAAAGCAAGGTACTTATCCTTGGGCGGCAGAATCACCTTGATTCAATCTGCACTTGCCAACCTCCATATCTACTACATGTCCATCCTCAAATGCCCCGCTGCTATCATTGACCGCATCAAGAAGCTTCAATGGGACTTCCTTTGGCAGGGCCGTGGGGAATCAAAGAAATCACTCAAACTGTATGGGACTTCCTTTGGCAGGGCCGTGGGGAATCAAAGAAATCACTCAAACTGTCGATCAGCGGTTCACTGTATTTTATGCTTTTTGTGTGTATTTTGTTTTTTTGTCATTTTGAGGTCATCTAAAACGTTGAATGGGGAAGTTGGAAAATGCAATGTAAACAACTTGTGCCCACAAAGTCAGAACATTCGATACCATGAAAAACAATTTTGAGAAATGAATGAGAAATACAATTTTTTCCGAAAAAGTCATTCTTTCTCATATTTTTTTTTCATCACCCAAGGATGAAAATGGAAGGTGCTTCAATCATGAAGGTCTACTCTTTACAAATGCAATGAAGAAAAAGATAGTTTCAAATGCTAATAAATGTAAATATAACTTTTATATCACGGTTGATGCCAAGATCCGAAGTCCAGATTCAAGCTTTAGCTTCCGTAGCAACCGCTTCTTGGTGATGATGATCTCCAATATTGCTCAACCAAGTAGAACGTAGAGGCTATAGGATCTAGGGTTTTGGTTGATAATTCTATGAAAAGCTTAACCTAGATCACACTAAAGAAAAATCTCTTTAATGAGCTTGAATGCTCAGTATGATTTTCCTATGAAGAACTTAGAGAGGTGGAAGAGGTTTGAAAGCTTGAGGATGGTTTTAATGGCCTGAACGAGTTCTCTCTCTATAAGCTTTTGGAAGGGTTGAATATCTAGATTTGGATCTGGAGACAGATATTTATGGATTCTGAGCTTCAGTCAACCGAGGTATAAGCTTCGCTCGCCCGAGGTGCCAAAATAGGCAACACAAATCACGCACAATGGCTAGTTTGACTCAGATCCACTTCGGTCGACCCAGGGACTGTTTGGTCCCCAAAGACCAAATGAGCCCCAAAACATGCTCTCTGGAAAATAAACCTAAGGAAAGCTTCAGTCCTCCGAAGGGGTCCTTCGGTCGACTGACACCACCAGCTTCGGCCACATGAGACCATCAGTGCTCAAAATCGAGCTCTCTGGAATTTAGACCGAAGAAAGGTCTCGGGTCCACAAGACAATAGCCTCGTCCACCAATGGTGGGCTGAAGGGGTCTTTTGGCCCCACAAGACAATAGCCTCGGTCCACCGAAGAACCCAAGAAGCCAATAATTAATCGAGCTTCTCTAGCCACTTAGACCTAACAAATTTTACCAATTTTGTGCAAGGTCTTGGGGCTTGTTCCTTGGAATTTCTAAGGTCTAATTTTACCTAAAGGTTGGCACATATTGGGGTATGACGTGATGTAGCAAGGCCTTCCATGACTTGATCTTGATCCAATTTGAGTCTTTTCCAGATGCAACTTCATGGACTAAACACGGAATTGACAACCCAAGGTAAGCGACAAATTTAACTATGGCACTATCAATGGAAACATAGGATAGTCGCTTTATTACATTATGATTATCTAACATATGTAATTGAAAACAAAGCACCTATAAAACCCGTTGATGATGCTCCTGATATGGAAAAATATGAAAATGAATAGTGGGAATATGATATTAAATTAGCAAGGCATCTAATGATTGAATTTATATCCAATTAGTTGGTAAAAAAATTTTGATCACTTTGTAACAACAAAGTAAATTTATAATCATGCGACAAAGAAATATGATGCATCCCCCATCATTTGATCATTTGATGGAAACATTCAATGCATATGTGAACTACAGAATGCCTGAGGAACATCAATCAGAGATCATATTGATCATATGAACATTAGATGCAGGAAGGCTAACAATAGTCTTCCACCATTGTGGGAGAATGTTTCTCATACCCTAATTATTCAAAAATTGTTAACTGTAAATGAGATCGAAGTTGAGTTAATTGTGAAAAAAACAAATGCAGGCTTCTCACAGTGTTGTTCCCGCAGCTCTTATTGCCCATAAAAGATCTGGGAGTGTTGTGTCAACCACAATGGGAAAAGGAAAACTGGCGGACAATTAGAGATGTAAGAAATCGGCAAAGAAAAAGGTCATTGTTATGCTGGCAGGAAGCCTAAGAACTTAAGTGCAGATTGTCCTAACGAGAAACAAAAGAGTGAGAATGGGCAACAAGAGAAGGGTCCACATGGAAATAAGGACTATGTGGAAATGATATCGGAGTTGATGCAAATAGACCTCAAAGGCCACATGTGTAGGGCCTAAGTAAATTTAGGAATTTTTCTATTGTTATTAGTTACCAGTTTATTTGATGAGTTGTATTTAGGATTAAGTTTCTAATTATATTGTAATTAGGATTAGGTTTCCAATATTATTTAGTTTCCTAATCTAATTAGGTTTCTTAGGCCCCAAGTTATGTTTCTTATTTATATGACATTGTAAAGAAGAAATTCTCAGAGAGTTGATTAATGAAAATTCGGTTTTTCCATTGAGGTGCGTCCTCCTTAGTCTCTATGGAGATTTATTGTATCTTCGGACACGTGCTTCGGCTCCCATTGTGCTTTCAGCACTTCCCGCAAGCCCTAACTCTAGGGCCTACATCAATTGGTATTAGAGACGAACAATCCCAATTTGTTGGCGTGTTACCCTCTATTCCTAGCCCTACCTTCGTCCACCTTTATCATCCCCATCCTCTTTCACCTCACTGCCATACCCAAAACCCATCTTCTGGACATTCCCATCATACCGAAATCCCATCGGTGCATCCACTCCTCCCTACCAGCCCCTTTCAAAACCCAGCCATTCAAAAAAAAAAAAAGTAAAAAAACCTTTTTTTCATCCCCGTGACCGTCAGACCCTAACCCATCGTCTCCTAACTGTCAGACAATCCCACTGTTACCAAATACCACAACCACCCTACTGCCGAAGCCCCAAAACCACCGCCTACCATCATCCTTCACAATCCCAATTCCCAGCCCCTTCCATCGATCAACACCAAACCCCAGAATAAAAAAGACATAAAGAGAAGAAGAAAGCAGAGGCGCAGAGAAGCGTACCTGCTGCCAACGCCATCACCAACATCTCGCCGGCATCGTCTTCGTCGTCAACCATCATCAAGAGCCCCGTTGTCTCGCACATCTGCTGCATCTTCTTCTTTGTACTGTTTTCCTACCACCTTTGTTTACCCCATCGCAGGATTCGTCGCACAAAATCTTTGCTTGACACTGCTGTAGGTGCAGAAAATTATGACCCACAATAAGAGGATGCCTTACAGGACTTATCCGTGAAGATGATGGTGTCTGGGATGTCTGGATGCCGTCCGAGAGCCTGAAAAGGAGTAGCAAACGGTCAGAGGACCCTGGCCTGAGCGGCGCAAGGCTCTCCGATGCCAAAGTCAGTGTGGGAACTGGAACGATGGAAGGAGAGGGGGAAGAGAGACAGAGTAAGGGCTCTCTGAATGGAATGTGCGTACCTTTGATGGTGGTATGAGCCTCTATTTATAGAGCGTGGAACGTATCTTTGGGAGATATTGTGGTGTGGGTCCCATGATTGGACTGGGAAGTCACGATCAGCCCACATTGCATTAATTGTGGTCCAATCCAGCCCACCATGCATTAAATGCCCGTCGGGTCAGCCCGTATCTCATTTAATGCACGTCTTGTTGGGCCAGGTCGTGTTGGGCGCCTTTGGCGGTAGGGGTACCAGCGGATCCGCCCTCGGGCCCTGCCTTGATGTGGCCTCAGCCGCTGGACGCCGCCCTGTCAGGGATCTGGTGAAGATTGTGTGAGTGGCTGGATGTCGCATCTGTCCCACTGGCTCGCGCCCCCATCCCTCCACGTGCCTGGTGACGTGGGGGATGAGGGGCGTGAGTGGAGACCCTTTCTGGTTTCGGCTTCCGTCCCGGCTTCTTCAGCCGAGGTGGAGCTTTCTGCTGAGATGGCATCCGGGGTGGCCTAGCCGAGGTGGAGCTCCCTGCCGAGATGTCGCCCGAGGTGGAGCTCCCTGCCGAGATGACGCCAGTTCGGCGTTAAGGGCCCGGACCTGCCTGACTTCGGTCGGACCTCCTGTCCTGGTAGCCGGGGTGAGATTGGTGTGGGAATGCTTAGTCTCATCTGACGGCCGTGATTAGCTTAATCCTGTGGTTCTGGAAATCTCCCCACACAATTGCCCCCTAGCTTTTGACCTCTGAAGTGTGCTAGCCTTTAGGGGTTGAAAGCTAGAAGAATCCGTCCGGGGATGTGGCGATCGTCGTCTGGTGTTGCTTCAACTGCTCTGAAGCGATACATGCTCTGTCTTGCCTGTACTGGGAAGCGAGTCGACGGCTACACGCGTCGCCTTTTCACTGATAGCGGTATCTGCCGGGATCCCTGTGAACGATCCTGTTGCGAGCCGAGCTGCATCCGGTCCCTAGTCGTCTACTTCAAGTTCGGAACCGTCGAACCTAGCGGCCAAGTTTAGGCGGGGGTCTTCTTAGTCTGCGACGCCATCTTCTGCCAGCACCCGCGCTGCTTCGAGCTCGGGAGGTGCTGGCGCTACTTCAGCTTCTGCTCCTGCTCCAGCTTCCGCTCCTGCTCCAGCTTCTACTCCTGCTCCGAGTGCGGGAGTGCGGCGACGCTTCGCCGGAGCGCCCAAGGGAGGGGTCCCCGCCTAGAAAGAAGTCCAAGGCTGGGGAGAAGGACTCGGGGGCTGAACAGCCTCCGAAGAATGAGGCCCCTGCGCGGGCCCCCGGGGCCAAGACTCATATTGAGAAGAGCGCGCAGGTCAGCAAGCCGGTCGGTGGAGCGGCCCGCGAGCTGACGATCTCGGTGGGGCAAGGGTCTGGATCGGCCTCCGGACCCCGGAGTGCCCCAGCGCCATGGAGGCCGAGGATGAAGACTCAGCCCGGTGAGCCTCTGAAAGTCGAGGACCGGCTGTGGGGGAATGCCGAGGTGATCGGAGCTTTCGCCAAGGTCTGTGCTCTGCCAAGAGACATGGAGACGCACGAGATGGTCTCGGCGATCCAGGCTAATCTTCTGGTAAGTGTTTGCGTTTCTTCATTCTTCAAGTGTCTTGGTCGAACCTGACCCTCTGTTTCCATTTGCAGAACGTGCAGTGGCTCCTGACCGTGGTGGGAAGGAGCGATAAGAACGCGACGCGGGTCACTCAGCTGGAGTCTGAGAGGGACAAGCTGAAGAGGGAGTTGGAAGAGTCGCGGAAATGAATAGAGGGGATGAAGAAGGCCAGCGCTGAAGAGGCTGCTCGGCTGGCATCGCCTCTGGCTGATGTCGCCGAACTTACGTCGAAGAAGGTTATGTCTGGGCGAGGAACAAGAAGACCGCCGAACTGGAGTCTGAGCTGGCCAGATTGAAGGCTGAATCTACTGCTGAGGGGACGAGGCTGCGTGGGGAAGTGCTGGCGGGGCGCGCCGAGACGACAAGGTTGAAGACGGCGAACGCCGAGCTGGAGAAGGAAAAGGCCTCTCTTCAGGCCAAGGCTCGGTCCGCCCTCCAGGATGGGGTGGATCGAGCCACTGAGCCGTACGAGAGGCAGGTGGAGGAGGTCACCGCCATCCTGTTCGAGGAAGGATGCCTGGCCGCACTGAGAGGTGCGGGGGCTCCTGAGCCGAGCTTCGCTTCTGCAGCCGAAAGTGCCCCAGTTGGAGCCCCTGCAGTGGTTCCTGCTCCGGAAGATGCTCCAGCTGCCCCGGTCTTGAGCGGTGCCCCGGTTGCCAGTGTTGTTTCTGCCGTGCCTCGGGGTGAGGCCTCTTCTGCCCCCGGAGCAAATGAGGCCCTGGTCGAAGAATCTCCTGCCAGCGACGCTCACAGCAAGGTCGCGGTTTCGGCCGAATCCATTGGTCCAGCAGATACGGTGATCGACCTAGTGGAGTCGCCGAAGCCACAGTAGCCGGGCTGCTCTTTATTTGTCTTTTTTCCTTGCACTGTTCTGGAACACGTTTTTTGTGCTGCTTTTCTGCGTTTGAGTGATGGCACAGCTCTTCTTTTTTGAAGACTGGCTTTGGCCGAAATGGCTGGCCTTGCGCCGAGGTGGATCCATACCTTGGCCGAATTGCCTTGCGCCGGGTAGATCCATCGTTCCGCTGGACTCGGCTAGGCGAGAGTGCGGCTATGGCCTTCTGAGGGGTGTATGAACCCGGACTTTAGGAAACGGCTGAGTGTAGGAACTGCAGGCCATTTCCAAGGCGTAGAGCCTCGATTGTGTCCAAGACACGGGGCTTTAGGAAAGGCTGAGTGTAGGAACTCTTCCATGCCGTTTCCAGGGCGTAGAGCCCAAGTGTGTCCAAGACACGGGGGCTTTAGGAAAGGCTGAGTGTAAGAACTCTTCTATGCCGTTTCCAGGGCGTAGAGCCTGTGTGTCCAAGACACGGGGGCTTTAGGAAAGGCTGAGTGTAAGAACTCTTCTATGCCGTTTCCAGGGCGTAGAGCCTGTGTGTCCAAGACACGGGGGCTTTAGGAAAGGCTGGGTGTAAGAACTCTTCTATGCCGTTTCCAGGGCGTAGAGCCTGTGTGTCCAAGACACGGGGGCTTTAGGAAAGGCTGAGTGTAAGAACTCTTCTATGCCGTTTCCAGGGCGTAGAGCCTGTGTGTCCAAGACACGGGGGCTTTAGGAAAGGCTGAGTGTAAGAACTCTTCTATGCCGTTTCCAGGGCGTAGAGCCTGTGCTGCCGGAGTCGACCAGAAAGGTGACAGATTGATGACGGGGCGAACGCCATTTCCATTGATTCAGAGATTCATTACATCTTTTAGAAATTGAATTTCTTGGGATACAGATGGATACAGAGGACGCCAGATGGATCACGTAATGATCTTCTCCGAATCCTCGTTGTCTGGAATCTGGGCTGCGTTCTGGTGAACTCGGCCCTCGCTGCCGCCAGCATCTACTGCCTCAACGAACTCTGGAATGTGGCCCTCTTCGGCCAGCTTCTCCAGATACCACTGCAGAGAGTTGCAGTCTTCGGTCCTGTGCCCATTGCCCCTATGGAAGGAGCAGTAGAGCTTGCTTCGGGCGCCTGAGGTGGGCTCATTCTGCATGGGCGGAGGGTACTTGAAGAACGGCTTGGACCTGATCTTGGTCAGGATGCGGTAGATCGGCTCCTTGAAGACGACGTTGACGCCCTGACTGGCGCTGGTGGGAGGTCCGGGCTGCAAGGTGCCCCCAGACCTGGACGACGCAGGCTTCGCCGAACTGGAGAACCAAGCCTGCTTGGGCTCCTGCTCCTGGGAGGGCCTCCCGCCTTTCTGCCGAGGCTGGCTATTCTTCTGTTCGGGCTCCGGATGCCCGTCCTGATCCTTAGCTCGGATCTCGTCTTCCTCCCGGGCGATAAAGCGCTTCACCCGGGATATCAATTCTGACATGGATTCTGGGGTGTCCCCGGCCAAGTCCTTTCGCAAGTCGGTGCCAGGGATCAGGGCATGCTGGAAGGCGTAGATGGCTATCCCCTCCCTCGCGCCCTCGATCTGGCTGTAGACCGCCCAGAATCGGTGGGTGAACTTGGCGAGAGTTTCGCCCTGCTTCATTCTCAGGGCGATGAGGTCCCCTTCCTTCTTGGGGACGACGGTGTAGGCTTGGAACTTCTTCAGGAAGGAGAGCTGGAGCTCCTTCCAACTGGAAACCGACTGCTCCGGGAGGGAGCAGAACCACTTCAGGGGGAGGTCACCCAAACTGGAGGAGAAGATTTTGCAGTTCAGGTGACCCTCGTTTCCCCAGATGGACATCCTCTGGGAGAAGTGTCGGAGGTGTGCAGATGGGTCGGACAGTCCGTCATAGGGGACGAACCGCGGGACGGAGAACTTCTTGGGCAAGGGGGTGTGCTCAATCTCTTTTGTGAAGGGAGAGCCCCCGAGATCAGTGTGACCACAGAGCTGCTTCTGATCCCGCATGTCTAAGTTGCGCTGGAGAGCCAATCTGACACGTTTGTCAAATCGCTCTTGCTCGTCGTCCTTTTCTGGAGTCTGAGCTCGGGTCTTCCGCTTGGGTTGGTTTGGGCTACGACGGCTACGAGTTCGGCCGTCGCGGCTGTGGTGACTTCGGCTGTTGCTCGAGCCTTCGTCACGGATCTGGCTCCGTTTCTGGTCCAGATGATGTCTGAGTTCCTCACGAGGAGGCTGGGCTGCCCTGCTGGGAGCGTCCTTCTTTTTCCCTTGAGGCTCAGAGACCTCCCTCAAGGAGGCAGTTTGCACTGCCTTCAGCTGCTGCTGGAGCTCGCGAATCATCCGTTCTTGCTTCTGGAGTTGCTTCTGGAGGAGGGCAGCTTCAGGAACCTCTCCTGGGGGTTGAGCGTGGCGCGTTTCTCCTACGGCCACGGCTTTGTCCTTCCGGGGACGCTTATGCTGACGCTCACTGCGTCCGGGTGGCGCGACTTCGTCCGCTGAGAGCGAGGCCTCGACTCCCTCCTGGAATGGGATCTCGACAAAGAGTTGGGAGCCCAGGCGACCCTCGCCTGCGGATGTGCCTTGGATCGTTCGGGACCGTCCCTGAGGAGGGACGTCCGCTGGCGGTGGTAGCAGCCCGAGTGCTGCTCTCGACGATTCTACACCCTTCTTAGCTTTCGGAGGCATGGCTTCTGAGAAGATGAGGTTAAGAAAGATTGTTTGGAAGGATTTGGAGAAGGTTGGGGAGGCTGGGATATTGCTTCCCCACAGACGGCGCCAATTGTAGGTGCAGAAAATTATGACCCACAATAAGAGGATGCCTTACAGGACTTATCCGTGAAGATGATGGTGTCTGGGATGTCTGGATGCCGTCCGAGAGCCTGAAAAGGAGTAGCAAACGGTCAGAGGACCCTGGCCTGAGCGGCGCAAGGCTCTCCGATGCCAAAGTCAGTGTGGGAACTGGAACGATGGAAGGAGAGGGGGAAGAGAGACAGAGTAAGGGCTCTCTGAATGGAATGTGCGTACCTTTGATGGTGGTATGAGCCTCTATTTATAGAGCGTGGAACGTATCTTTGGGAGATATTGTGGTGTGGGTCCCATGATTGGACTGGGAAGTCACGATCAGCCCACATTGCATTAATTGTGGTCCAATCCAGCCCACCATGCATTAAATGCCCGTCGGGTCAGCCCGTATCTCATTTAATGCACGTCTTGTTGGGCCAGGTCGTGTTGGGCGCCTTTGGCGGTAGGGGTACCAGCGGATCCGCCCTCGGGCCCTGCCTTGATGTGGCCTCAGCCGCTGGACGCCGCCCTGTCAGGGATCTGGTGAAGATTGTGTGAGTGGCTGGATGTCGCATCTGTCCCACTGGCTCGCGCCCCCATCCCTCCACGTGCCTGGTGACGTGGGGGATGAGGGGCGTGAGTGGAGACCCTTTCTGGTTTCGGCTTCCGTCCCGGCTTCTTCAGCCGAGGTGGAGCTTTCTGCTGAGATGGCATCCGGGGTGGCCTAGCCGAGGTGGAGCTCCCTGCCGAGATGTCGCCCGAGGTGGAGCTCCCTGCCGAGATGACGCCAGTTCGGCGTTAAGGGCCCGGACCTGCCTGACTTCGGTCGGACCTCCTGTCCTGGTAGCCGGGGTGAGATTGGTGTGGGAATGCTTAGTCTCATCTGACGGCCGTGATTAGCTTAATCCTGTGGTTCTGGAAATCTCCCCACACAACTGCATTTTCCGTCCCTTCCCTCATCTTCGTTCTCTTTCAGCCGGCCAACAAAGAAGACAACAGTCAAAAGGTTTTGAGGCCTTTTTTTTCTTCTCTTGCTTTCTGTAGCCGAAATTCAGGAGAAAAAGAAGAGTCCTCACACGGGCCCTTGTTAACACGTGACAAGCCAGAGTGTGGTTGCTGGGCCTGAGTTGAGGTTTAGATTCAACCTAAATCTGAACAACCAACAGTATACAGAAAAGGAGCAGCAAGGCCAAAACTTAATGCATACTGGGTAGACGGACTTGACCCATTACAACAATACCCAAATTGTGTGCAGATTTGGATCAGGTGGACCGACCCAATCAATAGTTGAAGCCCAACCTGTTTTGAAGCAATTAGCAAGCTGAAACCGTTCCTGACATCAACAACAAATAATCAAGGGTCGCAATTTCTTTTTGCAATTTTGGAACCATCTGGAGCCCGATTTCCAATCCGTCTTCGCCTGTGTATTTGTAGTGAGCAGATCTACACATCAGATTCGTCATTCTTTCATCCACGATGAAACTCCGTGATACCACAATCTTCAACATACTTCAAAGATGCAAATATAAGGATAAATATGGCTCATGGTATTTTGAGAATGAAGTCTATTTCACGCAATTTCCTGATTTGAAACAAGGTGACTTGTCCTGTTTTGCAATACTCCGACCAATTCTCAAGGGTTCAAGATGCATGTGGAATGGAGGATGATGAAGAACATGATTTCATTAGTTTTCTAAGAGGCTCGAGACATGATATAGTGGAGAGAATGAGTGACCACAAGACCATTCATGAGGTCTCCATATGCAAAGCAACCTTCTATAGCCAAAGCCTTAAACGGGAAGATGGGTTATGCAAGAAACAACTTGGTAAGGGTAGTTGAGAAATTCTTCTTCGATGGAGCCATTGCACCAAATAAGGCAACTTCACCCTATTTGAAGACCATGTTGGACGCTGCTACAGAACATGATCCGGGTATAAAGCCACCCACACCGTATGAGATTGGCCACTACTGTGTTGAAGAGGAATATAAGGAGACGGTGGAATGGGTGAATACCTTTAAGAGGATCTGGAGAGAGAGGGGATGCACACTCATGTGTGATGGGTGGACTACATCACCAGACGGTCCCTATTGAATTTTTTAGTATATTCATCTTTAGGGACTTTTTTTATTAGATCGGTTGATGCAACCGAGTACGTCACAGATGCGACATACTTGAATAAGCTTTTCAATGAGGTAATTGAGGATATTAGGACAGAATGTGTTGTTCAGATCATCACAGACAGTGATGCAAGCATGAAGAAGGAAGGAATGATACTCATGCAGCAAAGGCCCAATATTTTTTGGTCTCCATGTGCCGCACATTGCTTGGAATTAATGATTGAAAACATTGCTAAGAGGAAAATGATAAAAGGTGTGATATTGAAGGCAAAAAGATCACTAATTTTATCTATCAGTCAAACAGGCTCATAGCGATGATAAAGAAATATACGGACAACCATGAGCTACTACGGCCCGGCATTACAAGATTTGCCACCCACTTTATAGCTCTAGAAAGCCTTTATAAATACAAAGGAGGGCTACACCAACTATTTACATCACAAGAATGGTTGGAATCAAAGTGAGGGAAGAAGCCAACGCCCCAAGCAAAGCAAGTTGTAAAGATTGTACAATCTAAGAGATATTGGCCATTTGTTGGTGATGTTAGTTTACATGGTCTCAATCCAGTAGATGATATAATAAATTGATTTATTTCTTTATTTATCAATATAATCATGCTTTCCTTTCATGAGATGAATGGTGTTTTATTACTTACTTGCACATAACCAATACGAGTGCCATAAGGGTTCATGAGATGAATCGGAGCCCACAAATATATTAGATGTAATACATGTGTATGGATGAGATCCACATATAGGAAACATGTATAACAAATCTTATACTTAAATTTGTTCATAACCAGTGATGAGATTGAACATCTCATCTGACAAGGTTGCAGCACTTTGATCACTATGAGATAGTGTGATTTGTCTCGATCATCAGAATGTAAGCTTCTAGATCATAGTGCTGGTACATTGAATGTATTGAAGAACCATGAGAAGCACCTTATGGACACTGTCTTTGCTTTAAGATCTGCTCTCATAATTCCCTAGCAATAGGCTCATAATCCTAAGACATTAATGAACTCAAGTTTCTGTTTATTTGCTTTGAGTCACCAATGAGTGAGGCCAATTGTAGGTCAATACCTCATTGTTTGGGTACGTGGTAGTAGAGCTGTGAGAACAATCAATGGTCAATATGGAATCTATCCACATTATCCCCTTATGCCAATTAATGGATTTAACATTGGTAAGTACGCACCCATTCCGATTAAGAGTTAATTAGATAGGTACCGATGATCACTATAATTAATTGGGGCTCAAGGATAATAAGATATGGATCCAATTTGGTAGACAGGTCCAATTGATCTATGGATATAGATAGGGGGCCTACTTGTGATTATAGGGAAGTTTAGGGGTCTTCTATGTAATTTATTCCTAAGAGTGGAGTTCAATTGGATTTATATAGTGGAGTTATTTGCAATTAACTGTGGGCCCGGATTGCACATGAGATGTTGGGTCGCGTGTCCTAGTTAAAGCCAGCTTTCTGTGGAATCCCTAGTGGTCCCCACGCTAGCCCAATTATTAAAAAGGTACTAATTTTTACTTGAACTCTAAAAGGAAGGAATTAGAAAGTTACTATTTCTATTTGAAGTGAGACTTCTAATGGTGGTAATAGTAAGTTACTAATTATTAATGAAAGTGAGACTTCTATTTTAATTAGAAAGGAGGAAGTTACTAATTCTTAATTAGTAAGAAGAGGTGGCTTTGAGCTATAAAAGGAGTAGAGGGTGCTGGGACGTCCACACCTTGGAATTCACGCCCAGCCCTTTCTTGCGCAAGTTGTTGCACACCTCTCTCTCTTATTCTAGTTTCCTTAAGAGCTTCTAGTTGATTTCTTTAGGAGATCCCACCCATCTTCTTTAGAAAAGAGATCTGATATAGGATATAGCGTGAAAGGCAAATAGGTGTTGGAGATCTTAGATTGATTAGTGAAAGAGTTCCACATCAAAGAAAGAGATTAACTTCTCCATTAGAGCACAACCGAGCTCCAAAGGTATAATCTACTTCCTTGTGTGTTGTGAATTGAAAATGGATGCATGGTGATGCTTTTATTCTATCTTAGAGATATTTTTTCTACTGATCTTGGTTGATGAGCTTGAGGATTGGATCCTGGATTGGGTTTGTTGCCTTCTGGATAGTTGATCTCTGCATCAAGTAGGTCAAAAGTTTTTAAAACCTATCCGCGAGGCCCACCTATTTCCAACAATTGGTATCAGAGCCATACCTCATCTCTAGTCTAATTAGAGCAGTTATGTAGATCTAATCTTTGCATGAGATGCGAAGAGGATAGACCTAGGGCTTTGTAAGGATCAGATTTGATGTTTGTATGCATATTGTATCTTGTATGAATGCACAAGAAGGGACAGGTTCAGACTAGAAAAATTGTTTCTGCAGGTTTTCCGCGCCGGGTCGCTTGAGCAGAACCTTTATCCGCTCGAGCGAACTAGTCTCTGGAAAGGGTCCGCTCGAGCGGACCTCCATCCGCTCGAGCAAACTAAGTGCAGAATGTATCGTTTTGACAGTCCGGGATTTTCATCATGAGATGATGAAAGGTATCTTCCTAGACCTAATCCCTACTATGTTCGTGATACTAACATTGCAGGTTCATGTCCTCTCCATATGGCCCACAAGTCTTTTGCTTTCTTTATGGTTGTTTGGTTTATTTGAGGCTAAGTATAAAGGGCATCATGGTTTCCTTGGTTTCCCGTCTTAGGACAAGGCATAAAGGGCATCATGGTTTCCTTGGTTTCCCGTCTTAGGACAAGGCATGGTCAATTTCCCGATAGCCTTTCCATGTTTCGATTACCATGTAAGTCTCATCGTCGACGCATAGGAATTCATGTAATTTTCTATTATTGGCGATGTACGAGACGAAGAAGGAAAGTGATGTTGGACTCCTAATAAAAGAGTTTGAAGATTACCAAAAGCGCTTTGGAGATACGCAAAGAGTTTGAGGAATCCTAAAGTTTTGGAAAGTCTAGAAGTCCAAGAAGTCTATTCCGCTCGGGCCATGTGGAGGAGAGGTCTAGTTTCTAATTTTAGCACCTTCTTTTTTATGAATGAATGCTTGATTTAGAATGTTTCCAAATCTGATCCAAACATAGCAAGTTACCAAAATTGATCGAATCAAATTAATTTTTGGAAAGAGTTCTAATTAGTGTTGATGACCCATGAGATGGACACACTGGTAATACTAATTTTAGAAACTGGACTTTCCTTAAGTATAACTTGACTTGGAACCAATCATTGGTCATATCATGAGATGATTTGATGCTTATATATATGTGGGCCCTAATACCTTAAAAGGAAATTCTCAATTCTCAAGATATTAAGTGGGAGCGGGGCATTTAAATTGAGAAATCCTCATGGTTTTCCACCATAGGTCCATTGTAAGGAAAGTATTAGCCTCGCGCCATCATGAGACTGGCCGTTCCCCACGGAGGGCTATTATTTGTCCGGTTACTATATATGGATCTCCTTTGGATAGTATTGGTGAGACGTGGTGGGGGCCCACTCCCCAAAGAGGAGCTGCCCAAAACGGTTGTCACGCAATACTAGTCGGTGGGTCACACTTAACTAAAATAGTGATGTAGTATTCCCAAGGATTTGCCTCATGTATTTTAGAAACCAAAGCTAATCGGGAGTCATACATTGTTTGGTATGAGATACTTAGATGATAATGAATGATGGTGATCATGGATAGTTAGTCTTAATCCTAATTTTGACCAACTTTGATCCGCACTAATCTAAGTGGCATTCGCACTCCCCAAGGAGGCATGCTCTAAGGGATTGGAATTCCGATGTATTCTAAATTTAGTGGTTATGAGGATTCCCACATGAATTTGATAGAATACTAAACCCTAATGTCATTTATATTCTTTTATTGAATGTATGTTTATGTGCTACAGTGTTTTCAAACATGCATTCGAATACTTTCAATCCACTTGCGACCATCCTCAACCAGAATAAGTTGGTGGGATCCAACTACGTTGACTGGAAAAGGAACCTAGATATTGTCCTGACAGCTTCAGGATATAAATATGTCCTTACCACGCTCTCCTTTGAGGAGCCTATGCCAGATGCACCACAGGACAAGAAAGACCTTTATGCTAAATGGACCAAAGACGATGAGATGGCCAGATGTTACATACAGGCATCCATGTCTAGTGTTTCACAACACCAACATCAATCCTATAAGACAACATATGATACTATATCGAACTTAAAGGAGATGTCTGTGGACCAGGGTAGGCATGCTAGGCAAGCTGCTATGAGGGTGCTTATAAGCACCAAGATGGTTGAAGGTACACCAGTACAGGACCACATGCTGAAAATGATGGACTTGTTGAATGAGTTAGATATACTGGGTGCTGCGATTGATGCAAAATCGCAGATTGACATAATCCTTGAGTCGCTACCAGATTCATTCAACAATTTTAAGGTCAATTATAATATAAACAAAATGAATCTGACCCTAGCTAGCTGAGCTGTCTAGCCAGCTGGTAGCAACTGAAGGGATCATGAAAAAGTCAACTGCCCTGATGACAGAAAAGTCATAGAAGAAATCAGTCTCCAAGGGTCTTAAAGTGGAAAATGATACAACTGGTGGTGTGGCAAAGGCTAAGGGTGCGGGAGCAAAAGGAAAGTGTTTCCATTGTGGTATGACAGGACATTGGAAGAGGAATTGTCCAAATTTTCTGTCTAAGAAAAAAACCTCAGGTATGATTTACTCACTTGTTTCTGAAGTTAGTTTTGCAACTAGTACTTCAGAATCCTGGTGTGTACACTCCGGTGCAACTAATCACATCTGTAATTCATTGCAGGGGTTTCGGGAAACGAGGAGGCTTAGTGACGGGGAAATCATTGTCAACCTAAGATCTAATGCTAAGGCAGAAGCGGTTCCAGTGGGAGTTATTACTTTACTGTTTTCAAATAATAAATTGATTTTGTCAGATACTCTTTATGTACCGTCTTTAAGATGGAATTTAATCTCAGTTTCTAGTTTGGTGAATGAAAGTTATTCTATTACTTTTGGTACTGAAGTTGTCATAAAGTAGAACGGTACTTTTATATGTTCTGGCAAGGTAATCGATGACCTTTATTTGTTAACTCCCATAATGTATGAGATACATGACACCGAAATTAATAATAGACCATCATTAAAGAGGAAGTCACCTTCATCTATAATCCAACAAAGCTTTGGCACCGAGGCTAGGTCATATAAACTTAAACAGGATTAACAGGCTAGTGAAAGATAGTATCTTGCCATCATTGGTGGTATAATCAATACCTGTCTGCGAGTCCTGTCTGGAAGGCAAAATGACAAAAGACCCTTTTCAACTAAGGGCAATAAGGCCATGGATTTATTGGAGTTAATGCATATTGATGTGTGTGGACCCATAAATATTAGAGCGAGAGGAGGATACGAGTACTTCATCACTTTCACCGATGATTACTCAAGATATGGATACATATACCTTATGCACCGCAAGACCGAGACTTTTGAAAAGTTCAAAGAGTTTCGAGCGGATGCGAAAAAACAACTAGGTAAAAGTATCAAGACTTTTCGATCAAATCGAAGAGGCGAATATCTCTCTGCTGATTTTATGGAATAAGTATCAGAGAAAGGGATTCTATCCCAGTTGTCGGCTCTTGGTATGCCTCAACAGAACAAAGTAGCAGAAAGAATGAACCTGACTCTTTTAGATATGATCAGGTCAATGTTGAGTTTCTCAGGATTACCTATATTCTTTTGGAGACGTGCCTTGGACATTGCTCATGTACATTCTAAACCTCGTACCATCTAAGTCTATACCCAAGACTCCCCGGGAGTTGTGGGCGGGGCGAAAGCCTAGTCTACAACATTTATATATGTGGGGTTGTCCGGCACACGTGCTGAAGGTTAAAATGGATAAGTTGGAATCGAAGTCGGAAGTATGCACTTTTATTGGATATCCCAAAGGAACTAAAGGTTGGTTATTCTATTATCACAGAGAGCAGAAAGTGCTTGTCAGCACCAATGCAGTTTTTCTAGAAGAAGATTATATGATTGACCAGAAATCTCTAGAAAATGTTATCTTGGAAGAAATTCAAGAGCGATCAATTCCAAATCCAAATATGACCGAACTTGAAGAGAATCCGCCCATACCTGACCCAGTAGTTACACCAGTGCTTCGTCGTAGTGAGAGAATTGTCAGGCCACTTGACAAGTTCTCATTTTAGGGAGAGTCTTACGAGACAATCCCGGAAGAACTGGAACAAGATCCCTGTAACTATGATGAAGCAATCAATGATAGACTCGGGACGTTGGCAAGATGTTATGAAAGCTGAGATGGAGTCTATGTACTCCAATCAGGTCTGGACACTTGTGGACTTGCCTGCCAATATTAAACATATTGGGTGCAAGTGGGTCTACAAGAGAAAGAGAGGACCAGATGGAAGAGTTGGGACCTTTAAAGCCAGGCTTGTTGAGAAAGGATATACTCAGAAAAAAGGTATCGATTATGAGGAAACCTTCTCGCCGGTAGCTATGCTCAAGTCCATCAGGATACTCTTATCCATTACGGCTTATCTCAATTGAGATTTGGCAAATGGATATCAAGAAGGCGTTTCTCAACGGCCATCTTAAGGAAGACATCTATATGATGCAGCCAGACGGTTTTATAGCTAATAACCAAGAGCAAAGAGTTTGCAAGCTGCAGAAGTCTATTTATGGACTGAAGCAAACATCCCGTAGCTGGACCATCCGTTTTGACCACGTCATTTGGTTTTTGTCAAAATCCGGATGAGTCATGTGTGTACATGAAAAGTGAAGGAGGCAGGGTAGTTTTTCTGGTATTGTATGTCGACGACATCCTTCTCCTAGGGAATGACATAGGATTGTTGTCAATAGTAAAAGTTTGGTTGGCTTAGACTTTTGATATGAAGGACTTGGGAGAAGCTAACTACATCCTAGGGATCAAACTCCATCGAGACTGGAAAAATAGGATAATAGGCTTATCCCGAGCTACGTACATAGATAAGGTGCTGGTACAGTTTGCTATGCAGGATTCCAAGAAAGGTATCACACCTTTCAGGCATGGAAAGCACCTTTCCAAGGATCAGTGTCCAAAGACACCTGAGGAAAAGGAGCAGATGAGAGCAATACCATACGCTTCGGCTATTAGTAGCCTCATGTATGCTATGCTATGTACTAGACCAGATATCTGTCATGCAGTAGGCCTAGGCAGCAGATATCAGTCTAACCCAGGTCCTGACCATTGGACTGCTGTAAAATGTATTTACAAATACTTGAAAAGGACTAGAGATTACATGTTGATCTACGGCAGTGATGAGTTGATTCCAATCGGATACACAGACTCTGACTTCATGTCAGATAAGGATTCCATGAAATCAAATTATTGATATGTGTTTATGCTTGGCAGCAGAGCTATTAGCTGGAGTATTAAACAGGAATGTACCGCTGATTCTACCTCGAAGGCTGAATATGTAGCGGCTAGTGAAGCAGCTAAGGAAACAGTATGGCTCAAAAGATTTCTTCTAGAACTCGGAGTGGTACCTTTGGCGCGACAGTCGCTCACAATTTACCGTGACAGCAGCGAGGCAGTCGCACAGTCCAAGGAACCCAGGAGCCATAAGAGCTAAAAGCATGTACAGAAGAAGTATCACTTGGTCTGAGAGATTGTGTAGAGAGATGATATTGCAATCACCAAGATAGCTTCTACAGACAATCTAGCAGATCCCTTTACTAAGCCTTTGACCACCAAAGTCTTAGAGCAACATGTAGACAGGATGGGCATGAGATGCAACCTGACTGGCATTAAGCCCAAGTGGGAGATTGTTAGTTTATATGGTCTCAATCCAATAGATGATGTAATAAATTGATTTATTTCTTTATTTATCAATATAATTATGCTCTCCTTTCATGAGATGAAAGGTGTTTTATTACTTTTTTGCACATAACCAATACGAATGACATACCGGTTCATGAGATGAATCGGAGTCCACAAGTATATTAGATGTAATACGTGTGTATGGATGAGATCCACATACAGGAGGCATGTATAGCAAATCTTATATTTAAATTTGTTCACAACCAGTGATGAGATTGGACATCTCATCTGACAAGGTTGCAGCACTTTGATCACTATGAGATAGTGTGATTTGTCTCGATTATCAGAATGTAAGATTCTAGATCATAGTGCTGGTACATTAAATGTATTGAAGGACCATGAGAAACACCTTATGGACACTGTGTTTGCTTTAAGGTTTACTCTTATTCCCTAGCAATAGGCTCATAATCCTGAGACATTAATGAACTCAAGTTTCTGTCTATTCATTTGCATTGAGTCACCAATGAGTGAAGCCAATTGTAGATCAACACCTCGGTGGTTTGGGTACGTGGTAGTAGAGTTGTGAGAACATTCAATGGTCAAGATGGAATCTATCCTCATTATCCCCTAGTGCCAATTAATGGATTTATCATTCGTAAGTGCGCACACATTCCAATTAAGAGTTAATTGAATAGGTACCGATGATCACTATAATTAATTGGGGCTCAAGGATAAGAAGATATGGATCCAATTTGGTGGACATGTCCAATTGATCCATGAATATAGATAGAGAGGCCTACTTGTGATTATAGGGAAGTTTAGGGTCTTCTATGTAATTTATTCCTAAGACTAGAGTTCAATTGCATTTATATAGTGGAGTTATTTGCAATTAACTGTGGGCCCGGATTGCACATGAGATATGGGGTCGGGTGTCCTAGTTGGAGTCAGCTTTCAATGGAATCCCTAGTGGTCCCCACGCTAGCCCAATTATTAGAAAGATATTAATTCTACTTGAACTCTAAAAGGAAGGAATTAGAAAGTTAATATTTCTATTTGAAGCGAGACTTCTAATGGTGGTAATAGTAAGTTACTAATTATTGATATAAGTGAGACTTCTATTTTAATTAGAAAGGAGGAAGTTACTAATTCTTAATTGGTAAGAAGAGATGGCTTTGAGCTATAAAAGGAGGAGAGGGGCTGGGACATCCACACCTTGGAATTCACGCCCATCCCTCTCTTGCGCAAGTTGTTGCACACCTCTCTCTCTTCTTCTAGTTCCTCTTCTAGTTTCCTTAAGAGCTTCTAGTTGATTTCTTTAGGAGATCCCACCCATCTTCTTTAGAAAAGATATCTGATACGGGATATAGCATGGAAGGCTTATAGGTGTTGGAGATATTAGAGTGATTAGTGAAAGAGTTCCACATCAAAGAAAGAGATCAACTTCTCCATTAGAACAGAACCGAGCTCCAAAGGTATAATCTACTTCCTTGTATGTTGTGGATTGATAATGGATGCATGGTGATGCTTTTATTCTATCTTAGAGATTTTTTTCTACTGATCTTGGTTGATGAGCTTGATGATTGGATCCTGGATTGGGTTTGTTGCCTTTTAGATAGTTGATCTCTGCATCAAGTAGGTCAAAAGTTTTTGAAACCTATCCGCGAGGCCCACCTATTTCCAACAGGTGAGACCTTAAAGGTTTTAGAGCCTTTGATAAAGGTCTTTCGGTTGGCCGATGGAGATGACAAGCTTACAATGGGATTCTTGTATGAGGCCGTAGATCGAGCTAAGTTAGCCATACAAGCAAATTGCAAATACTACAAGGCTTATTGGAAGATCATCAACAAATGTTGGGAAAACCAACTCCATCATGACTTGCACGCTGCAAGTAAAGAATCACAGACTGAGACTGCATTTCTAACTATTGTTAAATTGTGGTTTTATCTCTGTAAATTAATATACTATGCAGGTTATTTCTTCAAACCACAGTATCGATATAATGAAAATGAAGACAGAAGCTTAATAGATGAGATACGTGTAGGTCTAAAAATTGTTATTGAAAAACTTGCAGCAAATGAGGATGATGCATCTGAGGCTATTAACCAAGTAAGTGTCATGGACTAATGGGTACCTTTTTTTTTTTTGAAAGAGCATAAAGAGTTAGTTCATCCTTATTTTATTTTCAATGAATCACCAGATTGATATATACAATAAAGCCTTTGGTAGTTTTGGGACACCGACCGCCAGACGAGCTATCATGAAGTCATTTCCAGGTAAAGATCATGGTAATTTCATTCATTCTACGTCAATTTAAAAGTTGTGTCATGTATGATTTAATTAATAAATATACTTCCATTTTATTTTCAGCTGAGTGGTGGTTAAACTACGGAGAAAGTGCTCCAATACTAAGGAAAATAGCAATGAAAGTCCTTACTCAAACAACTACATCATCAAATTGTGAAAGGAATTGGAGCACCTTTTCATTCATTCACACTGAAGTGAGAAATCGGCTGACGATGCAAAAGTTGAACAAATTGGTGTATATACATTACAACGTTAAGCTCCGCAACAGACAAAGAAGGAGAGAGTTTGAGGACCAAACAGATTACTTCTGCCCAATCAATCTGAACTATATTTTCTTAGAGAATGATGATGTGTTGGCACAATGGATAGAAGAGATACAAGAGCCAGTGCTAGATCATGATTAACAGATTGGTGATATGGTCCAGGATTTGACTGGAGAAAGGCCAGAGCTAATGAGCGCCTACGCGAGATAAATCTTGCCCATCAACGAAGGCGTGGGGTCGACCCTCAGGAGATGTGAGATGAGGTTGATGATGATGAGGACTCTAGCCTCAACAGTACTGCCTCATCTTCAGATGTGCCGCATGATTTTGATGGGGATGGCGGTGGTGATGGTAGTGGAGATGGTGGTGAGGTACCACCCCATATGATGGCGACAGTCGAACATTTTCCTTCTTCTGGTAACATAGACCCGACCCATGGGTACCGGAGAATTGTCCCACCAACTGAATCATCACATGCAGGTGCTAGTGGTAGTGGATATGGCGGGGGAGAGGGTACTAATGGTGGTGATGTTGGCCACAACAAGTCACGTATGGTGACTACTATGTATCACATCCACATCAGCACCTTGAACTTCCCCACTAATTTTATCGGCAACACCAAGACTACCCTCAGTCATCTCAGTCTACTAATGACTCGGCCTCACTTTATGAAGCAATTTTCGTTCCTCAACCACATCCACAGGCACAACAACCTTATGGGCACTATGGGAGTGGAGGCTGTGTAACATAATAATTTGGTGCCTTCTACCCTTCAAGAAATAATGATGATGATGATACTATCGAGCCAGGATGCCATTCGTTCTGGCATTAGGCACATGCACTAACTCTATTAGTATTTATTGCTTGATTGTAGACTTTAAATGTTTAAGTGTTTAACACTATTAGTTTGCCCAAAATTATGGTTGCATTATGTCAAATTTATGATATTTCAGCTTATTTTAGTATATACAACGATACAGCAATGATGCAGGATGTCATAACTTGAGGGGACCGTTATTTTGCTTTAAAGTGTGCACTAATGGAAAAAAAAAACATTAGTTTCTATCATTTTATAATATTCTAGATTGTTTGGATATTTTTTCGGATTTTTTTGGAGTCAAATAAAAATTTGCTCCGTGATGACCGCGAACCACGATTTTAAACCATGCCTGAAAGGCCACATGTATAGTGCCTAAGTAAATTTAGGAATTTTTCTATTGTTATTAGTTACTAGTTTATTTGATGAGTTGTATGTAGGATTAAGTTTCTAATTTTATTGTAATTAGGATTAGGTTTCCAATATTATTTAGTTTCCTAGTTTAAGTAGGTTTCTTAGGCCCTAAGTTATGTTTCTTATTTATCTGACATTGTAGAGAAGAAATTCTCAGAGAGAGATGATTAATGAAAATTGGGTTCTCCCATTGAGTTGCGTCCTCGTTTAGTCACTGCGGAGATTTATTGTGTCTTCGGACACGTGCTTCGGCACTCATTGTGCTTTGAGCACTTCCTGCAAGCCCTAACCCTAGGGCCTGCATTAGGAGTCCATGATGGTGGACACAAATTTCAACAAATAGTGGATTGATTTCAGTAGTTTTGTAAAATTCTAAGATATGAAATTTGGAGAACAAAGCACCTAGATGGGGCATGAAATATGCGATGCATTGAGGATAAAGAGAGTAAAAATCCCTTGCAAACTGGAAAATCGTTGTGCCTTTCTTATGGCTTCCTCATTCCCCCTACAAGAAGCATGATTTTTATCAGTCAGCTAGCATCGAATGGTCTTGATATTAGATTCAAGCAAGATAAACTCACAATTGGAATACAAGGATCAGTTTTGATTTCTGGTTTGCTTCATGATAAATTATATTTGCTGGACAATTCTGATAATGCAATGAAATTCAATTCTAGTTATTTTAAGTCTGTGAATGTATGTATTGATGGTTTTGCGTTGTTGTGACACTTAAAATTAGGAAATGTTCACAAAGACAAAAGATATAGATTGGTTGGAGATTGACTTTGTCAAACATAGGAAAAGCAGAATACCCTATTTGTGAACCATGTCTAATTGGGGAAATGGTCAAGAAACCATTCCCTAAGGGAACAAAAGTCATAATTGCTAAATATTATCCATTCAAACATTAGTGGACCTTTACAAGTTCATACTAGAGGGAAGAGTATTTCATTACTTCTATTGATTACTACAGTGGATAGTGTTATATATATCTAATGAAATGTATGAATAAGGCTTTAAAAATGTTTCAAGTATATGTTGTTGAAGTTCAAAATAAAAAAAGCAAGAAAATAAAGTTAATAAGATCCAATAAGGTGAAGAGTATAATACCTCTGAGTTGTTCAAAGAATATTGTGCATGTGACTTGTGAGGGAATCATACATGAGTATTTGATTCCTTACTGCCCACATACAAGAATGGGTCAAAATTGGGATACACCATGAAGTATCATCAACTAGTCACTAATGCAGCTTGGCATGGAACCTCAAGTGGGTGTAAGGTTTTACAAGTCCCACCAAGAGAGAGCATCTCTTATCTTCACTAGTACATTGTAATAGTAATTTCCTTTTGTGAGTAATATTTGATTTAGCAAGTATGTCAAGTAGTCTTTCAATAACCTAGGCTACTCTTATATAGTATACATAATGCATTAGCTTTAAAAGAGATCAGAGGATTTGAATTAAACATTTCTTCTTTTCCATGAGATAGATAGTTTCTCTATTTGGGCGATAGCCCTACAAAGAGTTCCAATACAGTTTCTCTATTTGGGTGATAGGCCTGCAAAGGGTTCCATTACCAATTTCTCAATACTTGCTAGATTGAAGTAATCCAAGTTAAACGAGCATATGCTGCTGAACAATCCGTCTTGAGAAAACACTCATGTTCTATCGATTTTTTAATATTAATATGAGTGCCATTGATCTCAACATTCATTAGAATCCATGTGCCACTTCCAACTGCCTTCACTCAGCTTTTTTCTTTTCTTTGACCGTTGTTAGTGTTTTCCTTTTAAATTCCACCACCTTTTACTCAAACAGATCCTCTTTTTCTTATAGATTATGCCACTCTAGACGACATCAAAAATCAAATGACCCATGTTTTGTATTAAGGCTCTCTCTGAGGATGAATTCATAATATTTAGAGATTGATCATTCTCCACTACTAAGTAGAAAATATTTTATTCTGTGTCCTCCTATCTGGAAAACTCTTTTTTTTTTTTTTTTGGATAGACAAAAAGTAGAGTGAAGTTAAATGTGCTCTAATAGTCTAAAATTTCAACTCTATCCCGTTTGGATGAGTCAGGCCCGATAAATGAAATAATGCTATGAGCCACATGTATTCCATTTCACTTTTAACTCTAAATACTTCCATTTCCTTGAGTAAAAGTAGATTCTACTCCAAACCTTTAACTTCAAAATAAGCATCCAAATGGAGTAAAGTGAAGTACTTTATTTTAACTTCAACCTAATTTTCTTCACTCCACTCCACTCCACTCCACACGTGAAATCCACTTTATTTTACTCTACTCCTCATTTATCCAAACAGGGGGTTAGGGTCAAGATATTTCAAGATCAAGATCCACAATAGAGTCAGTAATATCCTCCAAAATCAGTAACCAGTACCCCCAATTCCACTCACAATTCATTATCCCCCAATAATCCAAACATGTAACAAAACCCCAATTCACCCACAACAAAGAAGAACAAGAACAAGAAGGAGCAGTTCCATACCAGAAGCGGCTGTCCCCGCAACGGTGGCCTGCATATAGCGCTCAGGGAGCTCTCCGGCGGACCCAATTACGCTGCTCTGCACCAGAGCGTCCGCCACAGCGGCCATTGCGACCGCGGCGATCGTTACATAATACCCAGAATACAATCCGGGCCTCCCCTTCACATAAACCAAATCGAGAATTGGGACGATCGAGAGAGAGATGACGAACATTAGCAGGCCGAGATTGATCCGTAGGAAGGCACTGGATTTGTGGGCCCAGCCGACGACACCAACGAGGAAAAGGAGGCCGACGAGCATGTAGACGACAGCGAAGACGCGGTCGACGCTGGCGCCGGGGTAGAGGAAGGCGAAGTAATCGACGGCTGTAATGAAGGCGTTCCATGGGAGGAGGTAGCCAGTGCCCAGTGTGAAGTAGACGATGTAGGCAAAGTGGAAGGAGTCTTTGGGGATTTTGGTCTGAGGGGCTGAAGAAGGTGTTGTTAAAAGGGCATCTTCTTCTGTCTCTGTGTCTCTGTCCCTGCCGCTGCAAACGTCCTTGGACAATCCCATCTCTCTCTCAAGTCAAAGACTATTTTCTTCTCTCTCTAAAGCCTTCTCCTCTGTATGAGAAAAAAGAGGAAACTATAAGACTTCCCCTCGAGATTCAGATTTGAGTCATTTGACACTTTTTCTTGGAGTCCAGATACTCTGCTGCTTTGAAAATCCGTTCAATAAGCAAGGAGTAATAAGATGGGAGACCCGTTCTATTTTTTTAAAATTTCAAAATAGGATTCACAATTTGCCCAAATTTCAAATCAGGACAAAAAAGAAACTCACATTTCAAATCGTACTTAAGTTTTCCATTTCCAATTAAATCAAGACATCCGGCGATAAACTGACTTCTCTCGGCAACTTTTTTTCTCTATTATTCTAAGTACCCAAAATACCCTTAACCCCTTTCCTCTTCGTCCCTCCCAGCCACCATGGTTTTTGACGAGTCAGGTCCAAGTGACCCGGTCCAGGTTAATGGGTCGGGTCCAGACAACCCAGTCCGCGGTGAATCCGGATCCAAACCCATGAAGAATCCAAGTGCAGCCACGTCATCCTACAAAGCGGTCACCCTCTAAACTCCCTTTACCCGGTCGCAGGGGAACCGTCAAGTCGTGGGCGTCCATTGAGGGCAGTTCAAGTCGTGCAGGCAGTCAAACCGACTCCGCCACGATCGCTGAAGCGTCGTCCCCATCTGTTAGGGGACGATTATAAAGGGCTGGTCCCTCAATCCATGAAGGACAGGATCAATTTTTAAATTCAATCTCTTCCCTCTGTCTCACCTGTAACCATCTTGAAAATCAGAGAATCTCTCATTTGCAAGTGGACGTAGGTCATTCTTGATCGAACCACTATAATTCTCTCTCTCTTCATTTATTGCACTCGCATTAATTACTTGACCGGTGGTGTCCGAAATATCGCATTTTGGCATCATCAGTTTGGCGCCGTCTGTGGGAAAGAGAAATTTCAAATATTCAAAGAGTCATGGTGATCAGTACGAGGTCAGGGAGACAAGAGGACAGCTCTCTCCACGCTGGAGGTCCAGGACCTTCAAGACAGCAAAACTCTCCCAGGCGGGGAGACACTGCACCTCCGCCAAGTAATCCTATCTCAACTACTACTACTCCCGCTCCCTCTCCTCAGCAAATGATGGAGACAATGCAGCAGCTGGTGGCTCAGAACCAGCAAATCCTCCAACTCATGCTCGCGGGGCAAGGAGGAGCGCAGTTGGATGGAATTCCGGAGACGACACACCCAAGAGGCCCCGCCGCCTCGCGGAATGAAGCACTTCGCCATCACCTGGGCGCCCATCCACATGGAGGCAAGAGCCTCATGGGCGCCCAGCCTACAGCACCTCTCCCGGGCGCCCACACACATGGCGCCCAGGGGAGAGGGGCTGCCAGGGGCGCCCAACCCACGATGCATCATCTGGGCGCCCATCCTTATGGCGCCCAGGGGCGTGGGGTTCCCAGAGGCACCCGTCTCCATCGCGCTCAGGACGTCTCTGCTGGCGCTCCATTAGACCCCCCTCCCGGGGTACTTTTGGTCGATTCTCAAGGCCACGCCTACCATGCGGTACCTCCACCTCCTCCAAGTGGAGCCCAGTTCGGTGGGTCCTATGATGTAGATCCTCACTTCCAAGAGGAGGAAAGTGAGAATAACAGTGTAGGGGACGAGAGTTATCTCCCTGGTCCTTCTAGAGAACCTCATAATCATTGGGAGGAGAAAATCAAGGAGATGCAGAATCAACTTGGCGATGTCTTCAACGCCATGAAGGCCCAAGCACCAGAGACAGTGGATTACCTTGTCGGGCGGACGGATACACCATTTGAGCCCGACGTGGTAGGCCACCCACTCCCCCGAAGATTCAAAATGCCGGCCATGGAGACATTTGATGGAAGGAGGGATCCATTGGACCATCTGGAGACCTACAAAAGCAGGATGCAGCTGCACAATGTACCCGACCAGATCATGTGCAGAGCGTTCCCAACCACGTTGAAGGGCTCCGCGCGGCAATGGTTCGCCAATCTCCCCCCAGCATCCATAGCTACCTTTGGGGAGTTAAGCAAGTCCTTTGTCTCTCACTTCATTGGTGGGCGCCGACATCAGAAGCCAGCCACACACCTGCTTAGCATAAAGCAGGACAAGAACGAGAGCCTCAGGAGCTACCTCACTCGTTTTAACGAGGAGGTACTTCAAGTTGAGGAGCCCGACGACAAGGTGTCCATGACAGCCTTTCTGGGCGGCCTTCGCTCCTCGAGTTTCCTCTTTTCTGTGATGAAGCGCCCGCCAAAAAGCTTCCCGGAATTACTGGCAAAAGCGCAGAAGTACATGAATGCAGAGGACATCACAAGAGCCAGGCGAGGAGAGTCATCCAGACCTGCAGACAAAGGGAAGGAGCGTGAAAGAGACGAAAAGAGGGAAACAAGCAATAAACGGAGCAGGACAGAAAGGATACCTGCTAGAGACCGACTCGGTCCCGCCCCTCTAAGAGAAAGGCAAGTGTTCACCCCCCTCACAGCTACGGTAGAGCACATCTTGTTTCAAATACAAGATGACCCCGCCATAAAATGGCCAGGGAAGATGAAGTCTCCTCCAAATAAGAGGAACCCAAACAAGTACTGTCGCTTCCATCGTGACCATGGCCATGATACTGACAATTGTTATGAACTCAAGCGCCAGATTGAGGACCTCATCCAGCATGGCCACCTGCGCCAATACATTGCGGGTAGGGGGCAAGCACTTCCACCGCCACCACCTCGTATTCCGGAAGACCAGCAACCCATCGGAGAAATCCGAACCATCTCAGGAGGAATGGCAGAGTCGTTCTCTGCCATGAAGGCTCATGCCAGAAAAGCAAGGCATCCTGAGGAGCCACGACCATCCAAGGCGCCAAGGCACGAAGCTGATGAAGTCATATCCTTTTCAGATAAGGATTTAGAAGGAATACAGCGCCCCCATGACGATCCTTTGGTGCTCACTCTAACCGTCGCCAATTTTCAGGTACACAGAATTTTGGTTGATAGCGGTAGCTCTGCAGACATTTTATTTGTAGAAGCTTTGGATAAGCTGAAACTGGGCCGGGAAAGACTGCAATCAGTCAAATTCCCCCTCATTGGCTTTTCAGGGGAAAAAGTATATCCCCTAGGGGCAATCACATTGCCAGTCACTGCTGGGGCAGCACCTCGAAGTTCCACTACAATGGTCAACTTCTTGGTAATAGATTGCCCCTCTGCATATAATATCATACTGGGACGACCTACTCTTAATGCGTTAAGAGCCGTCCCCTCCACTTACCATCTTATCCTCCGCTTTCCAACCCCGAACGGAGTCGGGGAGGTAAGGGGAGATCAAGTAGCAGCTAGAGCATGCTACGTCTCCTCGATGAAGTTCAAGAAAACGCAGGAGGCGTTGCAAGTTGAAGTCTTGGACCCGAGAGACGAGGCCACTACAGAGAGGGGAGAACCAGTTGAAGCACTCACCCCTGTGGTCTTGGATGAAGATTTCCCTAACAGAAGAGCATACATTGGCTCTTCTCTCTCTGAAGATCTGATTGTCAAGCTGACAAATTTCCTGAGAAGTAACATGGACATCTTCGCATGGTCACATGCGGATCTAGAGGGGGTTGATCCCGAAGTCGTAACTCACCGCCTCAATGTCGACCAATGCCACAAGCCCGTCCGACAAAAGCTAAGGGGTGCCTCCGCTGAAAGGGCCCAAGCAATGCACGGGGAGGTCGAGAAGCTAATAGAGAGTGGGGCAGTCAGGGAGGTAGCATATCCTGAATGGCTCTCAAATGTCGTGATGGTGACAAAGGCGAGCGGGAAATGGCGCCTGTGCGTCGATTTCACGGAACTTAACAAGGCATGTCCGAAGGACAGCTATCCATTACCAAGGATAGATCTCCTCATCGACGCCACTGCAGGGCATGAGCTGCTCTCTTTCTTGGATGCCTACTCCGGATACAATCAGATCAGCATGCACCCCCCTGATCAGGAGAAGACGTCTTTCATCACCCCGAATGGGACCTATTGCTACAGGGTCATGCCCTTCGGGTTGAAAAATGCAGGTGCGACCTACCAACGCCTAGTAAACAAGATGTTTCACTCTCAGATTGGGCGAACCATGGAGGTCTATGTCGACGACATGTTGGTAAAGAGTCTCGGCTCTGCAGATCACATTGATCATCTGCAAGAGACTTTCGATGTCCTTAAGCTCTATCGCATGAAGCTAAATCCTGAGAAGTGTGCTTTCGGCGTTGGATCGGGAAAGTTCTTGGGCTTTATGGTGAACCAACGGGGAATTGAGGCAAACCCCGACAAAATCAAAGCCATACTCGACATGAGGTCGCCCACTTCCACCAAGGAGCTACAACGCCTCAACGGAAGAGTTGCGGCACTGAACAGATTTGTTTCCAAGTCTGCAGATAAGTGCCTACCCTTTTTCAAAATTCTCCGGAAAGCTTTTGAGTGGGGACCCGAGGCTGAGGAGGCATTCCAGAAGCTTAAAGCCTACTTGGTCACCCCCCCTCTCCTCTCTCATGCTACACCTGGCGAGGTGTTATACTTATATCTATCTGCTTCGCCTTCGGCAGTTAGCTCTGTTCTTATCAGAAATCAAGATGGGGTTCAGAAACCCATCTATTATGTCAGCAGAGCATATCGGGGGGCAGAATCCAGATATTCGGAGTTGGAAAAGCTGGCGCTCGCCCTCATCTCGACCGCCAGGCGACTACGGCATTACTTTCAAGGCCATACGGTAATTGTAGTCACTGATCAGCCTTTGAAAAGAGTACTGGGAAATCCGGATGTTTCTGGGAGACTAGTCAAGTGGGCGGTAGAGCTGGGCGAGTTTGATGTCCATTATCAACCAAGGGCAGCTATCAAAGCACAAGCCTTGGCCGACTTTGTAGCTGAGCTCACACCCTCGGACGAGGTAACCAAATCTGCCACTCTCTTACCATCATGCACCAAAGATGCACAAATTGATCCACCACACACAGGAGACTCCCAGGAGGATCAGGGATCCCAGCTTCCTCTCCATGGCATTACCCCGGGCGCCGAGGGAACATCTCCCTCCCTGGGCGCCCACGAAACTCTCACCCCGGGCGCCCAAGGCAAGGAGAATCCCTCCCTCCCGGGCGCCCAAGGCCAGGATACTCCCTCCCTGGGCGCCCAGGGCCCTTTGGGAGCCCAACTCCTTTCGGGCGCCCATGACCCCTTGAAAGTACAACTCCATTCGGGAGCCCAGGATGCCCTATCAGGTGGGACCCCAACACTTGATGACAGAGAACCCCCGGTCCAACCTCAGCCAGGTAGTCCAGTTCTCTCGCCAAACCCTACATGGGAGTTATATGTTGATGGTTCGGCAACCAGCGAAGGAAGCGGGGCAGGTTTCATCTTAATTAGCCCTGATGGTACGCCCATCAAGTATGCTGTGAAGCTCCACTTCGTTGCCTCTAACAACGAAGCGGAATATGAGGCCCTCCTCTCTGGCCTAAGATTGGCTATCGAAATGGGCGCCCAGTCCCTTCTTGCTTTCAGTGATTCCCAACTGGTGGTCAATCAAGTGAATGGAGAGTTTGAGGCGAAGGAAGCAAGAATGCAAGATTATCTCAGCATGGTGAAACGACTGATCCAACGTTTCCAATCTTTCCTGATCTCTCACATCCCAAGAGGGGAAAATGTCGCTGCAGACGCGCTCGCCAGACTCGCCTCATCATTGAAGGTCTCCTCCGCCGAACCAACACTCATTGGGCACCAATTACAGCCGAGCAAGTTGAATGTGGCAGACGTCCACTGTGCAGCGGACGAAGCAAATTGGATGACTCCAATAAGAGCTTTCTTCCAAGGGGGCACGGAGCCAGAAGACCCCATCCAGGCGAGAAAGCTCAGAATGAGGGCTTCCAAGTTTACTCTCCTGCAGGATGCGCTATACAAGAAAGGCTTCTGCTTACCATTGTTGCGCTGCCTCTCACCTGAAGAAGCTGATTATGCCCTTCGTGAAATTCACGAAGGAATTTGTGGGAACCACTCTGGAGGACGCTCCCTCGCCCACAAAACATTAAGGCAGGGATTCTTTTGGCCTACCATGGTGAAGGACGCCAAAGAATTCACCAAAAAATGCGACAAATGTCAGCGCTTTGCCACTGTACCGAGGCAGCCACCAGAGGAGCTAACTTCAATTATAAGCCCGTGGCCATTCTCCAAGTGGGGTATCGATATCCTGGGCCCACTGCCGTTAAGCAGAGGACAATGCAAGTTTGTGGTCGTTGCCATCGACTATTTCACAAAATGGGCGGAGGCTGAATCCTTAGCAAGAATAACAGACTCAAAGATCCAAGATTTCGTCTGGAAAAACATAGTTTGTCGCTTTGGGGTCCCCAATGCCATCGTCAGTGATAACGGTAAGCAATTTGACAACAAGCTCTTCAATACTTTCTGCTCCAACCTCCATATAAAGCAGCCACATTCTAGTCCTGCACACCCACAAGCAAATGGGCAGGCAGAAGTCATGGTGCGGACGGTGCTTCGAAACCTGAAGACAAGGCTCGAAAAAGCAAAGGGCCTTTGGGCGGACGAGCTCCCAGGGGTGTTATGGGCATATCGAACTACACCGAGAGCTTCCACTGGCGAGACTCCTTTCTCTTTAGCTTTCGGCACTGAGGCAGTCATCCCAGTCGAAATAGGGATGCACTCTTCACGGGTTGAACTTCATGACCCCGCCACCAATGAGGAAGGACTCCGCATCAACCTCGATTTGTTAGAGGAGGCAAGGGAGATGGCCGCGGTCCGCAATGCAGAATATAAGCGGCGAATGACAAGGTATTACAATTCGAGGGTGAAGCCTCGTTCTTTCCAAGCAGGAGACCTAGTGCTAAAAAGGTAATCCTCGCCACAAAGGACTCTCGGGAAGGAAAGCTAGGGCCAAACTGGGAAGGACCATACGTCATAACAGAAGTAGTAAGGCCGGGCACCTACAAAATCCGTAGTGCAGAAGGAAAGGTCCTACTCCATCCATGGAATGCGGAGCATTTGAAGAGGTACTATCAATGATGTTCTAAGGGGTCAAAGCAAGTAGGGCGTGGGGCTCGTGCTGATTTATTGTTTTCTTTTTAATGTATATATTGTTTTTTTTTTTTTTAATGGCATGAATAAAGCGTTACATTTTGTGAAAAATCAAAGTGCATTTATATTTCCAAAAGTTAGGCTACTAATTGCCTCTTCAAGAGTCAGGCTATTCAAAAAAACAAATATATACAGCAAATCACCCTGCCCCTAATCACCCTCACCACTATCCCCCTCGTCTTCAGCATCATCATCTCCCTCAGAATCATCAGAGCTCCCATGGCCGGTATCAAGCGCCGCAGACGGCACAAAGCCTGAAAAATCAATGTCGGGGAAGGCAGTAGAAATCTGCCCGCGAAGTTCCTCATAGCCATCAATAAAGGCGTCGGCTAGGCCAATCTTTAGACTCTTGTCAGCATCCGCAAGGCCATCTTCCAAATCGTTCTCAGCCTGAATAGTCTTCTCCTCAGCCTGGAGAGCCCTCTTATCGGCCAGGGCAGCCCTCTCCTCAGCTCGAAAAGCTCTGTCTTGCACCGCCCTTATCTCTGCCGCCAAGACAGCCTCTGACTTGGCCGCCCTCCCGCGGGCCGCTGAAAGCTCAGCCTCTGACTTGGCCGCCCTCTCGCGGGCCGCTGAAAGCTCAGCCTCTGCCTTGGCCGCCCTCTCGCGGGCTGCTGAGAGCTCAGCCTCTGCCTTGGCCGCCCTCTCGCGGGCTGCTGAGAGCTCAGCCTCTGCCTTGGCCGCCCTCTCGCGGGCTGCTAAGAGCTCAGCCTCTGACTTGGTCGCCCTCTCATAGGCCGCCGAGAACTCAACCTCAAACTTAGCCGCTCTTTCGTGAACGGACGAGAGTTCAGTGTCTTGCCTTGCCGCCTTTTCACGGGCTGCTGAAAGCTCGCTCTCCAACCTAGACACCCTCCCGCGGGCCGCCACGCGATCCGCTTCGGAAGCAATAATCCTCCTTTCAGCAGCGGAAAGCTCCTTATGTATGCTCATATTCTCCTGTTTCAGATGAGCATGGGCTCGAGTCCTCGACATCAAACAGATTGACGCATTGGAAGCCTGAAACCATGAACAGCAAATGAAAATGGGAGTACAAATGCGAAAAATGAAAGTCTTGAGAAATGAGAAGATAGACCTTTACCTGAGCCAGACCTTCTAGGAATGTGTCTACTATCTCCTCGACGCCCAAAGCACCAATCCGAGAAACCTCGGGGGGATACACAAATCTCCCTAGCCTGTCTCGGATCGTTGGCGGATTACCAAGTACTGTTGAAGTCCCCGCGCGTGGGAGGCACGAAGGAGGGGCAGAAGGCGTAGACCGTGAAGAAGACGCAGGAGTAACGATCGGGGCCGAGGGAGTCTCTAGCTGTGGAGACACGACGGGGAGTACTACCTGATCCGGTTGCGCACGAGACACCGAGGAGGCATGATCTACCCTCGCTATCTTAGGATTAGGGGTACTCCTGCTAGCGAAGCGAGACCCAATCTCCTCTTTGTATACCGCTACCCCGACCGCAGACTTCCTCTTGGAAGACTTCCTCTTGGAAGATTCACCAGTCCTGCTGCTCCCTTTTGGAAGAAGATCTCCCAAGTCCTTGTTCGGATGAGCTCTTACTACCTGTAATTTGTACTCGTCATCCTTTGAAAGCACTGGGGACTCTGCAAGACAACATTGAGTACGTGAGTATATATATATAAAAAAAAAAAAAAATGTGTGCATACATATACATGAGAAGGAATGGGGCAATCGCAGTCAGTCAAGTACCAGGTCTTCTTGCGTCGGTCCACTGTACGGGCACCAAAGCCCGATCACTTTCAGAGGCCCACTCTCCGCCTATAAAAAAGAAGCGTGATTTCCACTCATGGCAGTTGGAGGGCAGTCCCGTGAGTAACCTGCCTTTCTTAGGTGCAAGGTAATACCATCCCTGATTAGGGACCCGAGACTCGGTTAAGTTGTAAACAGCATGGAATTCTGCAGGGGAAGCATCCTCGCAGTGTACCCTTTTCCATAATTCGAGAAAGCCCAGCAAAACCCTCCAACCATTGGGCGCCAGACGCCCAGGAGTCAACGAGAAATAGTGCAGAATGCGACAAACGGGAGAAGGCATGGGAAACCTCAACCCCGCCTCAAGCATCTCCTCGTAAATGACAATTTCACCTGAGGAGTTGTTTTTTGCAGGCTCATCTGTTTCAGGGCGTCGACACAAGGCGGTGGGAGGAATATGGTAGGAGGCAACAATCTTGCGAATATCAGCGTCAGAAGTAAGTACGCTAAACACAAAGCTCACCTTGGATCTGTCGTCCTCAGCCATAACTTTTCCCTGATATCTTTTTCGACCAAAACGAAGTATAGCGTCTCCATCTTCCTCGCCCTGAGTACCCGCATCTAGCTTACCGTCATTTTCAGCTCTTAATTTCTCGGTTAGAGTGCTCGAATCTTCCTCATGCCTACCCTGGACGCCCACACCGCTTGGACCACTGGCCTGTTGCCTCGTGCTCTCAGCCCCTGCAAGTGTTCCCACTTGCTGCTGCGTCATCAGAAAGCCCGGGGTGAGCCCCCACGTCTGCTGCGGCTTCATCACTGAGGTACCAGAGGTCGGCACCCTACCCTGCGTCGCCTGGACGCCCCGCGCAGTCGCCGGCGCCACCTGGACGCCCGGCGCCCTCGCCTGCACTGCCTGGGCAGGCGCCACCATCATCTGTGGTGAGGAGAAACCAGCAAGGGCGCCCGCCCCCGGGGCGCCCCCCTGCTTCGGCGACAAGGAAAACTGCGCATCGCCACTCCTGGCTGGGGCGCCCGCCCCCGGGGCGCCCCCCTTCTGCTGCGACGAGGCGCTGCTGCTCGCCACTGGGGCGCCCGCCACCGGGGCGCCCCCCTTCTGCTGCGACGAGGCGCTGCTGCTCGCCACTGGGGCGCCCGCCACCGGGGCGCCCCCCTTCTGCTGCGACGAGGCGCTGCTGCTCGCCACTGGGGCGCCCGCCACCGGGGCGCCCCCCTTCTGCTGCGACGAGGCGCTGCTGCTCGCCACTGGGGCGCCCGCCACCGGGGCGCCCCCCTTCTGCTGCGACGAGGCGCTGCTGCTCGCCACTGGGGCGCCCGCCACCGGGGCGCCCCCCTTCTGCTGCGACGAGGCGCTGCTGCTCACGGCTGGGGCGCCCGCCACCGGGGCGCCCCCCTGCTTCTGCGGCGACGACGGCCCGACGGCATTGACGCGCCTGGTTGGGGCGCCCGCCACCGGGGCGCCCCCCACCTGCTGCTGCGGGGTTGAGCCAGCAAGGGCGCCCCCTTGCCTGAGTGGGGCGCCCGCTGCCGAGACCCTCCATGGCGCCTCCTTCCCTGAGTGCATCACCTGGGCGCTGTCTTGGGCGCCCAGTGGTGTGGGCGGGACGCCCGTCGTCGGCAACTTCCGGCCGCCGGCCGTTTGCTTTTCTCCTTCGTGAGCCGCCGCAAACTTTTCACCCCCAGCTATCTTCTCATCTTCGTTACCCATCGGAGTTCTCTTCTCAGAGGCAATGACAGAGAATATGAGACTTGGTTTTTCTCTTCACTATTTTCTTCTCTTTATACACTTGAGAGGGGGTTTGATAAAAAAAAAAAAACAAAACCTAGAGGAGTGAGGAAAGCTTTGAGGACTCTCTCATTGTTATCCACACAGAGAAAAGAGGAGATTCGCAGTGCAGATAATATTTTTCTTGGAGGGAAAAAGGGACCGGACAGTTTCAATGCCCCCCTTTCAAACTTCTTTGGAGCGCGGGGCCTTGAGGGGCAAATGACGAGTCAGGTCCAAGTGACCCGGTCCAGGTTAATGGGTCGGGTCCAGACAACCCAGTCCGCGGTGAATCCGGATCCAAACCCATGAAGAATCCAAGTGCAGCCACGTCATCCTACAAAGCGGTCACCCTCTAAACTCCCTTTACCCGGTCGCAGGGGAACCGTCAAGTCGTGGGCGTCCATTGAGGGCAGTTCAAGTCGTGCAGGCAGTCAAACCGACTCCGCCACGATCGCTGAAGCGTCGTCCCCATCTGTTAGGGGACGATTATAAAGGGCTGGTCCCTCAATCCATGAAGGACAGGATCAATTTTTAAATTCAATCTCTTCCCTCTGTCTCACCTGTAACCATCTTGAAAATCAGAGAATCTCTCATTTGCAAGTGGACGTAGGTCATTCTTGATCGAACCACTATAATTCTCTCTCTCTTCATTTATTGCACTCGCATTAATTACTTGACCGGTGGTGTCCGAAATATCGCATTTTGGCATCATCAGTTTTGTAAGCTGGTTTTCCCCTCACTTTCCTTGCTGGTGCCTTGGCCTTGGTTTGTCAGTGGCAAAACAAATTACGATCAGTTGGAAATGGTGTTCACAATGAGTCCTTGTCCACTCCATGGAAGGTTCTTGTGTCATCTCAAATGAGCAAATTTGCTGGTACAGTTTTAGATGCTCCCTTAAGCGATATGTAGGAGAAGCTCCTGGAAACTTTAGCCTCAAACAACTATGAGTTCAATCAGAGCAGCATTGATGGAAGAAATGAGAATAAATCCAACTACACAAATACCTAAAAATTTAATCGGCAAGAATATCAGCCAAATCACATTTCCTCTTATGTGGGGATAATCCCGAACTCATCGGGATCTTGTCAGATGCAGCATCCGGGACTCCCGCACCAGCTAGTCCATCTCGGCAGGACTTAGTCTCGGCAACAGTGCCAGCCTCCAGCTCGACCAAGTGATTCCACTTCGGCCATACGCTCAAAAGTTCCACCTCGGCCAGGGCATCCCCAGCCCGGCTAGGGACTTCAGCTGGTCCTCGACTTCGGCATCCCTGCAAGGTCTCCAGCCAAGTCAAGGTCGCTCCCGACCTCGGCACCAAGCACCCCAGATCGTTCACACCTCGGCTATAGCACCAGGAAGCTACCCATGGCGGGGACTGACAGCTGTCCTCCCATGGACACTTAAGCACGCTACAGCATGTGCGACAAGACAAGGGCACCGCCCATATCCTCTGACAGGGCCATCCCTGCCGCCCACGTCCACTGACTGAACGGCGTCCGCAGACGCCCGGGTGTGGCCCGATGCGACACGATGTGCTACGATGGGACAACTCCCTGACAGAGTCACCTCCTTGTCTCCTCTCCTCCTCTATAAAAGGAGCCAAACCAGAATAGTAAAGGAGATCTCTCCTAGCCCAGAGAACCACATGCTGGTACGCCATCTTCTTCCCCAAAATCTCCATCCTATTGTCCAGTTCACATACTGACTTAGGCATCGGAGAGCCTTGCGCCACCGGGCCAGGTCCTCTGACCTACTCTTCTTCCTCCCTTCTCCAGGTTTTAGGCAGGCAGCGGTGTTCAACCAGAGAGCTCTCAGCTCCACTCCCTACACCTTGTGAGTCATTTTATGCACTTACAATTGGCGCCGTCTGTGGGGAACACGAGCAAAAAAGCCATCTTCCCTACACACCATGCCTCGAAGAACCAGAAAGGGAAAGGAACCATTGCCATTGTCGACACAGCTGCCGACGATCCCCCACCAGGAAAGGTCCGGAGCAAGATCTAGTCCAGCAAGCATCTGACAGTCGGAAACTCAGTCGGGCTCATCCTCTAAAGGGTCGACCTCGACTCCACTTTCCAGAAGGCGCACCCTGGAGAACAGCAGAAGCAACCGAGCTTATGGCGAAAGCTCGGGTGATAGCCACAACTTCAGAGAACGGATTGATCGACACATAGAGCAAGCAGTATGACAGAACATGGAGATAGCCGATTTCGCTCGAGTTCGGCTGAACTCTGACGATTTCGGCACATCCCCCTTCTCTCCAAAGATCAGAAACTTCCCCCTTCCTGAAGACTTCAGCGTCCCTATGTTCCTCATTTACGATGGGACCTCAGACTCAGCAGCACTCCTCCGGCACTTCACTCAGAGGATGTCGGTGTGGGGCAACGCAGACCGCCTGAACTGCAGAGTCTTCTCCTCCAGTCTCGGGGACCTCCCCCTAAGATGGTTATGCGCACTCCCGTAAGGATCAATCACAAAGTTGGCAGCAGCTCCGGAATTCCTTCATGGTGAAGTTCCAAGCTCACAGAGTCATCCCTAGGTCGGGCGCCGACCTAATGGCCCCCAGAATGAAGCATACCGAGAACATCACACAGTTCGCCAGAAGATTCTGGACTATCTACAGCCAGATCGAAGATGCCTCAGACATAATAGCAATCACGTCTTTCCAACAAGCTCTTCCGCCAGGCAACGAGCTTCGGAGAGACTTGGTCCTACACCCTGTGGTCTCAATGAAGGCATTTATCGCCAGGGTGAACCAGTTCGTCAGGCAAGAAGCAGACGAAGCCCAAGCTCAGGAGCACTTCAACCCCTGCGAAGATGACCAGACAGGTTCCTGCTAGGCAGAAGTCTCCTCAGGTTCGGGAGGCAGCTAGATGTCTCCTTTCATCACTTTCGGGAGGCAGTTAGATGTCTCCTATCATCACTTAGCTTCGACCGCCCGTCAGCTTAGATCGCACGACCCTCTACCGTCATTTCTGGCGGCACGGTCCTCTACTGTCAGCTTCGATGGCGCCGTCAGCTTCGATGACACCGGCACGACCCTCTACTGTCGGCTTCGATCGTACGACCCTCTACCGTCATTTTGACAGCACGGTCCTCTGCTGTCAGCCTTGATCGCACGGTCCTCTACCGCCATCAGTCATCCAGAGCCCCGTGCTCTTACATCTCAGTCGCGCGCTAAATCTCGATCTCTTGCGTCTCGGCTACGTGCCAGATCTCGATTTCGTGCATCGCGGGAGCAGCGCCAGATTCTTGACCTCACGCTGGTGTCGCCCTCATGCTGGCCTCCATGTCATGCAGGTTTGGCCTCGTGCAGGGGGGACATCTCCATTTCGTGCTTTGTGAGCATCTTGGTTCTCATGCCAGGTTGCTGGCGCGCCCCCCACCTCACGCTGGTGTCGCCCTCATGCTGGCCTCCACGTCATGCAGGTTCGGCCTCGTGCTGGCTATGGCCTCACGCTGGTGTTGCCCTCATGCTGGCCTCCACGTCATGCAGGTTCGGCCTCGTGCAGGGGGACATCTCCATTTTGTGCTTTGTGAGCATCTCGACTCTCATGCCAGATTGCCGGCGCGCCCCTGGCAACGAGCCAGTGGGTCATCTCCATTTCGTGCTTTGTGAGCATCTCGGCTCTCATGCCAGATTGCCGGCGCACCCCTGGCGACGAGCCAGTGGGTCATCTCCATTTCGTGCTTTGTGAGCATCTCGGCTTTCATGCCAGATTGCCGGCGCGCCCCTGGCGACGAGCCAGTGGGTCATCTCCATTTCGTGCTTTGTGAGCATCTCGGCTCTCATGCCAGATTGCCGGCGCGCCCCTGGCGACGAGCCAGTGGGTCATCTCCATTTCGTGCTTTGTGAGCATCTCGGCTCTCATGCCAGATTGCCCCTGGCTACTAGCCAGTGGGTCATCTCCATTTCGTGCTTTGTGAGCATCTAGGCTCTCATGCCAGATTGCAGGCGCGCCCCTGGCGACGAGCCAGTGGGTCGTCTCCATTTCGTGCTTTGTGAGCATCTCGGCTCTCATGCCATATTGCAGGCGCGCCCCTGGAGAAGAGCCAGTGGGTCATCTCCATTTCGTGCTTTGTGAGCATCTCGGCTCTTATGCTAGATTGCCGGCGCGCCCCTGGCGACGAGCCAGTGGGCCATCTCCATTTCTTGCTTTGTGAGCATCTCGGCTCTCATGCCCAATTGCCGGCACGCTCCTGGCGACGAACCAGTGGGGTCTTCTCCATTTCGTGCTTTGTGAGCATTTCGGCTCTTATGCCATGTTGCCGACATGCCCCAGGTGACGAGCCGATGGGTTTTCTCCATCGTCTCTTGGTCCTTCAGTTGGTTGCGAGCGAGAAACAGCTCAAAGGCACAAGTGTCATCCTCCATGATACTTAGCTTCTGACCTCAAAAGGAAGTCTAATGAGCTCAGAAGCTGGGGGGCTATTGTGTGGGGATAATCCCGAACTCACCGGGATCCCTGTCAGATGCAGCATCTGGGACTCCCGCACCAGCTAGTCCATCTCGGCAGGGCTCAGTCTCGGCAATAGTGCCAGCCTCCAGCTAAGCCAAGTGATTCCATTTCGGCCATACGCTCATAAGCTCCACCTCGGCCAGGGCATCCCTAGCCCGGCTAGGGACTTCAGCTCGGTCCTCGACTTCGGCATCCCTGCGAGGTCTCCAGCCAAGTCAAGGTCGCTCCCGACCTCGGCACCAAGCACCCCAGATCGTTCACACCTCGGCTATAGCACCAGGAAGCTACCCATGGCGGGGGCTGACAGCTGTCCTCCCATTGACACTTAAGCATGCTACAGCACGTGCGACAAGACAAGGGCACCGCCCATATCCTCTGACAGGGCCATCCTTGCCGCCCATGTCCACTGACTGAACGGCGTCCGCAGATGCCCGGATATGGCCCGATGCGACACGACGTGCTACGATGGGACAACTCCCTGACAGAGTCACCTCCTTGTCTCCTCTCCTCCTCTATAAAAGGAGCCAAACCAGAAATGTAAAGGGGATCTCTCCTAACCCAGAGAACCACATGCTGGTATGCTATCTTCTTCCCCAAAATCTCCATCCTATTATCCAGTTCTCATACTGACTTAGGCATCGGAGAGCCTTGCGCCACCCAGGCCAGGGTCCTCTGACCTACTCTTATCCTCCCTTCTCCAGGTTTCAGGCAGGCAGCGATGTTCAACCAGAGAGCTCTCAGCTCCACTCCCTACACCTTGTGAGTCATTTTATACACTTACACCTCTGATAATGAAGTTACATTTATCATTAACTTAATAATAAAAGATGAGCTCTCACAAGGAAATCGGCTCTGCTGGTTGTCTAATCTTGATATAGAGGGTGCCAAAGAAAGAGGTTAAGGCATTTTGGGCATTTCTTAAACACATAGAGGAAAAAGTTGATGAAAATCTCAATTTCTCGCCGGATATCCTGATTTGATATGTAAATGGAAAACTTAAGCCTTGATTTGAAATATAAGTTTTTTCATGTCTTGATTTGAAATCTGTATAAAACTTGAGCCCTATTTTGAAAATTTTCTTTTTTTCCTGAAAATATGCAAGTAGTATACCGCCCTAAGGTTTATGCATGTATAGTTTTTTACTTGATATTTGTAAATGACATTTCCACAAAAGACCCAAGGGGTCATTTGTTTGCAATGATTTTTGTACGTAAATGATGTATATCCTGTTAGTTTTATGGACTTAATCCAGTAGATGATATAATAAATTGATTAATTTCTTTATTTATCAATATATATTCATGCTTTTCTTTCCTTAGATGAATTGTGATTTATTATATACTTGCACATAACCAATACAAATGAGATGATGGTTCATAAGATGAACCGGAGTCCATAAGTATATTAGATGTAACACATGTGTATGGATGAGATCCACATACGGGAAACATGTGTGGCAAATCTTATACTTAAATATCTTCACAACCAGTGATGAGACTGGACATCTCATACTGACAAGGTTGCAACACTTTGATCACTATGAGATAGTGTGATTTGTCTCGATCATTAGAATGGAAGATTCTGGATCATAGTGATGGTACATTGGATGTATTGAAGGACCATGAGAAGCACCTTATAAACAATGTCTTTACTTTAAGGTCTGCTCTCATAATTCCCTAGCAATAGGCTCTCAATCATGAGACATTAATGAACTCAAGTTTCTATCTATTCATTTGCTTTGCGTCACTAATGAGTGAGGCCAACTGTAGGTCAACACCTCGGTGATTTGAGTACGTGATAGTAGAGCTGTGGGAACATTCAATGGTCAAGATGGAATCTATCTCTAATATCCCCTTGTGCCAATTAATGGATTTATCATTGGTAAGTGAGCACCCATTCAGACTAAGAGTTATTTGGAAAGGTACCTATGATTATTATAATTAATTGGGGCTTAAGGATAATAATATATGGATCTAGTTTGGAAGACAGATCCAATTGATCAATGGATATTGATAGAGGGGCTTACTTGTGATAATGTGGAAGTTTAGGGTCTTCTATGTAATATTCCTAAGACTGGAGTTCAATTGCATTTATATAGTGGAGTTATTTGCAATTAACTGTGGGCCCGGATTACACATGAGATGTGGGGTCACGAGTTCTAGTTGGAGCCGGATTTCTAAGGAATCCCTAGTGGTCCCCATGCTAGCCCAATTATTAAGATACTAATTCTAGTTGAACTCTAAAAGGAAAGTTACTATTTCTATTTGAAGTGGGACTTCTAATTGTGGTAATAGTGAACTTACTAATTTTAGTAAAAGTGAGACTTCTATTTTAATTAGAAAGGAATTGGAAAGTTACTTATCATATTTGAAGTGAGACTTCTAATAATGATTTAGTAAGTTACTAATTATTGATGGAAGTGAGACTTCTATTTTGATTAGAAAAGAGAAAGTTATTAATTATTAATTGAAGTAAGACTTCTATTTCTATTAGTAAAAGAGGAGGTTGCCTTTGTGTTATAAATAGGAGAGAAAAAGGAGGTGGAAGTCCAATGCATCTTCTTACATAGGGATTCATGCCCATAGCCTCTAAGTGCAAGTGCTACACAATTTCTCTCTCCCTCTTCTAGTTCTCCTTCTAGTTCATCCTTTGAGTTTTCTAGTAGTTTTCTCTTGGAGATCCCACCATCTTCTTGAGAAAAAGAGAATCTGATACGAGTCATAACGCACTACACCAAAATAGAATATGAGTAACGTTCATGGTTTTTGGTAAGTAACGATTTTTAAGTGTAACTAGTTTCCTAACGTTTTATCGGCGTTAACATTGGTTTTAAAGTGTTATATTAATTGTATTCCTTTTAATAAATATTCAATCGGTCGCTGAGTAAATTTCTACATCCCACCGAAACCAATTTTTCCCTTGCCCCTTTAATTTTTCCCCGCTCCCGCCCTGCTTCTGCGCTTATACCTCCCGTGCTCTGCCCTCTCCCTCTCTATCGCTATCTCCCTCCCTCCATCCCTCTCCATTTCTCTCCCGTTCCCTCCTCTTCTTCGACTTACTTACTGCTCAAAATCTTCAACTTCTCTTCTCGGACGTTTCTCAACCTGCATCTGAGCCGCAGCGATTTCGCTGGAGATCTCGTCAGAGAAGATTGGATCTCATCAGAGAAGAACCCCCTAGCCCAGGCTAGTTCCTCCGCCCCATTGAAGACGACCCTCACTGCAGCTCGAGATAGGAGAGAGGGTTCTCTTTTCTCTGGCTCCTTCTTTGCTCACTGCGAAAATCCAAAGGTAGAGTCTCATGCTTTTGATTTTTGGGGTTCTCAAATATATGGATAAAGATGGGAATTAGGGCTGATTTTGTAGACTTTTTGGGTTTGGGGTTTCTTTAATTTAGAAAATTTGGGCATTTTGCTAAAAAATTGCTATGCGTTTCTTATGTGGGGGGGAAAAGGAATGTCTTTCTTTTCTTTCCCTTCTATTCATCTTCCGTTCAAATATATGGATAAAGATGGTTGCTATAGTGTCGTTGGGGGTGTGAATCTGATAGACTTGGAACTGGAAGACCATTTTTGGATGGTGATGGTGATGGTGCAGGAAGGAAGCAGGAGCACATCTATTAGACTTGTTGAGTTATACATCATATGGGTCTGAGGGCATGCATGATAGAACCATAAGGAGACGACAGCACTATACATATACATACGTTTTCCTGTACATTTGTCACCTTTCTCGTTAGATATGTATCGATCAGGTCAGGATTTTCTATTGGCTACTTGGGAAAAGAAAGCCACTGGCCACACCCACAAACAAATAATGATTACAAAAATGGATACTACTGCTCACAATTTGAGCTACATGGATGGCTTGTTTGATCGATAGAATTATCTTTGGGGCTTAGGTACTGGTTGCACACAAACTTCCTCAGGCCATGCCCCGGATGTCCTGATTTGAGACTAAGTTTGGAAAATTTTAAGGCCCATTTTGAAAACCATATTTTTATTTGTCCTGATTTGAATAGTCACCAAAAGTTATCTCCTTATCTTGTGATTTTCCGCAAGGCGATTCCAATCCAATTCTAGTGGAATTGGTAGCCTCAATATATGATATATATAACGCCATCCAAATTACCAAACAGTTCCTTATGTGGGGGAAAAGGAAAATGGCTCCTTCTTTGCTCACTACGAATGGCATGGGCATGAGATGGGCTTTCTTGTCAATCAGCCCTTCAGTTCCTATTACACGTTAATGGTGGCATACGCTTGTAATTCATTGTCATATTAGGTTTTGTCTGTTGTGTCTGCATTTTTATCGATTTTGGATACTTCATCATGGCAAATGTATGTTATGACTAGCCAGCAAAGAAGCTTTCTCCGGACATTTTTTTTATGGCCAATTAGTTTGCTGACTTTAGTTCATATTTAGTTCGTATTTAAGCCCAACACTTGTTTTGATGTTTTGACAATTTTTTGCATGCCATGTGTTTGATCTTTGGCATTTGTGGATTGCAAGCCCGAATAAAGGAGGAGGGCTGGGTAGATTGGTGGTAGGGTCTAAGAATTTGCCACACTTTCTTTACGAGCTCTCTTGTCGAGACAACCCCGGATCTATGGGTTGAGTGTTTTATCTTTTTCCTTAGTCATATGTTGACCTTGGGTGCTTACCAATCTAAAGACCTAATTGAGGGGATTGGGTTGATCATAAAAGATTGTCAGACTTTGTGGAATCTATCTATCCAAATGCCAAAAGAAGAAGAAAAAAAAAACTTTGTGGAATCTTCAATTTAACAAGTCTCTCTTAATGATTTGTTTGAATGAATTGGGTCATTAGGTCCAGTGATTTTGTAGCCAAGTATGGAGATAAGAGTGTCTACTTTGATCTTGTGGGCATCGGAAACACCAGTGGCCAATGGGACTTGTACAGGAGATAACTGGTTTCTAAGTTGGTGGTAGGCATTTGCCAAACTTCCAACATTCAGGATTCCAATAGAGGAGCATAAAACTTAGATGGATGGATAGATGGAATTGATTTATAAATAGTAGGGTCATAAAATACAAGGAACTAAATCTATGTGAGAGCATCTAATCGACCTGGAGATGTGTCAGGTATTAGAGTCTATGAAGAGACAATAATATGCTAACACAACAATTCATATTCAAAGTCCTTTGGTGTTATCCTTCATGAAATTCGGGATCCATTGGAGCTCTTGCCTTAGAACCACAAGGCAGGAGGGACCCTTGTGAGAGTACAAAGCAATGAGGAATCTACATATGCTATTTTAACTTGATTGATTGTTTGGGAGCTATTTATTTAATCTCCAAGTTTCTATTTTAACAAAAGCCAGTTGTCTTCATGTGATTTGACTATTGTTTGTTATAGACTCATATTTCAATCCTGAAGCAACTTTTAAGTATTGATTGATGTCTTAGTTTCTTGTTAATCCATGATGGAGTAGAAAAAAGATGGTATTTTGGTAACCCAAATTAATCATCCTTTATAGGTTCTTCCACTTTTAGCTACAGGGTCATCAAAGACCTCTCCCAAACTACAAATCCTAGACCTTTCTCTCATTTTACATAATATCTTTTGGAAATTCTTATGAGGTTTCCAATGGCGATGGTCCTTTGGAGCCTTCTTTAGATGGTTTAGAATAATGCAGGGCTCAAGTATTTCACATTTCTTTTAGTAATACACATCACTTTAGGTGCTGTGTCTCATAAGAGTTTTGTCCATTTGAAATAGGTGAATCATGCTTAGGAAATTGACAGGCAGGTGTACTGAAAACAATTTCTCTCCTATAATATAATAATGATTCCAATTTCATAAAATGAAAATTATATCACAATCTTAGGTATTACAAGGTTCTAATATCTGATTTCTCTTGTTTCTATTTCTCTTGTTTCCATTTATTTATTTATTTAGTTTCCAAGAGAGCTCTTGACTGTATACAAACAGGATCAATGTAATTTGGATAGAGAAATGTAATGATTTATGAAAGCTTTTGTTGCCCTAGGTTTGTGCAAGGGATGTGACCATGAGTCTATACTTTGGATCTTGACATGAGTCTACTGTTATTTGGATGGAGAAATGTAATGATTTATGAAAGCTTTTGTTGGCCTATGTTTGTGCTTGACATTTATATTATTATTAGATTAGTCATGGTTATTTATTTCGTGGCTTTCCAAAGTAATGATTAGTAATGATTTATGAAAGCTTTTTGTGGCTTTCCGCTAGTTCCTTCTTATAAGTAACCCTGACCTTTGAATATAAAGTGAAAGCCAAGCAGAAAACTTCTATACATATAAAATCTTAACACTAAGGCACTAATTTGTATAACTTGCTTTGTTACAGAAAAACCATTTAATTGAGGCACTAAACTGTACAACTTATTTCATTTATGCAATTTACTCTCATCCTTGTTTGACCAAAATAAATACCCATAAAGGGTAACCCAAAATGCATATAGCTCAACTCGACAACTTATTATAGGGTTGCAATGAGAGTAATGAATCTTTTCATTAATTTTGCATACTTAAATGCTATACAGAGTGAGTTAAAGTCATGTCTCTGTGTTACTTACTACAAGGTAAGACTTTATGAAACATATTTTGAAGGAAACTTTAAGTTTACATTGTCTCATAGTCTGCAGTTAGTTATTGGTTTGCATGTTTTGTTACATAATAAAGTTTGGTTACTTTGCTTTGATTTTGTTGTGTATGTTGTAGCTTCCCATCTCATTATAAATATAGAACCACGGGGCCCAATTGAATTTTGTTCTGTATCAATTGTACACTTTAATTTTCTTTAATTTTATTTGAAAGAGGAATGAGAATGGAATGGAAGCTGTGCTAAGAAATGAAGCCCTAGCCATCTACCAGATCTGTTACAGTTATGCTAAGAGAAACGGAATTGGAAAATGCGGCTTTGCTTGGAAAGTTGCTGGTCATGCACTCTGTTCACTCTACTCCATAAAACATTAGTAAGCTATGATTCCTTGTTATAAGTGGTTACTATTCGGGTGTCTTTATGTGGTTTTGATGTTTTAAGACTTTTTTTTATAGGTTGTGTGATGTGCTGTAGTTTGGACTATTACTACTAGTATAATAAACTTGAAATTGCCATACAAATTGGTTACTTATAGGGACTGAATTAATCCAAGAGTTGGTCTCACAATGAGTCCTCCTAGTTTGTGGATTAGGACCTTTTTTTATGGCCCTAAAACAGGATCTTCCTGAAGTTATGCAAATTCCTACATGGAATATTTTACTTTTGTGGTTCCTCTCCTCGAGAGTTCTACTTTTGCTGTCAGTATGTTTTATCTTGATTCATTTTAACCTTGCTTATAAAAGACATTGACCGTTACAATTACTTGTTTGTGTTTACTTGATGTGTTACCTACAGAATGTCTCAGCCGATTCTAAAAGAATGTATGAATGAAACAGATAGACCTGGGAGTGTGTACAGGCAGGGGGTTTCGGATTTTATTCTATTTGCTAGTGGCAAAGACCAAACATCGACCACGTGTCCTTGCCCTTGTAAAAAATGCCGAAATGGAAAAAGGTTTGCATATGATATAGTTAGAAAACATTTGATTCTTTACGGTATAGAATCAACATATCGTGTATGGGCTTTACATGGCGAGAACCCATATAAGGATCGAATGGTAAACCAAGTTGAAAAAGAAAATAGTGAGACAGAAGGACTAGGGATGGAGAATTTTGTTGATGTTGCTTATGGCGTGCATGAAGAGTTAGCGGATGATTTGAATGAAGGTGATGGAAGTCAGGTCGAAGATGTTGAACACCCTGTTGTTCTAGAACCTTATCTGGGTAAAAGGTACCATGAATATAAGAAAAAAGCAGAAGAAAAATTATATCCTTCATGCGAGGCTCCTGTAACAACTCTTTCTGCAATTGTAGACCTCCATAACTTGAAGAAGCAATATAAATGGTCGGGAAATAGTGTGACTGCACTTTTGTCTCTGTTAAAATCACGGTTGCTAGACGGAAACACTTTGCCTTCTAAGTATCCTGTAATGAAGGCAATGTTAAAAGATCTGGGAATGAAAGCCGACTGTATAGATGCCTGCGAAAATAACTGTATGTTATATTGGAAGATCAAAGTTGATTTAACGGTGTGTTTTCAATGTCAAACACCTAGATACAAAGTGAAGGAGGGGAAAATGGGGAAAAAAGAAACAAAAGAGGCGAGAAAAGTATTGAGATTTTTTCCATTGATCCCAAGACTCAAAAGGTTGTGCACAATACCATGGATAGCGCGTGAAATGACATGGCATGATAGAGCTACACCTTCTTGGAATTATATGCGGCATCCGATTGATTCGCTTCAGTGGAAGACATGTAAAGATGATTGGCCAGATTTTGCTAAGGAAGGGCGTAATGTCTGGCTTGGAATTGCAACTGATGGATTCAATCCACGTGGAGTTCAATGCACTGGTTATAGTTGTTGGCCTGTTTACTTGGTGCCTTTTAATCTCCCACCATCTTTGTGCATGAAATCTGAGTTCCATATGATGTCATTGTTAATACCTGGGCCGAAAGCGCCGAGTCAAAACATCAATGTATTCCTTCAACCGCTAGTTGAGGAGTTACAACAGTTATGGGAAGAAGGGGTTGCAGCTTATGACATGCACAAAAGAGAGCATTTTACTTTAAGGGTAATGTTGGTGTGGGGCATTCATGATTTTCCGGCATATGGCAACTTATCAGGCTGCGTAACACATGGTTACAAAGCTTGTCCTATTTGTGGTGATGAAACTCCGTCTATACACCTTGGGAATGCAAGGAAGATCGTTTACACAAATTACCGCATGTTTCTTAAATCTGATCACCCGTTTAGGCAAGGCAAATACTTAGGGCTGAAGACAAAGGAGTTAAAACCCCCTCCAACAAGGTTAAAGGGAGAAGTGATTGAGAAAAGGCTAAGCGGTGTCCACTATGTACCTGGTAAAGTCTTAAAAGGTACCAAACGGAGTACTGATAATGTGGATGTGGTTGATAATGGAGATGATGAAGATGATGAAGTTACTGAGGCATGGTATAAAAGGTCTTTTTCTTTTTATTTGAAATACTGGCCGAAACATACAATTTGACATGTTATTGATGTGATGCACACTGAAAAGAATGTCGCAGAACACCTATTAAATGCAATTTTAGACAAGAAAGGAACAAATGATACAGTACAGGCGCGAGAGGATTTAAGGAAAATGGGGATTCATAGTGGCCAGTGGATGCAAACAAACCCAATTACTGGGAGATCTGTAAAACCAAAGGCCCCATTTGTCTTGAATAAAGATGAGAAGTTAGAGTTTGCAAAATTTTGAAAGACTTGAAGCTTCCTTCAGGGTTTTCCTCGAACCTAAAAAACATTGTCACTTTGAGTCCTCCTGGTTTGCTTACAATGAAATCACATGACTATCATGTGATTATGTGTTATTTGCTCCCGGTTTTGCTTCAATACGCTTATCCAAAACACCGTGACTTGCGAAGAGCTATTCACTAGATTAGCTTATTCTTTAACCTCATTTGTTCGAAAGTCGTCATCAGACATGAAATTCAAGCTGCAAAATACATGGTTGCAGAGGCATTGTGTGTGTTGGAAAAATATTTTCCAACCTCTTTTTTTGATATCAGCATGCACCTCATGATTCAATTGGCCGATGAAGGGTTAATTTGTGGACCTGTTTATCCCAGGTGGATGTTTCTATTTGAACGGTATGTATAATTCCTTTATTTTTTATTTGATTTTTAGCTGCAACTATGACGAAACAACGAAGTACAATTTTGTATTTTTTAATTTAATAGGGCAATGAAGGAGTGTAAAAATATTCCCAGCAATAAATGATATGTCGAAGGCTCCATTGCAGAGTCCTATATTATTTCTGAATCCGTTAGGTATGCTATGGAGTACATGCCAAATTCACAAGATGGAAACCACAAAGCTACTCGTGAGGCATTTCTAGATGAAGATGACGAGTGTAGTGATGAAAGGCCAATACTTGAGGGTAAAACTGTGACCCTAGGCAAGGAACAATGGATACAAATACGTAGATGGGTCTTTTTTCGACTAGATGTTGAAAAGCTTGATGAATACTACAGGTTTGATTTCTTGACACATTTGGCTTAAAAACTTACTACTCTAGAAAGTTGTAAATACTTGTGTCAAACTGCATGAACAATTTGCAGTGAGTATCGTGCCATGCAAGAAACTACTCGTGGTAAAAGAAAAGGAATAGCAAAGACAAAAGTGGATATACAGATTGAGTTCATTGCCTGGTTATATGACAAGGTATTGTTATATATATTACGCTTAATATGAATTTACATCTAGTAATTTTATCTTTCTAAATGGCGGTTTTTGTCATTTCACAGTTGTTGGCTGCAAAAGACACGGACTATAACTTATGGCGATTTTTTGTGGGACCATTATTCAAAGCTAAAACGTATAAAAAGTACCGTGTTAATGGTTTTGTGCTCTCTACTAGGTCGCATGACGAAACAGTTGCCACACAAGATAGTGGTGTTTGTATGAATGCAATCACTGCATTTACATCAAGTAGGAAGGACAAAAATCCCATTAATGCATCGACCAATTGGTATGGGGTTATTGAAGAGATAATAGAGTTGGACTATACAACCTTTCATCATGTTGTCTTTTACTGCAATTGGGTGAGGGTGGAGGACAAGACCAATGGTTGTAAACTTTGTCCAGATTCTAATTTGGTGATGGTTAATCTCAATAGGCTAAAGAGTATCAATAATTCTTTTGATGAGCCGGTGATTCTTGCATCTGAGGCTAGTCAAGTATTTTACTCGAAGGATTTGAGAAATCCTAATTGGTGGGTAGTCATACATTCGCCTAGGAGATTGACATGTGAAGTGGATGATCTAGATGCACCAACTGTCTTCCAATCTATTCTCGACCGCCAACCTAGTTTGGAGTCGTTGATGCAAAGTCTAACTTGATTGTAATAGTTGCACACTTTTATTAATTGGTGAGACGTACTTTTACATGCAAAATTTCTCATTTTCTACATTTAGATATAAATATTCCTTTTTAGTTTGCTTTAGATATAAGTTTCTCATGTAATAGTTTCTACTAACAATCCTTTGTCAAATAGTAGGCTATTTTACAATGGCATCAGGTCAATCACGCCTTATTGCTTTCCAACCTTCTAGTTCAGCGCCACTTCCATCTCATAATTCAACTTCGGGAGCCTCACCAGCAACAAGAACCATTAGTAAGTTACCTATAGAGTTCAATGTGGACGACATTGCCGTGGGTCCTAACCATGCCAAATGGAATTCTCGTGTTGGTTATTACGTTTGAGCTCGTATTCCAATTCATTACAAGGACTGGAGGAAAATAGATGGAAGCTTAAAAAATGATGTTTGGAATGAATTAATGGTAAGGTTGTACATTTGATGTTTTGGATACATGTATCCGACATTTGCTTATGACTAATCTTTTTTCCTGAAGATAAGTGCTGAAGATCTAATCTTTTTTATTTGTTGTATGTAGCAAGAATTTGAGCCTAATGTTCCCCAATCAGCGGCACGCCAAGCAGTAGAAAAGGACTTCCCCCAAAAGTTCAGATCAGCAAAGTATGCCTTACGGAAAGAGATTTTGAGTAAGTGCGGGGGTGTGGAAGAAGCTATTACAGCATGCCCATTGGGTAAAGATCCAAATCATTGGGCAATGTTTGTTAGAAATGAGAGTACTGATGAAGTGAAAGCTAGAAATGCAAAGAATGCAGAGAATGCGAAAAAGAATAAATATCGGCATACTAATGGGCGGAGCACATATGCCCATATGTTGGATAAAATGGTAGGTGTCTATTCTTGCACCATGAAATTCTATTCTCTTTATCCCAACAACTAATGAAGATTGTTTTTGTAGGATAAAGAAGATCCTAGCAGAAAACATGGATGGGTAGATAGTTGGAAAAAAGGACATGAGCGCCTTGATGGGACTATATTGGAGAGTGCTCGAATTCATTACGTAAGTTCTAAAAAAAGAAGATTAATTCATTTAATTTATATTACTACTCATATCATTGGTTGATAATATAGGAACAAGTTGAGGCTGCTCAAAAAAGAAGAAAAGAGGCAAGCTCGAATGGTGAGTGTAGTGTATTTGAAGAAGACTTGGATAACGATGAATTGGCTGAAGTCTTTGGGCCCGATAAAAGCAGTAGAACTCGTGGAATCAGCTCAACCAAGTCTAAGAACCAATTGCAACGTACAGCTATTTCAAAGGCATTATGCAACAAGCAAGCTCTTCATCCAATTCTGAGTTGAAAGGGGAATTGAATGAGATGAAGGCTTCCATATGTAATGTCATGGGTGTGTTAACGGTGAGTTACACTTGTGCCTCCTTGCATTTAATACCATTTATATATAACTAATTGTTATCTCCATTGTGTCAGGATGTACTTAAGCTCATAAAAAAATGGAATGTCGAGTGCTCAAGCCGCATGCGGGACAACACCACCCGAAATTGAAGTTGGTTCCAATTCAGTTTGCCGTCAGACTCAACGAAACTTAAAGGACATGTTTGACTCTGCGAATCCTTCTCCTGGGATGCTTGGTTCTCCACCGAATGTAACTTTACTAGATAGGAATGGTCTTGCAGTTGCTAAGGGTTATGTTATGACAGAGACAGCTGGAATTTGCCATGGCAGAAAAGTTCTCACAGGTGAAAAAAAAGTCTACATTGAGGAAGTCTTAGTTGGTGATGCTCTTGTTTACGATGGCCCCCAAGATGGAATAAGGTATTTAGATGGTTTTAGTGCAAGAGGGCCTTTGATTTGGCTAGAGTCAAGGATGGAAATTTCTTAATTAGTTGTTTTCGATATGTTTATTGACTTATTATGTTTAAGTTGCACTTATTGGCTAGTTTATGTTTTGAGTGCATTTTGCTTGATATGGATGTAAGAACTTATTGGCTTGTTCATTTGGATGTGTTTGCATGTTTTTTATTTTATAAATATTAATTTGGATTGCTTGCTTGTTTGAATATTCAGGTTCAATCATGTATTAACCCATTTTTAACTCCGCCTGGTGATAATCAATACCATTGGTTTGATATTGGTTTCAACTATTGGTCCCAAGCCCAGATAAAGGAGGAGGGAGGATGGTGGTGCCTTGGACAGTTCTACAAACCACATAATGCTATTGGGACGACCGCCTGTAAGAAGGTAATGCTATTGCAAATTTGAAGAAGCAATGACTATATATATATATGCCCCATGTTTTAATTTTTTTTGCTGCATCAAAATGTAGGTACTTACTTATTGTTGTCTGTGCAGGGCTTAGAGCTTGGCATTGAACATATTGATTTACAGTCGGTGAAGCTCACAGGTGCTCAACTCTTCCATTTTAATGATTCAATTTTTCTTTTTTTTACTTTTGGTGATTGGTAATCGCTGATTGTTTGTGGGTTTTTCAATTTATAGCACTATTGCATGATATTGGTCATGGCCCTTTCAGCCGCTTGTATGAGCGCGAGTTTCTTCCCTGGGTCCTTAATGGATGCAAATGGTAATCCTTTATCCCTATCAATTAAATCTTGGCACCAATAGAAATTATGGTGACACAATTACTTTTAATGGGTTCCTAATGTTGTTGAGTCTTCAAACCCAACGTACTCTCAGCTCATACATTTGTAAGAGGTTAACAAACAAGACGATTAAGTGTCTTCCATGGAAATAGGCCCTTGCAAGACGAGTTTTGATACTAGTCAGGAAGTGACTTTATATACACATGTATATCAGTATACATGAATTTGGAATTCCTGATTTTTAGGGACAGAGGTTTGATGAATGGCTGTATATCAGTATGAATAAAGAAACAGGCTTGACTTCTCCTCAATGGACTGGCAACAGGTCTGTTTTTTTTCTCTCTCAATGGACTGGCAACGGGTCTATTTTTTTTCCTCACTCAATGGACTTGACAAATCAGGCACAAGCAAGGAAAATGGGTGGACAATGCCTGAAAGCCAAAGCGGCAGGCTTGTCTATCACCAGTTGAAGTTCTGCATACGTGAGAGCCTGTGGCAGTGCTGGGATGATCCCTATCTTTTGATGTTTCTTGGCTAAGAGGCTGATGCTGAGCCAAATTTGGTTCCTATCTGTGGGGTCTATGAGGGGATTGATATAAAATATGGTTCCTAACTGTCTATTTGGGGGCAACAACCTGGAGTTTTTTCATTCTTCCATCTGCTAGGTTTTTGTGCCACGGGCCATCTGTTATAACCCATCATATCAACATTTTGGAATTATGGAAACCCAACTGTGGGCCACACCTATACAAACTGAGATTCCAAGGAAGCTGTACATATTCTGGGATGTAATATGTTTTCCTTCAGGTTGTTTTCATCTTAAACATTCCATCCTTTTTATTTTGAAACTTGTTTTTAAAGCTATAGTAAACTTGAGTTTAGTGCTTATTCAGAATTATGGGCCACCACCCTGCTTTTCGTCGCCAAAAGTGCAGATTCTTATAGTGTGGTGCAACAGGTGGGCTGTGCAGGGTGGGTGTGTGCAGGTTGGTGCAGCAGGTGGCCGGGTGTGTGCAGGGTGGTGCAGCAGGTGGGCTGTGCAGGTGGGTGTGTGCAGGGTGGTGCTGCAGGTGGGCTGTGCTGGGTGGGTGTGTGCAGGTGGGCTGTGCAGGGTGGTGCAGCAGGTGGACAGGTGGATGTTCAGGTGGTGGAAGAAGAGGAGGCAGTGGGTGTACAGGTGGATGACCTTTTAGTTGTTGCACTCAAAGATTATTTACACATTGGATTACTTTTTTTTTTCTCCATAAACATCAATAGATATGTTGTTGATGGGAATTTTCTCCATCAGTCCTAAGGCATGGACTGGGTCTCATTTTATGGTTTATATTGGCACCTGTTGCATCCAGACGGGGTTTATATTGGCACCTGTTTATATTGGCTAGTTTATGTTTTGAGTGCATTTTGCTTGATATGGATGTAAGAACTTATTGGCTTGTTCAGTTGGATGTTTTTGCATGTTTTTTATTTTATAAATATTAATTTGGATTGCTTGCTTGTTTGAATATTCAGGTTCAATCATGTATTAACCCATTTTTAACTCCGCCTGGTGATAATCAATATCATTGGTCTGATATTAGTTTCAACTGCTGGTCCCAAGCCCAGATAAAGGAGGAGGGAGGATGGTGGTGCCTTGGACAGTTCTACAAACCGCATAATGCTATTGGGACGACCGCCTTTAAGAAGGTAATGCTATTGCAAATTTGAAGAAGCAATGACTATATATATGACCCCTGTTTAATTTTTTTTTTTGCTGTATCAAAATATAGGTACTTACTTATTGGTGTCTGTGCAGGGCTTAGAGCTTGGCATTGAACCTATTGATTTACAGTCGTTGAAGCTCACAGGTGCTTAGCTCTTCCATTTTAATGATTCATGTATTAAACTGAAAGAAGACTAACACTATATATAGGTGGCATGGAACATAATCTATTAGTCCTAGAAAGATTTTATGCTTGATCCAGAATCAGCTAACCTCAACCTTATCATAACAGATTATTACCCTACAATGTTACTGTTTCTTTTTAATCTAGTAACATGTATTTGTGCTAGTTATGTACTTTTTTTATTCGAGGTTACATGAATCAAATCTCATTTCAGTTGTCTGTTCCACATCATATTCCATAAGTTTGGAGTAGGATTCTGGAATTTGGACGACCAAATAGGATTGTTGTGGAATGCTTTTAAATTGAACTCTGGATCTTCTTATTGAATTTCTGATTATTATTGCTTTTTTTTTATATAAATCATATTATCGTGCCTGATTGAACTGCCTTGGTTCTATTTCAACCGTGTCAGAGCCCTGAATTGTCCTTCTCCTTTGGTGTCCTTGAATACATTTGAGGCCCAGTTGGGCCATGGGCTGGCCTGCATCAAGGACATGCCTGGCTACTATGGGCTAGGTTTTTTGCTTTGAAGTGTTCAGCAGGTTGTCACTATGGCCACTCTGGAGTCTGGACGTTATGTCAATGCTAAAGGTTGGAACACAAAGGCACTACAACAAACCAACTAAATAGGACATGAAAAAGAAAAGGCAAACAGGAAAGAATTATGTTTCATCTAATCAAATGACAAACAGTATATAAAAAGGTCACTTTAGATTGCTTCATCTTTTTTACGTGGGGTTCCCATATTTATAGCATGAAGCAAACCTCTCAATTAGTAAAGCAACATAGGCTTAAAATTAAAATAAACAAGAAGTAAAACGATAAAAAAATAATGAAATACCAATCTAACTGGATATCTTTTATGAGATTTACAGTCATAGCCATTTTTTTCTTTGAGAAAGAGAGAGTGGGATTAAATATGAAACACTCCTTTTGCAGGCAAGTAGATCGGGACTGCGAGTTTCTTGAACAGGAGAGAATTATGGACTACAGTCTTTTGGTGGGTCTTCATTTCAGGGAAACATCACTGTTGAGGGATCCATCGAATGAGGGTAAGGCATCCTCTGTTAAAACTCCAATGGGTTCTTTCTTATCCCGTTTAGTACTAGTATTCCTTATTTTAAACTAGTACTTGGTGACAGTTGAAGAATAGCTTGTTCCTACAAACAGCTGAGAAATGCTAGATCCTTTGTTGCAGGTAACGGTGAGACTGAATTATTGAGTGATGCCGGTCCTCGTCTTTCTAGAGTAGAGATGGATCAGCTTCTCTACCACCCCGCACGGTATGGTTCAGTTAATACATACACTCAGTAGAATTCTCGATGGGAGATTTTCAAAATCTTCAAGTTCTTAGGCTACGATACTTGCAAATGTTTTGATCAAATAAAAATTTTCCTTTTCTTAGATGTTTACGAACTAACTTTTAACAACACTGCCACCACCACCACCTTTTGGTTCTATGTTCCATACATAAGTACTAATTTCTAATAGCCATTTCTAGGTGTGGAGGCTGATTACAAACTTTTTCTTCCTTGGAGTTCTTCCTTGGTAAGTGTTTTGGCAATTTTACTTTCGGATGTATTGGAATATTCCAATTGTTACACTGTTTATTTTTAATATTACTGCTGCTGCTTTTTTTATTGTTACTATGGACCTGGTCTACTGGTTAGATGCAATTAAATATAACTGAGACCTTAGGATCCGGATTGTGTGGGGAGATTTCTGGAACACAGGATCAAGCTAATCACAACCATCAGATGGGACTAAGCACTCTCACGTGCCATCCGCGTGCCATCCACGTGGCACCAAACTCACCTCGGCTGGTAGGGCAGAGACCTCAGCCGAAGTCAAGCAGCTCCGGGCCGCTAGCACCGAGCTCGGCTACCCCGTGTGCCCATCTCGGCTGAGAGCTCCACCTCGGCTGAAGGAACCGGGATGAAAGCCGAAGCACGAAAGAGCCTCCACTCGCACCCCTCATCCCCCACGTCATCAGGCACGTGGAGGAATAGGGGCGCGAGCTAGTGAGACAGATGCGACATCCAGCCGTTCACAATCTTCGTCAGATCCCTGATAAGGCGGCATCCAGCGGCTGAAGCCACATCAGGGCGAGGCCCGAGGGCGGATCCGATGGTACCCCAACCGTCAAAGGCGCCCAACACGATCTGGCCCAACGTGACGCGCATTTAATGCAACGTGGGCTGATCCGACTGGCATTAAATGCAGAGTGGGCTGGATTGGACCGCATTAATTGTAACGTGGGCTGATCATGACTTACCAGTCGAATCACGAGTCCCATGCCAGGATATCGTCCGAGATATCTTCCTAATCGTCTATAAATAGAACTGCATTTCACATGCAAGGTACGCATAATACAACCCATAGAGCTGTTACTCTGCCTCTCTTCTTCCTCTCCTTCCATTGTTCCAGTTCCTTCACTGACTTTGGCATCGGAGAGCCTTGCGCCGCCCAGGCCAGGGTCCTCTGACCGTTTGCTCTTCTCTTTCAGGCTTTCGGACGGTACCCAGTCATCACCACCTTGGATAAGTCCTCTAAGGCTCCCCAGTTATTGTGGTTTTTGTAGGAGGGTATCCGAACTGAGCAGGGGAGCCCGTTCTCGGTGGGATCGCCACCCGTCGGTGCCCACCCAGCTGGACCCTCTACAGGGGATAGGCGGGGCCCAGAGCCCCGCGCCTATTGTGTACACTCGGGAGAGGTAACCCGGAGGAGTCTCCCTTGTGCGTTTGTCCCACATCGAATGTGAGGGCCTCCCACCCCCGGTATAATAGCCTGAGCGTAACCAAAGGGTGTACCACCACAGAGGTGTGGTGGTACACCCTTTGGTTACGCTCAGGCTATTATACCGGGGGTGGGAGGCCCTCACATTCGATGTGGGACAAACGCACAAGGGAGACTCCTCCGGGTTACCTCTCCCGAGTGTACACAATAGGCGCGGGGCTCTGGGCCCCGCCTATCCCCTGTAGAGGGTCCAGCTGGGTGGGCACCGACGGGTGGCGATCCCACCGAGAACGGGCTCCCCTGCTCAGTTCGGATACCCTCCTACAAAAAGGTAGGCGGGGCCCAGAGCCCCGCGCCTATTGTGTACAATCGGGAGAGGTAACCCGGAGGAGTCTCCCTTGTGCGTTTGTCCCACATCGAATGTGAGGGCCTCCCACCCCCGGTATAATAGCCTGAGCGTAACTAAAGGGTGTACCACCACACTCCTCACGTGAGGTGTGGTGGTACACCCTTTGGTTACACTCAGGCTATTATACCGGGGGTGGGAGGCCCTCACATTCGATGTGGGACAAATGCACAAGGGAGACTCCTCCGGGTTACCTCTCCCGAGTGTGCACAATAGGGGCGGGGCTCTGGGCCCCGCCTATCCCCTGTAGAGGGTCCAGCTGGCTGGGCACCGACGGGTGGCGATCCCACCGAGAACGGGCTCCCATGCTCAGTTCGGATACCCTCCTACACGGATCCGAACTGGAATGAATATAACTGGGGTTTGGTTCAGGTTCTGGTAAGTTGAGCATTATTGAGATTGAGGATTTAACGATACATTAATGGAAGAGGAGGAGGCAGTGGGTGTGCAGGTGGCTGTGTGCAGGGTGGTGCAGCAGGTGGGCTGTGCATGGTGGTGCAGCAGGTGGGCTGTGCAGAGTGGGTGTGTGCAGCAGGTGGTGCAGCAGGTGGGCTCTGCTGGGTGGTGCAGCAGGTGGGCTGTGCAGGGTGGGTGTGTGCAGGGTGATGCAGCAGGTGGGCTGTGCAGCGTGGTGCAGCAGGTGGGTAGGTGGGTGTGCAGGGGGTGGAAGAAGGGGAGGCGGTGGGTGTGTTCAAGGGAACCTTGTGGTGGAACTTAGAAATTCTGATGATAAGAAAACATTATTAAAAGAATATCGTCAGAGCTTGTGTGTGTTCTTAGAAAGACTTTTAGAAATATTGTGTTGGGCTTCTGGTTCGTGTAGAGCTCTATTGCAGATGGGTTTATAGATTATGAACCACTTTATTGGATGTTGTTTAATTTTCTCACTTGAGTTATTTGACACTTAAAATAGGTTGGAAGAAGTTTATATTTAACTACTATGAAGAAGCTGTGTATTTATGGAAGAAAATTAATACAAGTGATAGTGATCATTAACTCTTTTGCCACATGCCATTTTGGGTTTTCCAGTATGGTCACTATTTTTAAAAGGATAGTAATGCATTTTGTGTGCTGCTTATGCATCTTCATTTTCTCATACAATACTGTACACAATACTGTACCACTCATCTAATGTTAAAAAAAGAAAAAAACTTATGCTGATAAGCTACTGTCTTTTTGAACTTTTGGTTTGTTTAAAAAAGGAGCCATGTTGCTCTCTCTTTCAGTTTGACAATTATGAAGGAAATGAATACATGAATGGTGAACTTGAGTAATATCTGGGATGTGGCTAGGAAAATCAGACAGGGTGTCACATATAGTATTTCTATTCTTGCAGGAAGATGATGCAAGGTCATCTGGAACATCTTCTCCTGAGTCAATCGGATCAGTTGAGACTTCCATATCCTCCCACTTTGGTGGTATGAGCTACCCATCCTTGTTCAGTTCACGCCCATCAGGCTATGGAATTCCACAACCCTCGGTACATGCTTTAAGTTTTGGCTTTCTAATCATACTGGATCTTTTATTAAAAATATAAAACAATAGTGTGTGATGACTGGGTCAGTTACTTGTTTCGTATTTTAGTTTATTTGCGTTTCAGTAATCAGCATAGAGTTTTGCTCCATGGCATCGAAGTTAGAAAACTTGTCAAGAGCAGCAACATGGAATATTGTGTTTGCACTGTATTTTTGGGAGAAGGGCTTGGCTATTGTCAAGAGCAGCAACATGGAATATTGTGTTGCTTTGTTTTGTATTTACCTATTTTTCATTCTAATGAAATTGATCTACTATTTTTGTTTCCAAGGATTCATTTGTTTATAGTACTTTGAGAAAATGGCTGGGAAGGTGCCTTAATTTTCCTCCGATTCGTTGTTTATAGTTGGAATGATGTTGTGTTTTCCGTATGTGAGAGTTTGGATTCATTATAGGTGTGCCATAAAGAGTTCTTATTTTAAAATAAGAATATTATCCCCTCTAGAAAAATATATAGCTAAAACAAGACAAAGGGGGGCACTCTTATAAAGGGTGCACTCATTTATATTTTGTACAGATTAACCCAGTCATGCTTGATCTTAGACACCCATATGCTACTGCAATCACGACAAAAAACTGATCTAACAGTTCTTCATCATTGGAGTGAATCATGATGGATCATAGAAATGCTTTTGTGGAACCATTTTTCTTTGGGGCCCTAAAGGGTAGGAGGGACGGATGCATTGGTAGGTCTTGGAAAGGAGTGCCCAAATCATCCTCATGGGATTATGATGACAATTATTTTCATGAAGTTTATGGTTTACAAGTAACGTATTTTTTCCCTAGTTTATTTGATTGTGAATAGCATCTGTTCAAGAAGTGGTGTTATGGGTTTAGAGTGAGTGAGATTTGACCCAACTGGATGTTGTAGCCATGCTTCTAAGGACTTGCAAAATGAATGGTTGGGGTTGAAATTTCACCCACCTCCAATTCTGGTATCTCTTTGCATCCTCTACCCTTATGATTTGGCTCGTGTCCTGTGGGCTTCCCAAGCTTTTCTGATTTGTTTGATAAATGAATTTGGTTTAGATCACATATTTTTTGTACTTAGCCATTTCAGATTAGTTGAAATAAGTTGCTTATTCTTTTCCTTTCTCTTTTTGGCCTTCATTTGTTTCTTGCATCTGTTTTGTGGTTCCATTATCTGTCAAGGGTACTTCTTGAGATGGTAAAAGGACTAAGTCTGTATTCCCTTTGAACTTTGAGCAGGACAATTTCTGGGAGATGGGTGATATTGGTCCTTGTGGGCCGTGCACTGAAATCCATTATGATAGAATTGGTAATCGGGATGCTTCATCATTAGTTAATAACGATGACCCTACGTGCATTGAGATATGGAACCTTGTGTTCATTCAGGTATTTTTTTTACGTTTTGGAAAAACCTTGCCTTTGCTTCTCTGTTGAATGTGACTTGATTTTCTTTTGGTTGTCCTGGTTTTGAATTGGTGACTCTTTTGTAGTTCAATAGGGAAAGTGATGGTAGTCTTAATGGATGCAAATGTTAATCCTTTATCCCTATCAATTAAATCTTGAGAATTGAAGAAAGAAGTATGTAGAAATAAGTTGTACGTTGTTTCATTTTCACACATTACGTATACTAGACACTTAGTAGCCTAAACGAGGGTCACATTTTAATGGGATAGTGTTTGCTTTCAAAAGTACATAAACCACTAGCTTTTTTAGAGCAAATATTATATATGTCACCTAGCTGTTTGGCATGTAGAGAGTAGGTTTTGTTTTAACTCCCTGAGCAGCTCCACTTAATATTACATGATTTTATATGTTTCTCTTTTATCTTGGAAGAAAATATAGCAATCAATGGCACCAATTTGCTCCACTTAATATTACACCGATGACTTAATATTACACGCATAGGAGTTCTATGGATGATGCGTTGTTGAGTAGTATGTAGTGACTATTTTGTTCGTCATTATTGTTAAAGATGCTACTTGATGTCAATATGTTCTTTTGGTGATGTTATCTTTTAATAAAATTATTTGATTGGATGTAAGTGTGGGATTTCTTGTTAATGTTTGAACCGTGTAAAAGGGCATTTTTATATATGCAGCAGGTTCAGTATTCAGGGGTGGTTTTTGGATAATTTTTTTTTTTACATATGAAACAGTTTTGTAACGGTCATAAACCGTTACTAATTTGTGCGAATAGCCACTTAAAAAATGTTACAAAAGATTTCACAGCCGTTAGGTATGTTATGAATTAGTAACACAAATTTGGCACAAAAAACCGTTACAAAGTTTACAAAACCGTTACAAATATTTAAGTGTAAAATACTGTTACAAAACTTACAAAACTGTTACTGTTTTATTAAAAATTATTAACACATATGAGTATTAAAACCATTAGGAACTAATTTCAGTAACGGAAATAAAGCGTTACAATTAATATGTTTGTAACGGTTTACAACCGTTAGGGATGTTTATAACATATTAGAAACGACCAAACTGTGACCCAAAAAAACTGTTACAAATTTTTTTAGTAACGGTTTTGGACCATTAGGTATGTCCTGAAACGGTGTAGTGACGTGGAAGATCAATAGGTCTTGGAGATCTTAATTTGATACGTGAAATAGTTTCATCATCAAAGAAAGACACAACTTCTCCATTAGAGCACAACCGAGCTCCAAAGGTATTATCTACTTCCATGTATGTTATAGATATTTATTGTGGCTTGTTTGTTGCTGTACTATCTTCTTGATAGGATTGTTTACTGATCATGATGGCTGAGATTGAGGGTATGTATCCTGGATTGGGTTTTGTTGCCTTTTGGATAGATGATCCCTACATCAAGTGGGTCAAAAGTTTTTGAAACCTATCCTAGAGGCCCACCTATTCCCAACATATCCATAATAATTAGGACTGATAACATTTGCTTGCACTCATTTATAAATGTGATGAGATGTAAAAATAGTAAGTAAATGAGGCCCTTTATACAAGAATTTATGCAATTAAAGAGGTATGAAGCTATTACACACATTTTTGTTAGGAAAGCACCAATATCAGTTCTACTCTGGAGGCAGGTCATAGATTTTTAGATGAAATCTTACATGTGTTATCTGAATCGTTCAACTTTTTCTCATGTAAAAATGATGCTTCCAAAAGAACTTGGTATCGTATTTCACATTTGTAAAGTTTTACTCATGCAAAATCTACATGCATAGATTTCACATATATAAAGGGCATTTTCATATTGCATGAGAAAGAGAAAGATGACCTAAAAGGTCGAGCAAAATGCATCTAATAAATGACTAAGGGTGGAAAACTTTGACCCAACCTGCTAATTTGACCTACTCAACATTCATTTCACCCGCATAACCCGACCCATAACTATACAAATCTAATCCACATTTAAATAGGCTAAACCAACATAATCTGCCGAACATATTTAAATGGGTTGTGTTACCTGCTTATCTTAATCGATTTAAACAATTTCGTGCATGGTTTAATATTTTGGTACTCAAAATAGCCTTCTTTTATGGAATGACTCTTGCTTGTGCTAGACTTCTCTTTTGGCTTGCAACTTAACTCAAATATACTCTTAATATTTGAAATGGATTGGATTTGGGTGAAGATTCTACATTAAATCGTTGACCTATATTGAGTGTAGTGGGTTGAGTGTATTCAATGCCACATGCTTCTGGATCATCTCTACCAAGCGTCCCTTGGTTCTACAATTTCTGACGATTGAAGACGAATTGTAAAATAAAAAACTCATATAATCAAGACTTCATGTGTATATAGCATTTGGAAGGGAGGAGGTGTTTGCATCCAATGCAATAAAATAGCACATTGTAAATGAATGCATTCTAGACATCATCTGTTGGAGAATACAGATTATTGTTAGGATGTAGTAGATTATCTTTATCCTTGGGATAAGGTTATCTTTAGGATAAGTTTAGTTCAATATTTAATTATAAATATAGTCATTTCATTTAATGGAACCTACGGTGAAATCACGAAAGATCTAATCCAATGGGCCACCAGCACCGACAGACTAAAATAGGAGAGTAGGTTGCGACAGTGATGAATTCATGGATAGACAGCAATCACCAAAAAGACATGATGATCGGTTTAACAAGATACTTACGTTTTTTTTTTTTAGAGATCAGCTTATTTTCATGTTACCAATTATAGATCTTTTCTCTAAATTGAGGGGGATGTTAGAGAAAATAGAATGTCGGTAGGATTTAGTAGATTATCTTTATCCTTGGGATAATGTTATCTTTAAGATGAGGTTAGTTCAATATTTGATTATAAATGTAGCCATTTCATTTAATAGAACCTACAATGAAATTTATGGGAAAAAGTGATTCTCCAAATTCTTTAATCAAAATTCAAAAATAATCTGTGTGGTCTCCAACTCAAGAGATGAGTTGTAAGATACATGTATTTCATATTTGAAGTAGTCATACAGTTACATAAATATAAGATTTAAGAGAAGAACCGAAGAAATACAAGGATTGTTACAACTTCTTATACACCAGACTTTGTTGACTAATTCAAGAGAGGGGTCTTTGATTATTGCAATGCATGTGGATGTGTGCCATGTGTCTTGCCATGATTCTGATCTTCTACAGCCCCCCTCAAACGAGGCTGAGGGCTAGGCTAGAGGCCAAGTTTGACCGGTAGTTTCTCAAATAACTTACGAGGTTTGGTAAGAATGTCAACAACTTGTCTATCAGAGAGACAAATCGAGTGAGTAAAGATCCAAGGGCAACTTTTTCTCGAACAAAGTGGAAGTCTATTTCAATGTGCTTGGCACGAGCGTGGAAGACAGGATTGACTGTCATGTATAATGCTGAAGTTATCACACAATAGAGTAGGTGGTTGACTCAAGTACAACCCAATATCACGTAGTAGAAAAGATAACCAAGTAACTTCTGCAACAGTGGAAGCAAGAGCCCGATATTCCGCTCAGTACTAGATTGAGCTACGGTGGGTTGTTTCTTGGCACTCCACGAGATGCAATTCCCACCAAGATAGGTACAGTAACCAGTAATGGACCACCGAGTCAATAGGCAACCGACCCAGTCACCATAAAAAAAGGCATAAAGGACCAATGGATATTTTGATAATAGTCGAATACCATGATAAATCGTTCCTTGCATGTAACGAAGGATCCGCTTAACTAATTTAACATGAAAGATTGTTGGAGCATGCGTGAATTGACAAACATAGTTGACACTATATGATATGTCAGGCCTAGTGAATGTCAAATATTGGAGGCTGCCAACTATACTACGATAAAAGTGAGGGTCGGGAAAAGAAGAATCAACTTGTGAGTAGATTGCAGCTTTGTCACGAGTGGAGTAGAGATGGGCTGACAATCCTTCATTTGAGCATGCTCAAGCAGATCGGAGGCATATTTAGTTTGACTAAGGAAGATACCACCTGACTTCAACTCCAAGGAAGTAGTGAAGAAATCCAAGATCTTTCATCGCAAATTCTGCCTTTAGTTTTTCTGAATAAAGTTATCAAGGAAAGTTGGATTACTTCCTATCAAGACGTTGTCATCAACATAAAGTAATAGACTTAGGGTAGCAAGTGAGCTGTGGCAGATGAAGAGTGAGGAATCAACTGAGCTGCAGAAGAATCCAGGAGAAAGAATATACGTGCTGAACCGATCAAACCATGCTCTAGGGGCCTGACGAAGTCCATAGAGGGCCCGCTTAAGTCTACAAACAATGAGGGCCGAGATGGATCTTGAAATCCCGGTGGTTGCTCCTGTTGGATTGGTGTATGCCCTAAAGCCCACTAGCTGCACTCTCATCTTTTGTTACTGGATATTTACTGGTTATTTAATGGAAAGACTCTTTTCTCTTTAAACATGTATATATGTATGGTTGTGTAAGGCCCATTGTTTCTAGTAAATGAATTAGGTGTGTAGTGCCTACATACAGATAGGTTTGATTCATGGACACTGGAAACAACATATTTGTTCATAACTGAAAAATGGAGTTGGGCGCTTCATCTTGGTATAAGCTATAGTGAGAGACTCTCCTGTATTCAGGGTGACTTACCTAAGTCATGGGAGGACATTCCTGGATTTATCTCATTAGTGCAACGCAATGCATTGAACAGGACCATTGTAGGTGTGATCTCTAAAATAGTACTATCACTGAGAGAGATCAAGTCACCTCATGCTACTGAGTGACCAGTGCTCTTAATCTTGAGCATTTGTGGATGAACTGACGAAGTCAAGTTCTTGTGCTTTAATTCACTATGGGTGAGATTCTTTTCATGGGTCAACAGCTCTGTGTTTTGGGTACTCAGACTTGATCAGTTGGGATGTGCAGATGCAATAAAGAATCTATGCCATCTAATGATGGAATGATCGTCCCCTTAGAATTATCCGATTAATCATCAAAAACTAAGATCTTAGTATATGGATGTTCCATATGGATATTGAACTTATGGGTCGCTCCTGGACCAAGAGAATGATATCCGGATGATGATTAAGTTAAGGATATGATGTTTTAAGGTTTAGATGTAATCGAGAAGGTTGATAGTACATCAGATAACCTGACTTGATTATGGATGTTACATAGAAGGGCATTTAGGTCATTTTACTTAGTAGGTTGAAGACAACTGTCATTTTCTGACGAGCTTATTATATTATATATTTGTCCCTGGAGTTCAACCATAACTCTTTAGTAGAATGAGTTAAGGTTAAAATGGTCTTAATGTTGCTATGGGTTTAGCATGGACATTTTGGTCATTTTGGGAGCCAAGGGCAAATATGTCTTTTGGTCCCTTCTCTAGTCACTTTCCAAGATTGGCATGGTTTCCTAAGTTGTTTAGATGACATATGGTTGAATTATTTTAGTGGAAAATTAATTTTGAGTTTAAATTCAAATAGGCCTTTGATGGCATACATGAATTTAATTCTAGATAAATTATTTGTGGGCCATGGTGTGCATTATCATGTGGGACGTCCATTATGGAAATTCTATAAGGTGAGGTTTCCAATTTTGAGTAGGTCTCTCTACTTGGAAGGTTGGACTCCTCTTTGGATTAGTATTCCTATAGTAAAGTTTCCTTTTTGAATTAGAAACTTAAATTAGTAAGTGTTGTGCAACTAGGATTACTAATTGCCAAAGTTTGTGGGATGTTCCTTTAGTTTCCTTTTCTAATTGGAGTGTTTCTAAAAAGGAAATAAATCTTTAGATTATACTTTCCTTTTAGGACATCTATGAGAATTAGAAGAGATAATCATTAAGGAAAGGAATCCCAAAGTGCTATAAAAAAGGAGGAGGCTTCCCCCTTGGACGTCCAACACAAAAAGATCCATTATTCCACACGTCCAGCCCTCTTTCTTCTTCATTGAAGAGAGTTTCAGGTCTGAGATTTTCTCCATAGAAAAAGGTTCTCAAAACCCATCTAGAAATCTAGTTTAGAATCCCACCATCTTAGCCAACCAGATTTGGAAGTGAAATAGAGAAGAAGATCGAAAGCAATTCTACTGCAGAAAATTCCAGCAAGTTGTTTGCTAATTGCAAGTCTGAGTTCAGCTCTTTGGATCTTTTATTTCTGAGATTTGAAGTCTACAAATCATCAAGGTAATAGTCTTCTTGAATCTCCTTTAATTGTACACTTGTTGGTCATGAATTCATGGAGTTATTATGCGATCAATATGGCTGATTGGCGCTGCCCAGATCAGATTTTTTAAAATCTATTTTGTTACAAATCAGCCATGGAAGTCCTTCCTTAGTGATGTCCAGATCTGAATCGCAGTTTCTTTCAGCTCCATGTGTACTGGATCACTCAAATACCCTTGAAGGAATGCATTTTTTTACATCTAACTATCATATATTCCAATTATGGGCCAATGCAATTGTTAAAAAAACTCGAATTGTAGCAGGCTTAATAACGGGAGAAAATGTTTCTTGAAAATCAATGTCAGGTTGTTGAGTAAACCCTTTAGCACCGAGTTGAACTTTTAACCGATCAAATGATCCATCAGATTTTAGTTTAGTTTTGTACACCCATTTACAGCCCACCACATTCATGGTGGATGTCTGGGTTACTAATTCCCAAGTCCCATTTTGGTGAAGGACATCAATTTCTTCATTCATAGATGGTTGAGAGTAGACTTAACAGTCTTGGGCTCAGTTGGGATGGAATTGGCAAGGTATGCATAGTCAAAGGAGCAATATTTTGGGTTAGGTTTTGTAATACCGGCCTAAGTGGTTACCCATTAAGTCTGTTAGTTTTATGGACTCAATCCAGTAGATGATATAATAAATTGATTAAAATCTTTCATTTCAGGAGATGAATGGTGATTTATTATATACTTGCACATAACCAATACGAATGACATGATGGTTCATGAGATGAACCGGAGTCCATAAGTATATTAGATGTAACACATGTGTATGGATGAGATCCACATACGGGAGACATGTGTGGCAAATCTTATACTTAAATATCTTCACAACCAATGATGAGACTGGATATCTCATACTTACAAGGTTGCAGAACTTTGATCACTATGAGATAGTGTGATTTGTCTCGATCATCAGAATGGAAGATTCTGGATCATAGTGCTGGTACATTGGATGTATTAAAGGACCATGGGAAGCACCTTATAAACACTATCTTTACTTCAAGGTTTGCTCTCATAATTCTGTTAGTTTTATGGACTCAATCCAGTAGATGATATAATAAATTGATTAAATTCTTTATTTATTCATATATTCATGCTTACTTTTCATGAGATGAATGGTAATTTATTATATACTTGCACATAACTAATACGAATGACATGATGGTTCATGAGATGAACCGGAGTCCACAGGTATATTAGATGTAACACATGTGTATGGATGAGATCCACATACGGGAGACATGTGTGGCAAATCTTATACTTAAATATTATCACAACCAGTGATGAGACTGGACATCTCATACTGACAAGGTTGCAGTACTTTGATCACTATGAGATAGTGTGATTTGTCTCGATCATCAGAATGGAAGATTCTGGATCATAGTGCTGGTACATTGGATGTATTGAAGGACCATGAGAAGCACCTTATAAACACTGTCTTTTACTTTAAAGTCTGCTCTCATAATTCCCTAGCAATAGGCTCTCAATCCTGAGACATTAATGAACTCAAGTTTCTATGTATTCATTTGCTTTGAGTCACCAATGAGTGAGGCCAACTATAGGTCAACACCTCGGTGATTTGGGTACATGGTAGTAGAGCTGTGGGAACATTCAATGGTCAAGATGGAATCTATCTCTAAAATCCCCTTGTGCCAATTAATGGATTTATCATTGGTACCCATTCCCATTAAGAGTTAATTAGAAAGGTACCTATGATCATTATAATTAATTGGGGCTCAAGGATAATAAGATATGGATCTAGTTTGGAAGACAGGTCCAATTGATCCATGGATATTGATAGAGGGGTCTACTTGTGGTAATGTGGAAGTTTAGGGTCTTCTATGTAATATTCCTAACACTGGAGTTCAATTGCATTTATATAGTGGAGTTATTTGCAATTAACTGTGGGCCCGGATTACACATGAGATTTGAGGTCGCGTGTCCCAGTTGGAGCCAGCTTTCTAAGGAATCCCTAGTGGTCCCTACGCTAGCCCAATTATTAGAAAGTATCTAATTCTAGTTGAACTCTAAAAGGAAAGTTACTATTTCTATTTGAAGTGAGACTTCTAATAGTGGTAATAGTAGACTTACTAATTTTAGTAGAAGTGAGACTTCTATTTTAATTAGAAAGTTACTAATCATATTTGAAGTGAGACTTCTAATTATGATATGATAAGTTACTAATTAATTAATGAAAGTAAGACTTCTATTTTAATTAAGAAGAGATAGTTACTAATTATTTGGAAGTAAGACTTCTAATAGAAATTAGTAAGTGGGGCTTGCAAAAGCCATAAATAGAGGAGAGGAGGGATGGATGTCCCATGCATGATCCATAACTAGGGATTCACGCCCAGCCCTCTTTAGTGCAAGTGTTGCACGAGCTCTTTCTCGTCTCCCTCTTCTAGTTCTCTTCTAGTTCCTCCTTCGAGTTCCTAGTAGTTTTCTCTTGGAGATCCCACCATCTTCTTGAGAAAAGGAGAATCTGATACGGGTCATAGCGTGGAAGATCATGAGGTCTTGGAGATCCCTATTTGATTAGTGAAAGCGTTTTATCATCAAAGAAAGACGCAACTTCTCCATTAGAGCACAACCGAGCTCCAAAGGTATAATCCACTTCCTTGCATGTTGTAGATTATTATGGATGCTTGTTAGTTGTTGTTTCTATCTTCTAAATAGATTGTCTTACTGATCATGATGGCTGAGATTGAGGACATAGATCTTGGACTGGGTTTTATAGCCTTCTGGATAGTTGATCCCTGCGTCAAGTGGGTCAAAAGTTTTTGAAACCTATCCTAGAGGCCCACTCTATTTCCAACAAATTCCCTAGCAATAGGCTCTCAATCCTGAGACATTAATGAACTCAAGTTTCTATGTATTCATTTGCTTTGAGTCACCAATGAGTGAGGCCAACTATAGGTCAACACCTCGGTGATTTGGGTACATGGTAGTAGAGCTGTGGGAACATTCAATGGTCAAGATGGAATCTATCTCTAAAATCCCCTTGTGCCAATTAATGGATTTATCATTGGTACCCATTCCCATTAAGAGTTAATTAGAAAGGTACCTATGATCATTATAATTAATTGGGGCTCAAGGATAATAAGATATGGATCTAGTTTGGAAGACAGGTCCAATTGATCCATGGATATTGATAGAGGGGTCTACTTGTGGTAATGTGGAAGTTTAGGGTCTTCTATGTAATATTCCTAACACTGGAGTTCAATTGCATTTATATAGTGGAGTTATTTGCAATTAACTGTGGGCCCGGATTACACATGAGATTTGAGGTCGCGTGTCCCAGTTGGAGCCAGCTTTCTAAGGAATCCCTAGTGGTCCCTACGCTAGCCCAATTATTAGAAAGTATCTAATTCTAGTTGAACTCTAAAAGGAAAGTTACTATTTCTATTTGAAGTGAGACTTCTAATAGTGGTAATAGTAGACTTACTAATTTTAGTAGAAGTGAGACTTCTATTTTAATTAGAAAGGAATTGGAAAGTTACTAATCATATTTGAAGTGAGACTTCTAATTATGATATGGTAAGTTACTAATTAATGGAAGTAAGACTTCTATTGTAATTAGTAAAGAGGAGGCAACTTGCAAAAGCTATAAATAGAGGAGAAGAGGGCTGGACATCCAAGCATCTATTCTTGCATTGGGATTCACGCCCAAGGCCCCTAGAGCAAGTGTTGCTCGAGTTTTTTCTCCTCTCCCTCTTCTAGTTCTCTTTCTAGTTCCTCCCAAGAGTTCCTAGTAGTTTTCTCTTGGAGATCCCACCATCTTCTTAAGAAAAAAGAGAATCTGATACGGGTCATAGCGTGGAAGATCAAGAGGTCTTGGAGATTCCTATTTGATTAGTGAAAGCATTTCATCATCAAAGAAAGACACAACTTCTCCATTAGAGCACAACCGAGCTCCAAAGGTATAATCCACTTCCTTGCATGTTGTAGATTATTATGGATGCTTGTTAGTTGTTGTTTCTATCTTCTAAATAGATTGTCTTACTGATCATGATGGCTGAGATTGAGGACATAGATCTTGGACTGGGTTTTATAGCCTTCTGGATAGTTGATCCATGCGTCAAGTGGGTCAAAAGTTTTTGAAACCTATCCTAGAGGCCCACTCTATTTCCAACAAATTCCCTAGCAATAGGCTCTCAATCCTGAGACATTAATGAACTCAAGTTTCTATCTATTCATTTGCTTTGAGTCAATGAGTGAGGCCAACTGTAGGTTAACACCTTGGTGATTTGTGTACGTGGTAGTAGAGCTGTGGGAACATTCAATGGTCAAGATGGAATATATCTCTAACATCCCCTTGTGCCAATTAATGGATTTATCATTGGTAAGTGCGCACCCATCCGATTAAGAGTTAATTGGAAAGGTACCTATGATCATTATAATTAATTGGGGCTCAAGGATAATAAGATATGGATCTAGTTTGGAAGACAGGTCCAATTGATCCATGGATATTGATAGAGGGGCCTACTTGTGGTAATGTGGAAGTTTAGAGTCTTCTATGTAATATTCCTAACACTGGAGTTCAATTGCATTTATATAGTGGAGTTATTTGCAATTAACTGTGGGCCCGGATTACACATGAGATGTGGGATCGCGAGTCCCAGCTGAAGCCAGCTTTCTAAGGAATCCCTAGTGGTCCCCACACTAGCCCAATTATTAGAAAGTATCTAATTCTAGTTGAACTCTAAAAGGAAAGTTACTATTTCTATTTGAAGTGAGACTTCTAATAGTGGTAATAGTAGACTTACTAATTTTAGTAGAAGTGAGACTTCTATTTTAATTAGAAAGTTACTAATCATATTTGAAGTGAGACTTCTAATTATGATATGATAAGTTACTAATTAATTAATGAAAGTAAGACTTCTATTTTAATTAAGAAGAGATAGTTACTAATTATTTGGAAGTAAGACTTCTAATAGAAATTAGTAAGTGGGGCTTGCAAAAGCTATAAATAGAGGAGAGGAGGGATGGACGTCCCATGCATGATCCATAACTAGGGATTCACGCCCAGCCCTCTTTAGTGCAAGTGTTGCACGAGCTCTTTCTCGTCTCCCTCTTCTAGTTCTCTTCTAGTTCCTCCTTCGAGTTCCTAGTAGTTTTCTCTTGGAGATCCCACCATCTTCTTGAGAAAAGGAGAATCTGATACGGGTCATAGCGTGGAAGATCATGAGGTCTTGGAGATCCCTATTTGATTAGTGAAAGCGTTTCATCATCAAAGAAAGACGCAACTTCTCCATTAGAGCACAACCGAGCTCCAAAGGTATAATCCACTTCCTTGCATGTTGTAGATTATTATGGATGCTTATTAGTTGCTATTTCTATCTTCTAGATAGATTGTATTTATTGATCATGATGACTGAGATTGAGAGTTTACTTCCTGGATTGGGTTTTATAGCCTTCTGGATAGTTGATCCCTGTATCAAGTGGATCAAAAGTTTTTGAAACCTATCATAGAGGCCCACCCTATTTCCAATAATTGGTATCAGAGCCTTACCTCATCTCTAATCACGTTAGATCAGTAAGCTTGATCTAATCTTTGCACGAGATGCGAAGAGGATAGATCAAGGGCTATGTACGGATCAGTTTTAATGGTTTTGCTTGGATAATTAGTGAATCCATGTTTGGATAGTCACAAAAGGGTTTAACAATAATGGAATGATGGTAGGAAGTCATTGGGAGTCTTCAGAAGAGTTCTGGAGATGTTTGGACACGAAATAGAAAAACCCAACCTGCAGATTTCCGTCAGGTCGGTCGACCGAACCCTCTGGTCGGTCGACCGAAGACACTGACACAGCAGATCGCAACTCGACCCCCGCTGGGGGACACCCCCGGACCCCCTCTGCGTAGCGCATGAATTATAGTAGTGGCAATTTTTGGCATCTTATCGTTCCATTGTTGTTTGGTAACCCGGTTTTGTGAATTACTTTGCTAGTATGAGATACTAACATGCATGTTATCATGTTCTCTCCATATGGCCCACAAGTCTTTTACTTTCTTTATGGTTAAATATTTATTTTTGGCAAATTGTAAAGGGCATCATGGTTTCCTTGGTTTCCCAGTTTAGGGCAAGGCATGGTGAAATTCCATATGAGCCTTATATTTCCATTAATAGATTATCATGTAAGTCTCATCGTAGAGACATAGGAATTTATGTAATTTTCTAAATTTGTAAATTCTGGCGATGTCTGAGATGAAGAAAGAAAGTGAAGCTGGACTCCTAATCAAAGAGTTTGAAGATTACCAAAGGTGTTTTGGAGTTTCCCAAAGTGTTTGAGGAATTCCAAATTTTTGGAAAATCTAGAAGTCTAAGAAGTCTATTCCGCTTGGGCCATGTGGAGGAGAGGACTAGTTTCTAATTTGTGCGTTTTCTATTTATAGTTGAATGCCTTAATTAGAATGTTTCCAAATCTGATCCAAACATAGCAAGTTACTAATATTGGTCAAATCAAATTAATTTTTGGAAAGAGTTCTAATTAGTGTTGATGACCCATGAGATGGAAACATTGGTAACACTAATTTAAGAAACTGGGCTTTCCTTAAAATAACTTGACTTGAAACCAATCTTATATCATATCATGAGATGATTTGATGATTCATATATTTATATATGTGGGCCCTAATACCTTAAAAGGAAATCATCAATTCAAAATATTAAGTGGGAGCGGGGCATTTAAATTGAGAAATCCCCATGGTTTTCCACCATACGTCCATTGTAAGGAAAGTATTAACCTCGCGCCACCAAGAGCGTGGCCGTTCCTTCGGAGGGTTTTTACTTGTCTGGTTACTAGATATGGATCTCCTATGGATAGTGTTGGTGAGATGGGGTGGGGGCTTACTCCCTTAGGAGGAGTTGCCCACAACGGTTGTCATGCAATGCTAGTTGATGGGTCACATATAACTAAAATAATGATGTAGTATCCCCTAGGATTTGCCTCATGTATTTTAGAAACCAAAGCTAATCGGGAGTCATACATTGTTTGGTATGAGATACCTAGATGATAATGAATGATGGGGATCATGGATAGTTAGTCTTAATTCCAATTTTGACGAACTTTGATCCGCACCAATCCAAGGACATTCACACTCCCCTAGGAGGCATGCCCTAAGGGATTGGGATTCCGATGTATTCTAAATTCAGTACTTATGAGGATTCCCACATGAATTTGGTAGAATACTAAACCTTAATGTCATTTATATTCTTTCATTGAATGTATGGTTATGTGGTTTAATTTATACAGCATGAATTCGAATACTTTCAATCCACTTGCGACCATCCTCAACCAGAACAAGTTGATGGGATCCAACTATGTAGACTGGAAAAGGAACCTGGATATTATCTTGACAGCTTCAAGATGTAAATATGTCCTTACTATACCCTCCCTTCCTGTGCCTGAGCCTGATGCACCATAGGATGTGAAAAACTTTTACACCAAGTGGACCAAAGACAATGAGATGGCCAGATGTTTTATTCAGGCATCCATGTCTACTGTTTTGCAAGATCAACATCAATCCTATAAGTCAGCATATGATATTATATCGAACTTAAAGAAGATGTTTGCAGAACAGGTTAGGCCTGCTAGGCAGGCTGCTATAAAAGTGCTCATAAAGACTAAGATGGCTGAGGGAACCCCAGTACAAAAACATTTGTTAAGAATGATGTTGGCATTGAATGAGTTAGATGTACTGGGGGCTACGATTGATACAGAATCGCAGATCGACATGATCATTCAATCACTACCGGACTCATTCAAACATTTCGAGATCAATTATAATAAATTGGAAATGACCATAGCTGAGCTGTCTCGCCAGCTGGTAGTGTTTGAGGAAATCATGAAGAAAAGACCAACTGCCCTCATGACAGAAAAGTCATTTGCTAGGTCCAAGCCGAAAGGCATAGACCAGGATAGCATGAAGAAATCAGTCATCAAGGGTCCTAAGGTGGAGAATGGTTCTACTAGTGGTTGTTGGATACCGCGATCACTGAGAGGGGGGGGTGAATCAGTGATTTCTAAAAACAGGTCCAATTCAACAACAAAACAAGTCAAACCACACAATGACACCAGATTTAACGTGGTTCACCGAAAGGCTACGTCCACGGTTCAAAGACTGTCCGAACACCAATCCGGGACAGATCTGAATCTTATTTAGTCGCTACAACGACAAAGAGCACCAACCCTTAGTTTCAGATAGCACCAACTATCTAGGAAGCACCTACTCCCTTGAGTTTCAGATAGCACCAACTATCTAGGAAGCACCGACTCCCTTTACAATTTATCTGCACCAACAGATAGGATCACCAAACCCCAAACACCAAGCACCAACTTGATGTTAAAAACAGAGTAGAAGATTAATTCTGTCTACAGCCCTTCCCCTCTACAATTCTCTCTCTCTCAATCCCTTACAAATTGAAATTAAAGCATAAACAGAGAGACACTTAACTCATGGACGAAAACACCATCTTCTAGAGCATAATCTCGTCCACAATTGCTGTAGAAAGATGCAGCACAACAGCACACAGCAACAGCACCAGCTTTCTCTCAAGAACTCTCTCTCTTTTCTCTTCTCTTCTTCTCTCTCTGGTGTCTCTTCTTGGTGTGTTTATGAACGACCCAAGCATGCCTTTATATAGGTTTTAATAACCCTTAATTGTATTCAAAACGGGCTACAATTCGTTTAGAAAGATTCCCAAACGAAATAGATAACTGTGCTGAATTTTCGTGCAAAACTTCTAATTCTGCGCAACTCTGGTTCCCGTGCTCGGTCGACATCCTAGCTTGCCCGGTCGACCGAAGACACTGACTGGAAAACAGACAATTTCGAGCTCGGTCGACATCCTGGAGTCCCGGTCGACCGAAGACACACTGTGTCACGAAAATAACTGAGAGGTGCCTTTTTCTGTTTTCTGCAGGTTTCTTCTTGCTCGGTCGACCGCATGAAGAGCCCGGTCGACCGCGTGCTCTGCTTCAGGAATTCTGAATTCCTGACTGTTTCACTTCTGATTCTTCTTTTCAGCTTTATCAACACTAGCCTTTTAACATCTCGTTTGTGACAATGTGTTGACAAGAATTCCAACTCAAAACAATACTTGAGATGCTAATTTCTTCAATTCTTCAAAGACTAATCATGTCATCTCAAATTCCAACAATCTCCCCCTTTGGAATTGTTGGCAACACTATTGGAACTTCAACACTTTCAACTCCAGCTTGCAGCTCTTCCAAGTTCTTTTCAATACTAACTTGGAACCAATTCTGAAATTCGGAAATATCAACCATGCACTGTCACAATCTCCCCCTAGCTTTCATAGTATAACATCTCTCCTTGCTAACATAGCATAACATCTCTCCTTGCTATCGTAGCATAACATCTCTCCTTGCTATCGTAGCATAACATCTCTCCCCCTTTGACAACAAATCCAAAGGGACCAAACCGAGGAGCGAATAGGATATTCAATGAATGCATTGCTCCCCCTTTCAAGCACAACTCCTACGGTTTAGGAGAGTGAGTAACTCCTAACTTTTTCCGGAGATACTCAAAGACTTCCTTTGGCAGAGGTTTCGTGAAAATATCAGCCACTTGCTCAGTTGTTGGAACATACTCCAACTTGACCTCTCCATCAGCAACTTTATCTTTAAGAAAATGATAACGAATTGCTACATGCTTTGTTCGAGAGTGCTGAACAGGATTCTTAGATATATGAATTGCACTCGTGTTGTCACATAGGATCGGCGTAGGATCCGTTGTAGGAACTCCTAGATCAGAGAGCATTTGCCGCATCCATAACACTTGCGTACAACAAGTTGCCGCTGCAATATATTCCGCTTCCGCTGTCGAAAGGGATACAGAGTCTTGCTTCTTACTATGCCAAGCAACTAATCTTTCTCCAAGATAAAATGCGCCGCCGATAGTACTCTTGCGATCATCTACGCATCCAGCCCAATCGGCATCAGAATATGCAACTAGAGTGAAGGATTTGCCTTTGGGATACCAGATACCAAGCTCCATAGTACCTTTCAGATATCGAAAGATTCTTTTCACTGCTGTAAGGTGCGTTTCAGTTGGTGCTGCTTGAAAACGTGCAACCATACATACTGCTTGTAGAAGATCTGGTCTTGTAGCAGTCAAGTAAAGCAAGCTTCCTATCATAGAGCGATAGGTGGTATGATCAACGGACGAGGCCTTATCATCTTTGCTAAGCTTCGTGTTCGTTGACATTGGTGTGCTCACTGGCTTGCTGTCTTCCATATTGAACCGTTTCAGCATTTCCTTAATATACTTCAATTGTGATATGAAGATGCCATGTTTCAGCTGCTGAACTTGTAAACCAAGAAAGAACTTTAATTCTCCAAGCATCGACATCTCAAATTCTTTCTTCATCTCTTCTGCAAAATTCCTGCACATCTCTTCATCATTGCCACCAAAGATTATGTCATCAACATAAACAATGACAACCAGCTGTTTGCTTAACTCAGTTTTGACATATAGATTGCTATCAACAAGTCCTTTTCCAAAACCGATCTTGCGGAGATATAGGTCCAGCCTTGCATACCACGCCCTTGGCGCTTGTTTCAGTCCATAAAGAGCCTTTTTCAACTTGCATACAAGATCTGAATTTTTGCTGATGAGAAAACCATCAGGTTGCTCAATGTAGACTTCTTCTTCAAGTAAACCATTCAAGAAAGCTGACTTTACGTCCATCTGAAATACCTTGAAGGTTTTGTATGCTGCCAATGCAAGAAACATTCGAATAGCTTCCAGACGAGCCACCGGTGCAAAGGTCTCTTCAAAATCTATGCCTTCAACTTGAGCATAGCCTTTACAAACCAACCTTGCTTTGTTTCTAATGACTTGACCATCTTTATTCAGCTTATTCCGAAAGACCCATTTAGTACCAATAACATTCTTATCAGTAGGTCTAGGAACAAGTTCCCATGTGGAGTTCTTCTCAATTTGCTCCAACTCCTCATGCATAGCTTTCAACCAACTATCATCGAGACTGGCTTCAGCCACAGTCTTGGGTTCAATGGTGGACACAAGTGAGTAATTACTAACTACACTTTGTCTAGTTTGAACGCCTGCCGTAGGATCTCCAATGATTTGATCCTTAGGGTGTTGCTCTACCCAAGTGCTGTGCTTCTTAGGTGAAGTATCTTCTGAGTCATCTTTTGATTTCTCAGCCATCTCATCATCAATCTCACTCGAGTCCTCATAAACTGGACTGTCATTATGAGTTCCACTCTTTGCTTCATAGTTTTCATCAATTCTAACATCAGCACTTTCTATGATTTTTCTGGTTCTTTTGTTAAGACACCTATATGCCTTGCTAGTAGAGGAGTAACCCAGAAATATACCTTCGTCAGCTCTTTCTTCAAATTTGCCCGGATTTTGTTCGAGCCGCTTGATGTAACACTTGCTGCCGAAGACTTTGAAGTGCTTGACTGTTGCTTTTCTTCCAAACCATAGCTCATAGGGAGTTTTGTTTTCATGTGGCCTGATCAAGCATCGATTTTTGAATGTATACAGCCGTATGAATTGCCTCTTTCCAATACTTGTCAGCCATCTTGCTTTCACTTAGCATCGTACGAGCCATCTCTTGTACGGTGCGATTCTTCCGTTCCACAACTCCATTTTGCTGTGGAGTTCTAGGGGCTGAGTACTGTCTTTGAATGCCATGATGTTCACAATATTTAGTGAACTCTTCAGATGTGAACTCGCCTCCACGATCAGACCTTAAAATCTTGATACGTTTTTCCAATTGATTTTCAACCTGTGCTTTAAACACTTTAAAACGATCAAGTGCTTGATGCTTATGCTTAAGAAACAATACCCATGTCATACGAGTATAATCATCAATGCATAACATGAAATACTTATCTCCATTGGTGCTTTGAGTTCGCATCGGTCCACAGAGATCAGTGTGCACTAGCTCAAGAGGTTTCTTGGAATGATGCTCCTTTGACTTGAACATAACCCTCGTTTGCTTTCCCTTTTGGCAAGAGTCGCAAATGGGATTGGAAGGCTTTTCAACTTTAGACATGCCTCTTACAGCCTTTGAATTGCAAATCTTTGACATGTTATCAAAGCTTAGATGCCCAAGGCGTTTGTGCCACAACCAACTTTCCTCTGTCCGACTCATCAAGCAGGTCTTTTCAGCTCCATCTGACAATGTATAGAGATTTCCAGCAGTTCTTGATCCAGTTGCCACTGTTTTGCCGTTGCTACTCTTCTTGATGGCAAACCCATTCTTTGTGAAGATAACTTCATGACCCTTGTCACAGATCTGGCTCACACTAAGCAGGTTGTGTCTCAATCCAGACACATATAAGACTTCTTCAGATCTGATCTTGTTTGCCATAAGCTGAATAACACCTTTTCCGCAGATTTTGGCACCATCATTGTTGCCAAACTTCACTGAACCGCCTTCATAGTGCTGTAATTTGACAAATTTCTCTTTATCACCAGTCATATGGCTTGAACAACCACTATCAAGGACCCATGGTGCTGTCTTCTTTTGTGCATTGAATGCCGTTTGCACAATGAGAGATTCTTTGGGATTACCTTCCCTTTTCTTTGCCCTCCATGCCTTAACTAACTTGGGTTTCTTTTCAACCTGAAATTGGTTAGCAATAGGCAACCTACAATCCCTAGCCAAGTGTCCATAATTATGACATATATAACACTCAATTTTGTGGCTACTTAGGATTGAGAAAGGATTCCTAGTCACAAATGGACTGTTTCTTACATAGAATTTGCAATCAGCTCTTTTATGTCCAAACATATTACAATGAAAGCAATAACCATAGAATTTGTATCTTCTTTGTGGCTGGTTAGTCTTCATTACCTTTCTAACAGGAATGGACTCCTTTCTAGGTTGAGTGGGCTTCATAGAGTTAGAAGGTGCAGTGACTTGCTTCACAAACTCTTTCTTTTTAGGAGGTGCAATCTTAGAGGATTCTCCTTTCTCAAATCCTAGACCAAATCTGAAGTGGGCTGGTCTTTGAACTTTCAGTAGTTCATTGAGTTTCATAGTCCCTTCAATCGCTTGGAGCGCTTTGAGTTTTTTACTATTTTCCAAATTTTCAGTCTTTGCTCTAGCGATCTCAGTTTCAAGTTTCATAGCCTCTTCCTTTTTGATACTTATTTGGTTTTCAAGGACTTCTACCATTCTTTTATATTCTTCTACTTGAGTTTTCAAAGAAATAATAGAACTTTCAGATTCATGGAGAAGTTTCAGATTTTTCTTACTTGATTTGCGTTCCATGCTTAGCTCCTCAAGTGCGGCTATGAGTTCCTCTTCAAGATTGACTTCAGCCTCCTCTTCCTCTTCCGGATCTAGCTCTTCTTCTTCTTCAACAGTGACCATGAAGAGAGCTTCGGTTGATTCATCATCGTCTGAAGTTTCAGACGTGCTGTCATCTTGTTGACATAGAAAGTTTTTAGCTTTGCCCCTTTTTCTGAAATTTCTCTTTCCTTTACTCTTTTCAGCATAAGAGTCACTTTCATTGTCTTCTTTTAGCGGACACTTCGCAGCAAAGTGACCAATACCTCCACAATTGAAGCATTTAAAGGGTAGCTTCCCTTTGTACTTGCCAATGCTTCCTTTCTTCAACTTTCTAACAAATTGAGCCTCAAGCTCATCATCATCAGAATCAACATCATGACCAGCAGTCTCTTTTGCCTTTTTCTGAACTTTGAAGGCGGCTTCTTTATCAGATGAAGACGTCTTTCCTATGCGCATCTCATAGGCAGTTAGAGAACCATGTAATTCATCCATGGAAAATGCATTCAGATCTTTGGCTTCTTCAATGGCTGAGACTTTTGAATCAAACCGAGGAAGAAGAGATCTTAGAACCTTTTTGACGATGACCGGCTCTTTAATCTCCTCCCCTAGTCCACGAATGTCATTCGTGACTTCATTCACTCGTTGCAAATATGAGTCAACATTCTCGCTTTCCTCCATGCGAAGAGATTCAAATTGAGAGCGATGAGTTTGCAATTTGGCTTCTTTAATCTTCTCATCACCTTCATGTATGCTTTGCAACTTGTCCCAAATTTCCTTGGCTGTTTTGCATGCAATTACTTTGACAAGCTCGCTGTCCACAAGGCCACTAAAGAGTGCATTCTGCGCCTTGGAGTCGTTGTCTGCCAACTTCTTCGATGCAGTATCATTGGGTACGTTGGCAGCATTGTAACCGACTCTGACAGCCTCCCAAACATCATAGCCAAGTGATTTGATGAAGGCTTGCATCCTAATCTTCCAGAAAGAGTAATTAGAACCATCAAACAGAGGTGCTTTCATATTCCCTGTATTGACTGCCATGTGATTTGACAAGAGATCACCCTTAGCGTATTAAACTGATCAAGGGAACCTCGCTCTGATACCAATTGTTGGATACCGCGATCACTGAGAGGGGGGGTGAATCAGTGATTTCTAAAAACAGGTCCAATTCAACAACAAAACAAGTCAAACCACACAATGACACCAGATTTAACGTGGTTCACCGAAAGGCTACGTCCACGGTTCAAAGACTGTCCGAACACCAATCCGGGACAGATCTGAATCTTATTTAGTCGCTACAACGACAAAGAGCACCAACCCTTAGTTTCAGATAGCACCAACTATCTAGGAAGCACCTACTCCCTTGAGTTTCAGATAGCACCAACTATCTAGGAAGCACCGACTCCCTTTACAATTTATCTGCACCAACAGATAGGATCACCAAACCCCAAACACCAAGCACCAACTTGATGTTAAAAACAGAGTAGAAGATTAATTCTGTCTACAGCCCTTCCCCTCTACAATTCTCTCTCTCTCAATCCCTTACAAATTGAAATTAAAGCATAAACAGAGAGACACTTAACTCATGGACGAAAACACCATCTTCTAGAGCATAATCTCGTCCACAATTGCTGTAGAAAGATGCAGCACAACAGCACACAGCAACAGCACCAGCTTTCTCTCAAGAACTCTCTCTCTTTTCTCTTCTCTTCTTCTCTCTCTGGTGTCTCTTCTTGGTGTGTTTATGAACGACCCAAGCATGCCTTTATATAGGTTTTAATAACCCTTAATTGTATTCAAAACGGGCTACAATTCGTTTAGAAAGATTCCCAAACGAAATAGATAACTGTGCTGAATTTTCGTGCAAAACTTCTAATTCTGCGCAACTCTGGTTCCCGTGCTCGGTCGACATCCTAGCTTGCCCGGTCGACCGAAGACACTGACTGGAAAACAGACAATTTCGAGCTCGGTCGACATCCTGGAGTCCCGGTCGACCGAAGACACACTGTGTCACGAAAATAACTGAGAGGTGCCTTTTTCTGTTTTCTGCAGGTTTCTTCTTGCTCGGTCGACCGCATGAAGAGCCCGGTCGACCGCGTGCTCTGCTTCAGGAATTCTGAATTCCTGACTGTTTCACTTCTGATTCTTCTTTTCAGCTTTATCAACACTAGCCTTTTAACATCTCGTTTGTGACAATGTGTTGACAAGAATTCCAACTCAAAACAATACTTGAGATGCTAATTTCTTCAATTCTTCAAAGACTAATCATGTCATCTCAAATTCCAACAGTGGTGTGGCCAAGGTCAAGGATTTGGGAGCAAAGGGAAAGTGTTTCCACTGTGGTATGGACATTGGAAGAGGAATTGTCCACAATTTCTGTAAAAGGAAAAGACCTCAGGTATGATTGAGTCACTTGTTTCTGAAGTTAGTTTTGCAACTAGTACTTTAGAATCTTAGCTGGTAGACTTCGGTGCAACTAATTACATCAGTAATATGTTGAAGGAGTTACAGGTAACCAGGAGGAATAGTGGCGGAGGAAATCAGTATTAACCTGGGATCGGAAGCCAAGGCAGAAGCAGTGTCAGTGGGAGTAGTAACTTAGTTGTTTACAGATATTAAGTTGGATTTGTTAGATACATTATATGTACCATTTTAAGATGGAATTTTAATTTCTAGTATGATGAAAAAGAGTTATTCTATTATTTTTGGTAATTAAAATTGTCTTAAAGAGGAACGGTACTCTGACAAGGTAATCAATGAATTTTATTTGTTAACTCCCACAATGTATGAGATACATGACACTGATGTTAATAACAGACCATCATTAAAGTGGTAGTCACCTTCATCTAATCCAACAAACTTTGGCACCTAAGAGGCTAGGTCATATAAACCTAAACATGATTGACATGCTAGTGAAAGATGGTATCTTGCCTTCATTCGTGGTAGAACCAATGCCTGTCTGCAAATCCTGTCTATAAGGCAAAATGACCAAAAGACCCTTATTCATCTAAGGGCAGTAGGGCCAAAGATTTATTGGAGTTAGTATATACTGATGTGTATGAACCCATAATATTAGAGCGAGAGATTGATACCGGTATTTAATCACTTTCACTGATGATTACTCGAGATATGAATACATATACCTTATGCACCGCAAGTCCGAGATTTTTTGAATAGTTCAAAGAGTTTCGAGCGGAAGTGGAAAATCAATTAGGTAAAAGTATAAATACTCTTCGATGAGATCGATGAGGCGAATATCTCTCCGTTAATTTTATGGGATACTTATCAGAAAATGGGATTTGATCCCAATAGTCTGCTCCTGGTTTGCCTCAACAGAATGGAGTAGTAGAAAGAAGGAACAAGACTCTTTTAGATATGATCAGGACTATGTTAAGTTTATCAGGATTACCTAGATTTTGGGATATGGAAACTAAAATGTATATACTAAACCTCATTCCATCAAGTCTATACTTGAGACTCCCTGGGAGTTATGGACAGGGCGAAAGCCTAGTCTACAACGTTTTCAGGGTTGTCCGGCACACGTGCTAAAGGATAAGACGGATTAGTTGGAATTGAAGTCGGAAGTATATATGTTTATATTATATCCCAAAAAGGAACTAAAGGTTGGTTGCTCTATAATCCCAGAGAGCAGAAAGTGCTTGGCAACACCAGTGCAGTTTTCTGGAGGGAGATTATAAGATTAACTAGAAATCTTTAGAAATGGTTATCTTGGAAGAAATTCAAGAGAAATCAATTCTAAATCCAAGAATAACCAAACTTTAAGAAAATCTGCCCATGCCAGACCCAGTAGTTACACCAATGCCTTGTCGTAGTGGGAGTATTGTTAGGACCCTTGACAAGTTCTCGGTTTTGAGAAAGTCTTACGAGGCAATCCCAGAAGAACAGGAACTAGATCCCTGTAACTATGATAAAACAGTTAATGACATATTTTCGGGACGTTGGTTAGATGCTATGAAAGTTGAGGTGGAGTTTTTGTACTCTAATCAGGTCTGGATACTTGTGGACTTGCCTGCAAATAGCAAACCTATTAGGTGCAAGTGAGTCTCCAAAAGAAAAAGAGGACCAGATGGAAGAGTTCCATCCGGATACTCTTATCCATTGCTGTTCATCTCGGTGACGAGATTTGGCAAATGGATGTCAAGACAGCGTCTCACGACGGCAATCTTGAGGAAGACGCCTATATGATGCAATCAGACGGTTTGTAGCTAATAACTAAGTGCAAAGAGTTTGCAGGCTGCATAAGTCCATTTATGGATTAAAGCAGGTATCCTGGAACAGGAACATCCATTTTGACAAGGAAATCTAGTCATTTGATTTTTGTCAGAATCCGGATAAGTCATGTGTGTACATGAAAAGTCAAGAAGGCAGGGTAGTTTTTCTAGTATTATATTCGACGACATCGTTCTCCTATGGAGTGACATAGGGATATCATCAACAGTAAAAGTTTTGGTTGGCTAAGACTTTTGATGATAAAGGACTTTGGAGAAGCCATGTACATCCTAGGAATCAATTTCCAATGAGACTGGAAAAATAGGATGATAGGCTTATCCCAATGATGTGTACATAGATAAGATTTTGGTACGGTAAGCTATGCTTTGTACTAGACCGGATATCTATCACGCAGTAGGCCTAGTCAGCAGATATCAGTCTAACTCAGCTCCTTATCATTGGACTGCTGTAAGATGTGTTCTCAAATACTTGAGAAGTATTAGAGATCACATGTTGAGTTACAGCAGTGATGAGTTGATTCCAGTCAGTTACATAGAGACTGACTTCCAGTCAGATCAGGATTCCAGGAAATCAACTTCTAGGTATGTTCTTATTTTGTAGCCGCTTGAGAAGTAGCTAAGGTAGCAGATTGACTCAAAAGATTCCTTATGGAACTTCTAGTGGTACTTTTGGCAAGACAGCCGCTCACAGTTTACTGTGATAATAGCAGGGCAGTCGCTAAGTCCAAAGAACCCAAGAGCCAAAAAGCATGTGCAGAGGAAGTTATACATGGTTAGACAGATTGTGCAGAGAGGTGATGTACGATCACCAAGATAGCCTCTGCAGACAATTTGGGAGATCTCTTTACTAAGCCTTTGACTACCAAAGTCTTTGAGCAGCTAGTAGATGGGATGAGCATAAGATGCTACCCTAACTTGCATTGAGCCCAAGTGGGAGATTGTTAGTTTTATGGACTCAATCTAGTAGATGATATAATAAATTGATTAATTTCTTTCCTTTCATGAGATGAATGGTGATTTATTATATACTTGCACATAACCAATACGAATGACATGATGGTTCATGAGATGAACCGGAGTCCATAAGTATATTAGATGTAACACATGTGTATGGATGAGATCCAAATACGGGAGACATGTGTGGCAAATCTTATACTTAAATATCTTCACAACCAGAGATGAGACTGGACATCTCATACTTGCAAGGTTGCAGCACTTTGATCACTATGAGACAGTGTGATTTGTCTCGATCATCAGAATGGAAGATTCTGAAACATAGTGCCGGTACATTGGATGTATTGAAGGACCATGAGAAGCACCTTATAAACACTATCTTTATTTTAAGGTTTGCTCGCATAATTCCCTAACAATAGCTCTCAATCCTGAGACATTAATGAACTCAAGTTTCTATCTATTTATTTGCTTTGAGTCACCAATGAGTGAGGCCAACTATAGGCCAACACCTTGGTGATTTGCGTACGTGGTAGTAGAGCTGTGGGAACATTCAATAGTCAAGATGGAATATATCTGTAATATCCCCTTGTGCCAATTAATGGATTTATCATTGGTAAGTGCGCACCCATTCCGATTAAGAGTTAATTGGAAAGGTACCTATGATCATTATAATTAATTGGGGCTCAAGGATAATAAGATATGGATTTAGTTTGGAAGACAGGTCCAATTGATCCATGGATATTGATAGAGGGGCCTACTTGTGGTAATGTGGAAGTTTAGGGTCTTCTATGTAATATTCCTAAGACTGGAGTTCAATTGCATTTATATAGTGGAGTTATTTGCAATTAACTGTGGGCCCGGATTACACATGAGATATGGGGTCGCGAGTCCCAGCTGAAGCCAGCTTTCTAAGGAATCCCTAGTGGTCCCCACGCTAGCCCAATTATTAGAAAGTATCTAATTCTAGTTGAACTCTAAAAGGAAAGTTACTATTTCTATTTGAAGTGAGACTTCTAATAGTAGTAATAGTAGACTTACTAATTTTAGTAGAAGTGAGACTTCTATTTTAATTAGAAAGGAATTAGAAAGTTACTAATCATATTTGAAGTGAGACTTCTAATTATGATATGGTAAGTTACTAATTAATTAATGAAAGTAAGACTTCTATTTTAATTAAGAAGAGATAGTTACTAATTATTTAGAAGTAAGATTTCTAATAGAAATTAGTAAGTGGGGCTTGCAAAAGCTATAAATAGAGGAGAGGAGGGATGGACGTCCCATGCATGATCCATAACTAGGGATTCACGCCCAGCCCTCTTTAGTGCAAGTGTTGCACGAGCTCTTTCTCGTCTCCCTCTTCTAGTTCTCTTCTAGTTCCTCCTTTGAGTTCCTAGTAGTTTTCTCTTGGAGATCCCACCATCTTCTTGAGAAAAGGAGAATCTGATACGGGTCATAGCGTGGAAGATCATGAGGTCTTGGAGATCCCTATTTGATTTGTGAAAGCATTTCATCATCAAAGAAAAACGCAACTACTCCATTAGAGCACAACCGAGCTCCAAAGGTATAATCCACTTCCTTGCATGTTGTAATTATTATGGATGCTTATTAGTTGTTATTTCTATCTTCTAGATAGATTGTATTTACTGATCATGATGACTGAGACTGAGAGTTTACTTCCTGGATTGGATTTTATAGCCTTTTGGATAGTTGATCCCTGTATCAAGTGGATCAAAAGTTTTTGAAACCTATCCTAGAGGCCCACCTTATTTCCAACAAAGTCAATGGTAGTGGCTGCAAAGTAGGGAGCGGCTATGGCTCATGGTTGCTCTTTGAATTAGTTTGTGTAGATGGGTTGGAGATTGAGACTGGAATAGACGTCTCAATTACTAATGAATCAATAGACTCGTGTTGGGCTTCAGTAGGCACAATAGTAAATCTTCTGCAGCAAAAACCGTCAATACAGTCTTGAAAGTCGTAGATGGTTGTGGAAGCTTTGGATAAAATGCAACGAGTCCCGTACAAAGCAAGAGACTAATCTGCACAAATGATGAGATTGTGTATTATCAAGAGCTTAGATGAGATTTACTAAAAATAATAATTCTTATTTTAATCACTCCCTATTTTTCATAGGACTTAGCGATGGATCACTCCCTTCCCTCTCCTCAAAGGTTTCTTAGAATACTCGAACAAAGCAATAACTAGAGGAAGAAGAAGATAGTGGTTTTAGATAAAACTTCCCCCTCACCATCACCTAATATAGTCAATAGGAGAGGTGTAACACCTCGTCCCTTAATTCCCTATTAATTCTAATTAATTACTTGATTAGTTACTAAGTGCGTTTAGAGCCTTAGCAAGTCGGTTTTATCGTATGGATCATGCGTGCGAAGTCTCGTGCGAGTCCGAGATCGTTTGGGTACACTAGGGGGTTGGTTTGCAATTTGGCAAGTTTTCAAGGGTCTTTATGAGATTGAGTTTTTGTGAGTTTGGGTGCATCGAGTAGGTCTCGACATTTCACAAACTTTAGTCCTCAGTCGCGTTTCGATTCAACTCGTTGAAGAGGCCCAAATATCGAATTTAGTGAAGCCAGGGACTTAACCCAGATTATCCCATAATCTAACCTAATAAAAGGACCCATCACTCATCTCATTCTTCCTTCTTCGTTTCACTGTTCCATCTCAACAAGCTCAGCCCCCTTCACCGTTTTATCACTGTCGACACTCACCGGAGCTCTGACGTCGCCGGTGAAGCCTCTAATCTTCTTCCTCAAGCTCTTAGGATCTCACCCATTTGCTTTTCTAAGCATTTCCTTCACACATCACTCTAAGGTAGGCTCTCTAAGCTTGTAGACTAGGTGAACCTTCTTCCTTTGGATTAGAAATGATGTAGAGAAGCTCACCCAACCCATTTGCATTCATATTTGTAGTTGGTTTTGGGATTGAGAGCTTTTTACACAAATTTGAGTTCAAAGAGGATTTTACTCCATTTTCTCTTGGATCTTCACTTAGCTCTTCATTAAAGGCAAGTTAATATACATATTATATTAGAGATGTTTGTCTATCCTTGATTTGTATGCAAATTTGATGATTTAGATGACCTTTGCTCATTTGATAATTTAGAAGTTTGAAAACATGATAAATGTGTTTAATTGCTTAATGAAATTGATTGGGAATCAAATGACTTGATTAGATAGATGAATGGAACTTTTATGGATTGGTTATATCCTTGTTTTGATGATTCATCAGGTCCATGAAAGAATGAATGGTTTTGACCCATGTTCACTGCAGTCACAGAACCTGTGTTTTGCAACCGCAGTGTCCTCGGTCGAACGAGCATGGGGTTCGGTTGACCGACTACAATGAGTCAGGTTCCTCTGGAACCTGACGGAATTTTCAGGGGCCATTTAAATTACAATTGCCGGTCGACCCGGGCTTGGACCAGGTCGACCTGGCCAACTGAAAAATCCCCTTTTTGAAGGAAACCCATTTTTAGATTGACTTTATTCGAACCTTGGCTACCCATTTTGAACTAATTTGACTAGATATGAGTTTGTTTTGAGCCGACGTTCCTCATGGTTATTCCGGTTGCATCGTGATCAATTCTAATTCAATCAAGAACGGTACGGGACAATAGCATACCCTTCTTTAAATCTATGCACGAAGACTGTTCGTCTGGGTATCGTGAACCCTAATCCCTTTCGTTGACTGATTAGGAAGGTATGATGCTTCGGGATTAACTTTATACTTAGGATTGGATTGTCTATCACTTATGATTCTGAATTGTACCGTTTGCTACCTTCTGCATGAAATGTCCATGTTCATTAGCTTCGTTTGTTTTAATTTGTTTGGGATCATATAAAGAACTTAGATGATGAACTTAGGATCCCTTTTGATGTTCCGTTCATTCTGTAGTTTGATGGAAGTGTTGTGGCTAGGCGGCTTTGATTGTAAAGTTTGTTGAGAACTACTTAATGTTGATGTTTTGAATAAGTTTGATGATTTGGATTTGATAATGGAAAAGTAGTTTCTTTTTTGGTTACTGAATCTTGTTCACACAAGAAAGCCTAGTCCTTCACTATTGTTTGTTTAGGAATCTTTGTGTCAAGCACCACTCAGCTGTTAACATCCAACACAACTGGGGCACCACGTGTGGGAGGACTTTTGGTCGTCTGCAGTTCGGATGTTTTTATATTTTAGATGGATGTACACCATTGGATACCCATTTGGAAAAGAAGTTTGAAGTTTGGTTTTGAATGGTATCATTTTGTTTGCTTGCCGGGTTTTTATCCCGTGCCGTTTGCTTATCTCTACCACAGCTTCATGTTGAGCCGGGAGGGCGATGTTGAACTATCTCGTGGTGATTAGCATATGTGGACTGCCTATTTGTTAGATGTTTTATCAGTCTTTTTATGATTCGAATGCTATGCATTACTTACTTCCGAATGCTATGCATTTCTAATGATATTGTCTATTGTCTACTCTTATTCGTTCTACATATCTTCTAATGTTTTATATAAATATTGCTTGCCGACCTTCGTGTCTGATGATGCTACTCTTGGTGCATAGGTACCGAGCCTATCTACTACGAGGAAGAAACGACGGATGAAGTTTAGGTAGATCAGCCTGATGACTCCGTAGAATATTGTACAGACGGCATTGTCTAGCCGTATTGACCCCGTACACGAGTTCCTTCATGTTTTATCTGATTAGTTTCATCTTTTGGCTGCTTATCATTTTGATTAGGCCCAGGTTTTTGATGTGGCCTAATGTTGTAACTAATATTTTGTTAACAGTCTCAAACATTGAACTTTAGTTATGATATTCGGTATTTGCTCTAAACTATGCAGTCTTGAGATACCACTTGCAATTATAAAGCTTTCGCTATTTGTTATTTATATTTGAGGAAATGTCTACACCTTACAGCGGTCTTCAATCCAATTGGGACACGATTGGGGCCAAGTTACATTTGATTAATGTTAGAAAAGTTTTAATTGGCCCTAATTTCATGCATGATGCTGGATTACATTCTGGGGGCATGACAAGAGGACTGTCGAGGAGAGGTGTTAAGAGGTGCATAATGGCATGGGCAATTTCCTCATTTGAAGAAGAGGAAATAGATTGGAAAGGAAGAGAAAGTGAAGGGGGTTATCTCTAAGTGGTTGGGGCCATATGTTTTGCTGAATAAGTAGGCTCCTCCAATCCACTAAGTCTAACAAATAAAGTCCATGGAAAACATTAGCTTTGATTGAGTTGAACACAGCACGTGATACAAGTAGCCGTTTCCTCATACTTTGGTCACTCTCACTAATGCGCATATATATAATGTAACATGGCCAGATGACCTATGAATGCAATTTATTCATATATTTATCAATGTATACTATATATTATTTTTTCCATGATATTTTTCAATGTATACTACTAATTGCAGATGTTGAAATTAGAAAGACAATAGAAGAAATTGAAAATTTGATGTAAGAAGAGATTAGTTGGAGACACAATTGACCACCCATTTGCACATTTGTACTTTCTATTTCCTTTAAATGTAAAATTACAAATTTGTTTACATATAAAGAGATCACTAGCCCAATAACTTGTGCTAAGCACGGTATCTCCCTGCATTGCAAAATAAATAAACACATATTAAAAAAACCTCTTTTCATAGGACAAGTTGGATAAAACAGATATATAGAGAAACTGGAGCAAAAAGGGTATAGTTACATAAAAGGAACAACTAAAACATGAGTGGTTTGATGGAAAAATGAGTGGGTAGTTGTATGAGTAGCTACATAACTGTTCGTCAAAATTATAACTGTTGGTCAAAGTTGAAGCCAAAACCTCTTAGCTTAATATAGTATAATTGGATGGACATTTGGATTGACCAACCAATCGGGCTTCATTTCACCATGATGCTTCCAATTGTTCCTTCAATGGTCTTAATTAATCAATGGGCTTACATGAACTTTTTTTTAAAGAAAAATAAAAGGGAAATTAAGGGTCCGTTTGGCATCGTTCTTGTGTTGTTTTCAATCTTGTACTCAAATAAGGTTGTGCTGAGATCGGGTTGTATTGATACTATATTCTCCAGAACTTGTTTGACAATATTATATTAAATTATTCTATTTAGAATATGTTGCATAGAACTTATTTGGTAACATTATAAAATTCAAAGAACGGAAGCAAGAGAGTCATAGGATTTATAATGTGGGACCCATCTTTTATTATTTACGGCACTTTATTATTGTCGTACAGGGGACCTTCCTGTAAAATCATAATGTGGTACTCACATTTACAAATTAGAACAGGAGGGCTATATTCATAGGATTTACAATATGGAGGGCTATATTCATAGGATTTACAATATGGACTCACTTTATAGGAATTATAATGTGGGGCCACCTTTTTGTGAATGTAAATATGGGACCCACCTTTAGAAATGACATCATCGTACAGACCTTTAGAAATTAGAATACGGGCCTACACTCATAGGATTTAGAATATGAGTCCACCTTTTGTGATCATGACCATATGACCCCATTTAGAAATTAAAAAATGGAGAGCCACATTTTTTGTGATTGTGGACACATGAAACGCCTTTAGAAACTACAATGTGATGCCTACCTTTAGAAATTAGAATATAGGGGCACATTCATAGGATTTACAATCTGGGCTAACCTTTATAGAAATTATAATGTGGGGTCATCTTTTGATTGATTGTGAATACATGACCCACCTTTAAAAATTACAAGCGGTACCCACCATTAGAAATTAGAACATGGGGTCATATTCATATGATTTACATTGTGGGTCTACATTCATAGGAAACAATGTGGCTCCGGCTTTTAAGATTGTGACAATATGGCCCACCTTTAAGAATTATAGAGTGGGGCCACCTCTTTTGTGATTGTGGACACGGGACCCACATTTAGATTTTACAACGTGATGCCACCTTTAGAAATTAGAACATGGGGACTTATAATGTGGTTTTCCACAACTATAAAAATTATAATATGGGCCCACCTTTTGTGCTTGTGACCATGTGACCCGCCTTTAGGAAATACAAAGTGGCCACCTTCTTTGAGATTGTGAATATGAGGCCTACCTTAAGATAAGTAAGAGGATTTAGAATCTTTAAATGACCTCATTAAAAGGCAAGAGATAAGAGATAATAAGTAAAGCTATGCCAACAGAAGTTTTTTTTCCCCCAATTTTCTTATGCCAACAAGTTAACCCAAGAAAATGCAAGAAAGTAATATTTTATAGAATATAATCTTTCATTTTCTAAAGAAAAATTCTTGTATGTCTGGTAATCCAAGAAAAATATGAAGAAAATATCATTTTCTTTCAAAAAGATCTATATTTTTTCCTTCGACTTTCCTATGTAGAAAAGTTTCTATAATCATCTTTCAAAATGAGGTTTACAAAGTAGTAGAGTAAAGAGTTTCACCAAATCTATCATGAGGTACTTGCTAATTTACATGTATGGTAAAGTAAAGTAAAGTAAAGTAAAGGTAAATGTCACACCACGGTAAATGTGAGGTAAAGTATATGGTGAAGCAAATAGTATGGTCAAGTAAAGTGGGAGAGAGTGGTAAAGTAGTTACTACTTTTTGTTTGGCTTTACTTTATCACATTTACCATAGTTTATGTGGTAAAAAAAAGTGAGTTGTGATAAAGTTTATGGTAAAAAAATGGTGGCTAAACTTTACTTTACCACACCATTTTCTCATCTAAACATGGTGAAAGAATAATATGTCACATCTAGGTTAAAGCATATTTGTTTATATGTGGTAAAGTAAAATAATTGTTGATGTCACATCATAGTAAAAGATGAGGTAAAGTAATGTAAGATGAAGTATGTGGTGATGTAAAGTAGGAGAGAGAGAGAGAGTTGTAAAGTAGTTGCCATTCGTATTGACTTTACTTTACTACACTTTATATAGTTTTTATGTGATAAAAAATAGTGGCTTATAGTAAAAAAAAATATAGTAGTTGAACTTTACTTTACCACACTACTTTTCTATCTTGACATGGAAAATTTCATATAAGTAAAGTATTTAATAAAAAATTATTCTAATAATGAACTTTACATCGATCAATAACATTAACTTTTTGTTATTTTAGATTTTTTTAATATATATTAAAATCATAGCACCTTCCAAATAACTCAATTTAAAATCTTTAATATTCTTTAAAAATTGTCAAACAACAAAAATATTACAATATTACATATTATATTATATTCTATATTATTCTTGCAATATTTAAATATGTAAATATTGTATTATGTAAACATCCAAATGGGCCCTAAGATTTTGAAATTCCTTCCCGTAAGAACAAAATTGGGAACATTAATTTACAGCAACCAAACATGTTTTTCGTAGCCTCATCTCATAGAAAATCCAAATGGCATAGTGCCAAACACACCCTAAGGGGTTGGAGAATTATCAATTTGAAGGCCAAATGGCTATGGCTTGACTCTTGTTCATCTTTGGTTCACCAGAATTCTCGTCGCTAGTATGTAAGAGAAATGGAGGGGACGTGTCTCTTTGTTCTCTTGAGATGCATTGGAGAGTTTTTGCAAAAGACCCTTAAAATTTTTAAGTCCTAGAATATCGGGGGATTGCTTATTTTAGAGTTGGGTAGGGGAAAAATTAGAAAATTTACCTTTGTGGGGCCACTATATAAAATTTCACATGTTGGGGGATACTATTAAAAAAACACAAAGTTTTACTCAATATACAAGGGTTATCTGAAATTTCTGCCCCTAGAGTTGGATTTAATGGGTTAAAACTTGGCCTAAATTGCACTTAAAGGGGGAAGCCCAAATGGAATCCACACATGGGGAGCAGGGGCATCCCACATGGAAGTGGACGGCCCATGCGGTGTTTCCTCCTTTTGTTTGTTTGTTTGTTTTTTCAATCAGTCTATCGAGCCCGACTTGGTTGCCTGAATTCCAGCCTGATCCTGGCTGGACGGTGAGTTGGACCTAAAGCCCGCCAGAATTTTTGAAGCCCGACAGATGTTTTGAATGTTTTTGTTCTTGTCTTGAGAATAAAACAATATGCCCTAGACACCGTCTCCATCTCTTTCTCACTCTCCATCGCAGGGCCTCCCTCCCCACGGCTCCGCCTTCACGCAACAACATCTCTCTCTCTTCCTCTTACCATCGCAACGCCTCCCTCCCTCCCTCATCGCAGTGCCTTCCTCGCTCGGATGGCATTTTCGTTGTTGTTTCTGGTGAGGTGCGAGCGGGAAAACAGAAGGGGGAAAGAGGAGGAGAAAGGAAGGAAGAGAAGGAAGAGGAGCATCGCGTGGGTCCTTTGACGCCCAGGTATGTGGGCCCCACTTACCTTATTCTCCTTCCATTTCTTTTTCTTGAGGCGTAATTATGAAATGAGGGGGTTTAGGGCACGATTCTGGCTAAGGCAGCCATTGTGATGGTGAGGAGTGGAAGAGTGAGCTTACCTTAGCTGGGATTTCATTGTGGGTGGCTGCACAGTGGGGGATCCGTTGACAAAATCATTTTGAAACAAATGGGGGAAAAATGGGGGAATGATGTGATTGGTGGAAATTAGTGGAATCGATGGATGTGGTCGGGTTGGTTGGGCGTTCTCATTAATTTAAATGCGAGCTTTGTGATTTGTGGAGGCGATTTTGGGATTTTTTTGGCAAGAACCCAACCACTATGGGTTTTGTTTTTTGTTTTTTGTTGTTTTTCTGTTTATGTTTGTTTGTTTGTTTGTTTTTAGGTGATCAAACACACACATACTGTTCCTACCATAGATGGACCATATGTAAGATGATGATAATGTAAACTAGTTTTGATACTTATTAATCTTTCTGTTTTAACTGCTTAATTCATCTTTGTGGGATTTAATAGATTTTTTCATTTCGCTAACAATTATTTATAGAATTTGTGTGCACTAGTTGAGATTAGTTTGTCATTGATATGGAGGATGGATTTGCTGGTAGTTGCAGCTTGACTTTGTTGTTCTTTCTTGGATTGTAAGAGGGAGGGAGGGAGAGGGAGTCACTGCAATGGTAAAAGGGAGAGAGAGAGAGATGCTGCTGTGTGGAGGCGGAGCCGTGGGGGAGGGAGGCGCTGTGATGGAGAGTGAGAGAGAGATGAGAGACGGTGTCTAGGGCATGTTATTTTGTTCTCAAGACAAGAACGAAAACATTCAAAATATCTTATGGGCTTAAAAAATTCTGGCGGAATTTAGGTCCAACTCACCATCCAGCTAGGATCGGGCTGGAATTTGGGCAACCAAGTCGAGCTCGATAGACTAATTGTTGTTTTTACTAGGTTGGCCATCAAAAGCCAAAAAAATAGTACGTCATCTTTGTGGTGCCACTAAGTTTTGTGGGATTTTGATCAAATTAGTCCATTATTACCAATTAACATGGAGAGGTCACCTTTACACTAATTCAACCAAAATGGCACTGATTTAGACTTCAAAATAGGGATGACAATGGGGCTTGTAAATGCATTAAGAATGATTTGCTCCTTGCCGCCACTCACACTCATCTTTTTTAGTACTAAATAAAATAAAGATATATGGGGCGGGGTGGATTAGCATACACAAAGCCTAAACTCGCCTTAAAGCCGATTTGGGTTAATGTATGAAAAACCATACCGATCCAAACCATACCAAACCCACCCTTAATATGAGCTAGCTGGTTGGGGCATGTCCTCGTCTAAACTCGACCCATTGCCATCCCTAGCTCGAAATACGACGAAACGAAGCTCATCATCCTCCTTGAGTCATAAGATGTCCAACAAGTAATATTTGAAATCTTAAATATCCAAAAGGCATAATTTCACCTTGGTGGGGCCCACATCTTGATTGAACCACCAAAGCTTGAGAAAACTTGATCAATTGATTGATTGTGCCCAACTATCAAGGAGAAGTCATTTTGGGGCTAATCCAATGAAAATGAGACCAAAACTAGCTTGTTTTGTGACAAGATAATTTGTAGAGAAAACTACTTGAAAAATCCCCATAGTGAGCCATGAGTAAGGAGAGGACCCAGCTTGAGTTTAGAGACAGGAGGGGTCCTTTGGGTAGGTTTCTTTATTTTTTTTTGTCGTTTAGCGATCTTGTCGATATCGACAAATATGCGAAATCCCTTTATACATCGCCCCGTGTTTGCATTTCTTTGTCAGACCATTTTCCTCATTTCCAACTTGAGCTGTGGTGATTTTCCTTCTCAGAAAACACCTACATGGAATTAGCCAAAGTGGTTGTTGGATTCCATTAAAAGGTTGGTACACACAATAAATTTCTTTTCATATTGCATCATTTACCTTAAAAGAGGATCAACTTGATTCTGTTTCACTATTGACTTGTTAGAAGGGATAGAACTATGGTTTGAACCCTAAAAATGCCCTTTGAAACCGTACATGTTATCCAATATATGACTCACTGTATGTAGCTTTGGGCTTGGTTAATGGTGATTTTCGTTTTGGTCTTGGTTAATGGCGATTTTCGTTTTGGGTTAGGGTTTGAAAAGGGGTTTCTTTTTGGTAGGCACTATTTTTCTCTATTACATTCTTTCTATAAGTGGCACTCAGTATAGTTTTTTGATTACCACATTACATTACTCTAATATAAATATAAACCTTATTGAAAGATCAAATATATCCCAGCATGGACATTTTAACAGTGGCTAACTATTTTGAAATATAAAGTTGCTTTGTCTTTCAAGATGTATGTATCTTTCATATTTCTCTAAATTATGTTTTTGTGATTTGATGACAAAATGTATGTATATTTCATATTTCTCTAAATTCTGTTCTTGTGATTTGATGATAGCATGTCAGTGAGCGAGGTGTTGGTTATATTCCTCTATGATGGTGACTTCCAATTCGATAAAATCCATCCGGTGTACGATGGAGGAAATCAAAAGATGAGATATTTACCGATGGACATAACATATGACTCATTAGTTAACGAAGTAGTTGAAGCATCTAATTGTGACTCATCCATCCATAGATTAAGCATACAATACCTTTGTTGACACCAAAAATGTCACTTTGCTTCTTCAAGATCCAAAAAGCTACATAAAGTCGCAACCTGCCATAAATAGGCAATGCTACTTCCAAAAAATCAAATATTGTCAGAATCAAACAAAAACTACAAGATCCTTTAAGACAGCCAAAAGAGGAGTACATAAGAAGTTTCGGGCCATTTCAAAATCATTTGGCCTAAATTCGCTTCTCCAGTAGCTGAAAAGGAGCTCCCGGCATCGAAAGCATCGGAGACACCAAATCTTCGATCAGAGCCTGTGGATGGTATCAAAATACATCCAAAAGGCTCTACGTTAAGTTCCAAGTTAAACCGACAACGTTTGACTCTCCATCAACCCTCAAACAGCTAAATCAAGCCTCTCGGCTGTGAGAACTACCGAGGCCATCACTCATCAAAAAGAGCACATGGACGGCTTCAAAATGCTTACAAAGGGCTACACGTCAAGTTTCAGGTCATTTCGACAACATTTGACCATCCTTTGATGCTCAGAAGCCAAATCAGACCTCTCGGCGGTGAAGCCTCCGAGACCATGGTTTCCAAGATAGAGCCTATGGATGATCTTAAAATGACTCCAATAGGTTCCCTGTCAAATTTCAAGTCAATCGGACATCGGTTGACCGCGACATCTTCATCGCGATAAAAACAAGTCTACTGGCAATAGGACCCCAAACGGCTTCAAAACTCAAGCAAAAGCCTATGGTTGGTCTTATTTATTGCTCAGGAGGCTTCACCCCAAACTTCAGGTCATTCCAACATCGTTTGACCCAGTTTCAGCTTCTGACGGAAAATCAGCAACTCTACGCGACAAAGTCTTCGGCTTTCCCGGAAAATTGGAAACTTTGCACTCCAAAATGCAAGGATTCTCGTCAAGTTCTTTACAGGGAAATCAGGCCAATAAATAATAAAAAATGTCAAGAAAAAAAGAATTGAAAAACATAAAAAACGGCCGCAAAATGGGACAAAAAGGGGGAAATCCCCCAGGGTCGCAGACCCCTGCGACCCTGGCCCATGGTCACCTGCGACCATGGAGCCCGGATTCACCAGGTTCGCCCTAGAAAGCCCTTTTTTCATCGTTTTTCGTGATTCGAAGCGTCCGACTCCTGGGATTTTCCAAAATTCATACTTTTGAGACACCAAATCCTTTGACATCCGTCAAAATCACGGGTCAATCATCAAGAGTATCAAAATCAACATTGATCGCCAACCGGTCAACCAAAAAAGTGTGCTTTCTACTCGACCGATCGAGAAATCGACAGGACAAATGGCACCGACCTGCTGTTGGCAACCAATACCTGAAGTTACATGGTCATCCGATGTCGATTTACATGAAGATCCATCGATGATCATTGCCAGAAGAATCCCAAAAGACGCGGCACGGCCCTAGACTCTTCAACTGCTCGGCGACCACTTAATGCGATTAATTGACTAGCTTTATTGCAGTCATTAATTCATTTATTTGAACGGCCCAATCAGAAGCAAGCATCCGGGAGTTACAAGTTAAGAGATTCATGGCATTTAAACCATGAAACTCCTCCCATCATGGCGATTAAAGGCGATTAAATGCCCTCAATCCCCACCGGCCAATCAGAAGCCAAGAAAAAAGAGTTACAAAATAAAGGAATTAAACCTTGTAACTCCTCCCATTATGCGGCTTAATGACAATAAAAGCCCATAAACCCTCCTAAATGGCTACCAAGAGCCTATAAATAGGAGAGCACTCCAAAGAAATCTAGATCAGAAAAATCAAACAACTCCAAGAGATAAGAATCAGATCAGCTTCCAAGCACAGAAAATCCAGAGAAAGAAAGAGAGAAAACTCTGCTGAAGTTCTGCACCGGCCACCGCTACAAGGTGACAAAAGTCCCTTGAGGGGTACCCCCCAAGGCCCTTGCCTTCTCCTTCTGCCTCCAATGGCTTAGACGTGGCTTTTCAGCCCGTCTACTTAGTTTTTTATTGGACATAGGACCTCCTCTTGGTCTTTGTCTTTTAAAAATCTGAGGTTATAGCCAAGCCAAGCGAATCAAGAGCATCCTCTGTTCTCATCTGCATGGATGATGGCGAAGTCCACATATGGCTTGTGACTGTTAATCTGAACGAGTCCCCCATAATCTCCTGAGAAGTTAGATCCTACTTTTCTTGCTTTTCATTGTAGTTTGTATTTTTCTAAAAGAGACAAAAATCACAACTCTTGTCTTTCATTATTGATAATAATTGTAAATCGGCTATAAATGCCAAAATCGACTATAAACGCCAAAAATCGGCTATGAATGCCAAAAACCGGCTATAAATGCCAAAAATCGGCTATAAATGCCAAAAAATCGCCTTTCACGACAAATCAAGAAAATGTCTCTTTTCTTAAATATATGTGCAATGGAAAACTTGAAAGAAGTTGATTTCCTTTTTACTTGCGAAGGTCGATCTTCGGATCACCACTTGCAATTCCAAGTAAAATAGAAAATCTGGCACACCCACACAAAAAAATGTTGATACCCGCTTTTGCCCCCCGGGCGCGAAAGGGTCGTACCCAACGGACTCCCACGTCCGCTGACCTCGGTAGCACCGAGCAATGAATGCGCGGTCCATCAAGCTGGCACACCCGGTGGGACTCGTTCATTTGAGAACACGATGCTAGAAATGAAATATTTGCATATCATATCTTTTGCTCTATGCTTATACTTCTTTCCTTGATTCCTTGGCTACTTTCTAATTGGTGGCCTATATTGGATTTCGCATCTAAAAAAAATGAGATGAGATTTTTTGGAAATTTCTAATTCTTCGAATTTATTACCACTCTTTCTCTTTTCAAAAAAAAAAATTCAAAAAATCAGATTTTTCAGTTTGGATTCAAAATTGAGAAACCTTGATCCTTTCCTATCGTTCATCGTGCTTATAGAAATGTTAAGCCTGTTCGACTAAGGTTTTGGGCCATCGTTTCTCTTCGATGAGTTCATTAAAGATCTAAAAAAAAACAAAAAATCAGGTTTTTCAGTTTGGATTCAAAATTGAGAAACCTTGATCCTTTCCTATCGTTCATCGTGCTTGCAGAAATTTTGAGCCTGTTCGACTAAGGTTTTGGGCCATCGTTTCTCTTCAATGAGTTCATTAAAGAAAAAAAAAATAAAATAAAAATCAGATTTTTCAGTTTGGATTCAAAATTAAGAAACCTTGATCCATTCCTATCGTTCATCGTGCTTGCAGAAATGTTGAGCCTATTCGACTAAGGATTTGGGCCATCGTTTCTCTTCGATGAGTTCATTAGATATCTAAAAAAAAAACAAAAAAAATCAAATTTCTCAGTTTGGATTCAAAATTAAGAAACCTTGATCCTTTCCTATAGTTCATTGTGCTTGCAGAAATGTTGAGCCTGTTCGACTAAGGATTTGGGCCATCGTTTCCCTTCGATGAGCCTATTTGAGATCTAAAAAAAAAAAAAAAAAGACATAGACCACTAAGGTTAAACCAACTGCGTTCTTTGATCATGGTTGATTCAAGAAAAGCCTTGTCTAGAGTGTGGAGACAGCTTGACTGTTCTAGGCAAGGGTACTCCAAACGGGTTCATTAAGTAATACTACCCTTACCTGGGGGCAATTCTATCAATCGAGATTTCATAAGACCGGGTTAGGAGGCCTATGTGTACTCTCTTGTCTTTTAAATAAAAAAAATTTTCAAAATAAAAATTTTTAAAATAAAAAATAAAAAATAAAAGAAGATTTTTCAAAAAAAAAATCTTTAAAAAAATAAATTAAAAAAAATATTTTTTTTAAAAAAATCTTAAAAAAAGGATTTTTTTAAAAAGAATCTTAAAAAAAAGATTTTTTCAAAAAAAAAAAAACTTCCATCATTTTTGGGTTCAGATCGGAGAAATTTTGGTCTCCTCCTTTCTGAGCACTGGCGCTCGTGGAAATCATTGAGCCCATGTTCAAATTGGAAAGCCTTTTGCTCTCTTTGATGAACCCGATCTTGACCTTTCAAAAAAAAAAAAACTCGTCATTTTTTGATTCAGATCCGAGAAATTATGGTTCATTTCCTTCTGAGTACTGGCGTTCGCAGAAATCGCTAAGACCGTATTTGGATCGGAATACCATCTGCTCTCTTTGATGAATCCAATCTTGACCTTTCAAAACAGAGAATCTCATCTCATGGATGCGGTCTCAAAACATTTGTGTCTAGTGGTACTAGTAAACCCTTTCAGTGTCTATTGTATTCGCGACCGGCACATTTGTAACTCCAACCTCATATTCTTCTTACACGGGCAAGCTCTGCTTCTCGATAAGTCAAATTTAGGTTTACAATTGCTTCTAGCAGTCATTGGAACACTGATTCTGGGCTCACCATACCTGCGATTAGAACAATTGTACCCTCTATAGCCTTTTGCCTTCTTCATATTGCTTGGGTCATATCCCTCGAGCGATTTGAAAAGACAAAACCACAGAACTTCCCATTTATGATCATTATATTCTTGTGATTACTAATGGATGTGGTCTTGTTTCAGAAATTTTTTGAAAAACTAACAATGGCAGCATCGCTAACCATTACTTTCGATGAGAACAAGCACCAGCTCATACTTCAATAGAAGCAAACCATGTGCACCTACAAGCGCCCCATCAGCTGCCGAAGCGTCAACTCCCTCGACAACTCTCTGAACTTCGGGTCGAGTTTGACTCCCTGGACTATCATCTTTGGGATGCTAGGACCATTCCCATTTCCCGAAGAACAAACTACTCCTTCCAAGAAGCAGAAGCTTGCCTCTCAACGTGTCACTACCATGACACCAAAGGCGGGCACCAAAAAACCCGAAGCCCGTGGCGCCCCCACGAAGTCTCGACCTGCAAACGACCAGGTCTATCATAAGACTTGGTCCCCAAGACCTTCACCAAAACAAAGAAGGTCCCAAACATCCACTAAGCTAGCATACCTGGCCCCACTCAAGGAGAACCAATTCTACCCTCTTGCCTACATGAAAGAGGAGAGACCTATCTCCAACCTAACTCCCAAGTCAACCCAGCATGAGCTGGCTTGTTCTTACAAGCCCAAAATCAGATCATGCATTACAAGGCCTCTGCAAGCACCTGCTAAGGCCTACAATCATTCGGTTCAACCCTTCATATCTATAGGGGCCGAACTCGAAAAATTCAAAGCTTCGCTCCAACAGGCGAAGGACCGGGTCCGCATCCTGTCCTTGCCCAGCTACAAAGAAGGCAGGCTCGGTTGCTGCGCTCGGGGGAGCACATCCTTCATTGTCAAAGCCCAGCCAGAGCTGACTGAAGCGCAAATTGTTCGTCGTATACGCCTCCGCGCGTATCGACAAAAGAGACTAGAGAAGCAAAGGACCCATCCTCCTACACTTCAAGTCTTTCACAAATGGGTCAAAAAAGAAAGACCAAACCAAGTTGCTGCTGTCCATAGGTTTGGAAAAACCAGAAGACGCCAAAAGTCAGCAACAAAAATCCATGTCCGACGTCCGGTGACCCGCAGCGTCTCCAGGACAAGAAGACACTTAGAAGAATCCCCTGCTCCTTCAAGCAAAGGACGGTAGAATGAACCCCAACTCAGTCACCAGGATAGTTTCTTCGTTCGAATCTCGAGGGATGAATGTCCTGGCTATAAATTCTGAGCCACCACCCCGCAATCCACCTCAAGATGATGCGATCACACGCATCCGGCAGTTGGAACAAGGCCAGCAGAGGATTGAAACTCTGATGGAAAACCTTCTCCTTGCCTTCCAAAATCAGGCGAACAACGAACCTCCTCCGAATCGTCAAGATGTCGAGGTAAACGGAGAAGAAAATGAGTCACACGCCCTTACCAAAAAGGACGTAGACGGTATCCTCGCAAAAGCAAAAGAACAGGATATACTCAAGAAACATGGAATCAAGCCACCATAACCCTTATGGATGGACTCGGTCACGTTCCTTACAAAATTCAAGCATCTTACTCTCCAAACATATAGGGGAAAGGATCAGCTAGACAACATGTCATCCACTTCAAGATCTTGACGGGAGCTATCTCGGATCAAGATGCACTCAAGATCCGCCTCTTTGCAAGTACCCTAAAAGGTATGGCCTTCGACTAGTACTCCACTTTGCCAAAGGACTCCATCCAAAATTTGGCCATGCTAGAGACAAGCTTCCTAACTTACTTCAAAGGTGAGGATCATCCCGCTACTATGGCTCAGCTGTGTAGCCTAAAACAGGGGAGAATGAGTCAACATATGACTTCATTCACAAGTGGAAAGCAATGGCATAAAAATGCTCTGATGTTTTGCCATAAGCGTCGCTAGTCGACATTTGCCGAAACAACATGAGAGTTAGAATCCGCTCCATGATCATCGGCAACAAATCAAAGAACCTGGGAGAACTCCTAGAAGTTTCCATGGAAGCTGAAACGGTGATTAAAGAGCTCAACAGTCAGAAATCATCAAGAAAAGAGCCAACCGCCATTGCAACCTCAAAAGTAAAAAAAAGAGGTCCTCAATGTGCAGACCAAGTCAGCTCCTCAGCCACCAGAAAAAGCTGCTGGTAAGAGACCTGGACTCTCAGATGCATTCAAAGAGTGAGTTGGAAAAGAAATACCCGTTTCGATGAAGATGTTGATGAACTCTTCAGGGCTCTCGTGGCAAACGACAAGCTCACTTTGCCTAAACCCAAAAGACCGGGTGATGTTGGCAAAACCAACGATCCTTAGTACTGTCCATACCACTAGATGATCTCGCATCCTCTCAATCAATGCTTTGTTGTGAGGGAGAAAATAAACGAGATGTGGAAAAATGGAGTCATTACCTTTGACAAAAACTATGGGTCTGCCTCCGTCAACATGGTGTCATGTGCACAAACATCAAAATCACCGAAGAAGAAGATCACTACTTCCTTCAAGGTGATAAACTCAATCCAAACGTTCAAGGAACTAGTTCCTTACCCGACACCAGACGGACAACCCATATGGGTACATCCTGATCTCCTGGAAGATGAAAATTGGGAGGTCATGAAAACAAAGCCTACAGCTCAACAGCGAAGGCAGGCTAGGAAACATGTCCTTAAGCTCAAACGGCAAGAGAAGACCCAGCCAAAACAAGAAGTCTAAGAAAAGGTAGAGGCTTCCTCTATCGCTTCACTGGAGGCAACAAAAACGTCCCTTCCAGAGACTTCAAAGAGGGTAAGAAAATTCACTCTCAGTGATTTCATGCCACCTCCATTCAAAGAAGCCACGCAGGGGGCATCATACTCTTGCAATTCGGTAGTTGGATTCTCCATTGATGGATACGAGTCCAGCGACACCGATGATGGATTTGAATCCACTACACCGACGAGTGGGAGGAATCCCTTGAAATAGGAGAATATCTCTCCGATGAAGAATGGGTTCCTGAGACTCATCTTATGCTAGTAATCTGGTATAACCCCCTACAGCCGCAAGGATCCTGGTCTGATGATGAAGAAGACCAAGAGGCTGTACAAGAAAATGCTGTTGAACCAGCACCCATCATTGCTCCAGTGGAAATCAACTATGTTGAGCTACAAAGAGTTGATGATTGGCTCCCATGCCTGATCTTGAAGAATATGCAAGGAACTTGCAGCGTCTCGCTCTAAAACAAGAGCAAGACCGTGTCAACGAGCCTCCTCGCAATCCAGAGCCGGGAGTCCCTGAAGACCATCAGGTACATCCTCCCTTAACTCCTGAAAATGGAGAAAATTGCTGGATAGATGATCCTCTTACACCCGAGGATGAGTCTGATTCCGATCAGGCAACGTCTCCTGTTAGAGCTTCCTGTAATATGATAATTCGGGATTATAGCTCTTCCGAAGCACCGTCTGACGAGATCACTTACACTTCGACGACGCCTAGCAATGTATCCTCTGGAGCCACCTCATCTCACGTGACATTCACAGAGATGACACCCTCTCAGGTTTCTTCTCCTAAGACCGTGACTTCAAAGCTCACACCCTTCTTGATTGAAGAATTCCCAGCTATTGATGCTTGGGACGATGAATTGGTCAACGAAGAAGAAAGGTTGCTGGATGCTGTTCAGGACTTGTTCCAGGAAAATGCTCCATGTAACACAATCACTGAGGATGGCAACTCTACTACAGATACATCCTCAGCAAATGAAAAACTGCGGCCTCTTGATCCTAAAGACAATCTTCCAAACGAAGACCCTTCTCAAGAAGCTCTCGAAGTTGGTAGAGGCACCCGCTCTGGCCGGGACTACCATAAAAATTACAACCAATCTTCCTTTACATATGTAAATCCTTCGGGAAAAGATGTTGTAAGCGCCCCTAGTGGCAACAATGATGAACATGCAGGCCCTAAGGCGGCTTTCAAGTATGACTTGATTGAACATTTCAAGCACATACCTGCACGTCTACACATCTTAGACTTATTGCGAATGTCTCCGCGCACTCGTGATAATCTCATTTCAGGATTACAAAAGCTGAATGAGGATGTCGACAGACATGCCCCGTAAGTCCTCCAAATTGAAATGGACTACTGGATCAAAAACTCAGAAGCTTCCTCAAAGGGAGAAAAGAAGAAAACTGAAGGATCATGGATTGAATGCATCTCGGTTCAAAAGGCAGCCAGTGCAACCATCGCCAACACAAAGGAAGACCTCTTACTTGGCGAAACAAGGCACAACCCACCCCTGTACTTCACAGGGTACATCAAGGAAATGCATATGCATATAGTTGAGATTGACCCAGGTTCTGCACTCAACCTCATCTCCACTTCGGCTCTCGAAGAGTTGGGCATCCCACCCAGCAAGCTGAGACACACATTTGTATCTATCTTTGGATATGATGGGAGTACTCAAAGGCCTATCGGCAAAATCAGGTTCAAGTTGCAAATCGGTGATCTTATCTCTGAGGTCACTTTGTATGCAATTAAAACCCCTTCGTGCTACAACATCCTTCTCGGACGCCCCTTGATCCACGAGAATGGTGTTGTCCCTTCAACTCTACATCAATGCATCAAGTTTGTTGGCGACGACGGCATGATATATCTTTGTTGGAGACGACGGCATGATATATCGAGTCTTTGCGGACAGAAAACCCTTCAAAGGTAAAGAAGTCCACTTGGCAGACTCACAGATGTATGAAGGTGAGAAAGAAGAAGAGGAGAAGCAAACAGCACCCTTTGCCGAAAATCTCCAGAAAGATAAAGGCAAGGCGCCTCAACAATCATCGGAAGAAAACAAACCATCTGGTAAATCCGAAGAGAGAACTCAAACTCCCTTCATCATCTCCCTCAAACCTTCAAAACCTTTGGTCATCACGACTAAAGTGAAGAAGGCAAAGCAAAAGTCTGGGGGCAAATTTATTGTCTCTTTCGTGTCTATCATGTAAGACACGGATTCGGATTCAGAGCCAGAAGACAACACATTGTCAAACCAAGCTGACACTCAGCAAGTTCAGCCTGCTCTTACTCCAATGGAGATAACTTCTGACATAGAAGATCCTACGTCAGCTTCCTTCGTTGTTCTAGTAACTTCAGCAAAGGAAAAACCGATCTTCTTCCATAGATCGGATGTTGCTTCATCAAAATCCATGCTTGAACCCTTCCAAAATGAAGGCATGCCTCAACTATCCTTATATAGTCATGTGGCACAAGCTATTATGAAGAAAATGGGCTATGATGCTCAAAACCCAGTCCATTTGGGAGAATGACGCGGTATTCTCACACCATTGGGGCCCGCCTTAACCAAAAGCCAGCTGGAAGATTGGAGACTCTACGGCCATGTAGAAAAGTCTTCACATGAGCTAGGGTATGATCCCGACACTCCCCTGAGACAGTTGACAGAAAAGCTTAAAAGTCAATTTATTGACCAAGCCTTAACATCTCAAGTCCATGAAGACATCGATCTCCCTGGATATCTCTTCGATGAGTCACCTGACAAAGAACCAGGAAGCTCATCCAATTGGTACGATTTCTCTGACAATGAAGAGGAATTGTCCGATGGCACAGACGTGTGGTCTTCTGACCCAGAAGAACCCTCGTCTCCAAAAGAAGTACCTTACTTTGACACGGTTTCAACAAGCGATTGGGATCATCTCATAGCAAGCCTTGGGAAAATTCCCGATCAAGAAGACCCATGGAAAGGAACAAAACCTTGGTCTGGAAATGCCCTTGAAACCACAGAAGGTTTCGTTGAGCTGGAAGCCTTCGAAAATATTGTGAAGGAACCACCTTCGAACCTTCCAGCAGAAGATCCTGTTCAAAAGATAGACTTGGGAATACCAGATAACCCACGTCCTGTATTCATAAGCAATAATATAAAGGATGATGAGTTACTCGAGTATATCGCCTTTCTTTGTGAGTTCGTTGATTGCTTTGCATGGTCTTATGCTGAAATGCCTGGCTTAGACTCCAAAATAGTAGTCCACAAACTCAATCTTCAAGAAGACATCAAGCTTGTCAAGCAGGGCCAAAGAAGATTCCGTCCATATGTGATAGATAAAATTGAACAAGAAGTTCAAAAACTCAAAAACGACGGCTTCATCCGTGAGGAACAACATCCTGAATGATTGGCCAACATTGTCCCTGTGACAAAGAAAAACGGGCAGATCATGGTCTGTATTGACTATAGAGACCTGAATGGCGCATGCCCTAAAGATGAATTTCCGCTCCCCATACTAGAGGTAATGATTGATAATACCTGTGGATTCGAGCGAATGACATTCATGGATGGTTTCTCTGGCTACAATTAGATAAAGATGCATCCAGAAGATGAAAAACATACATCTTTTCGGACCCCATTTGGCATGTATTGCTACACTGTCATGACATTTGGTCTGAAAAATGATGGTGCCACATATTAAAGGGCTATGATGAAGATATTCCAAGATATGCAGCACAAGACGGTCGAATGTTACGTTGATGACCTCGCCGTCAAAAGAAAAAGAAAAGAAGATCATCTCGAAGACCTTCGAGAAGTCTTCCTCCGGCTTTGCAAACACAAACTGCGAATGAATCCTCTGAAATGCTTCTTCGGCGTCTCATCGGGTAAGTTCCTCGGATTCTTAGTTCGAAAAGCTGGAATAGAGCTTGACCCCATAAAAGTCAAAGCCATTCTAGAAATGCCCTCTCCAAGAACCTTGAGAGAACTCAAAGGGCTTCAAGGGAGATTGGCCTACATCAGATAGTTCATCTCCAATCTTTCGGGGAAATGCCGTCCATTCTCCCAGTTGATGAAAAAAGGTGTAAACTTTGTCTGGGATGCTGACTGTGAAGCTGCATTCCAAGATATCAAGTCATACCTGACCAAATCTCCAGTGTTAGCTGCTCCTACCACTGGAAAACCATTCTTCTTGTACACAGGAGCCCTTGATCACTCTTTGGGCGCTCTACTTGCACAAAAAAATGATGAAAGAAAAGAAGCTGCTCTATACTACCTCAGCCGCATGCTAGTAGGTGCAGAGCATCGCTACTCTCCTGTCGAAAAGGGATGCTTTCAGTGATGTTCGCCGTACAAAAGCTGTATCACTACTTTCTTTCCAACACAGTCTACCTGGTCTCGAGGATCAACCTCTTGAAAGTCCTTGTCACAAAAGCAGGTTCTCTCAATGCCCTACTGGCAAAATAGTCCATCCTTCTATCACAATTTGATATTAGGTATGTACCACAAAAGGCAATCAAAGGGCAACCTCTAGCGGACTTTCTCGCATAGCATCCATTGCCTAAAGATTCTCCACTTAGAGATGATCTCCCAGACGAACCAGTTTACAATGTGAAGACTTTCTCACAAAATGCTTCCTAGGACATGTACTTTGACGGTGCAACCAGGATAAATGAAAAAAGATAGCTGATCTTGGGAGTTGGCATCCTCTTTGTTAGCCCGAACAAATACATGATTCCTTACGCTTTCTCGCTACTGGAATCATGCACAAACAATGCAGCTAAATATCAAGCTCGGATCCTAGGATTGGAACTCGCCATTGAATCCGGTATCACCATGCTGGAAATCTTTGGAGACTCTCAACTGATCGTCAACCAGATGAATCAGAAATTTGAAGTCAGGAAGCCTGATCTACTGCCTTACTACAACAAGGCACAATCGCTTCTGCAAAAGTTTGACATCTGTCACATCACCCACATTCGTAGAGGTGAAAACATACGTGCAGATGCCCTGGCTGGACTTGCCGCATCTATGGCAATCTGGGAAGGGGAAAACATGCAAATCATAGTGTGCGAAAGAAGAATCCTTCCTCCTCTTAACACACACCAAGCAGTTACTGAATGCCACCGAGTGGTTGGAAGTCAGATCTCTATCCTTCAACCTTCAATCGGCGACTAGAGGGATCCGTTCATTGATTACACTATGTTCGGAACCCTACCTGAAGATCCAAAAGAACGGGTAAGCATCCAAAGGCGAACCCCAAGCTTTCATTTGGATATTCCTTCAAAAATCCTTAACAGGAAATCCTTCAACGGAGTACTTCTACGCTGCTTGTCACAACAAGAGGCTGAAAAAACACTCAAAGAAGTTCATGCTGGTCTTTGTGGAGCTCATTAGGCTGGTCCAAAGCTCTACGATCAGATAAAAATGTTAGGTTACTATTGGCCTACCATGGTAGCTGATACAATGCAATTTGCTAAGCTTTGCCAACAATGACAAGTTCATGGAGATTACATTCACATGCCTCCAGAATGACTACATCCTACAGCAATTTCATGGCCTTTCGAAGACTGGGGCATGGACATCATAGGTCTATTTCTCCCCCTTCGAGCAAAGGTCATCGCTTCATCTTCGCCGCTACGGATTATTTCTCCAAGTGGTCAGAAGCATTTGCGCTTAACGAAATGAAGACCTCATCAGTCCTTCAGTTCATGCGCACCAACATCGTTTGTCATTTCGGCATACCCAAAAGATTCGTCCATGATAACAGACCACAATTCTGGGATCATCGATTCTACAGGTTCTGCGACAAATACAAAATCCAAAGCTGTCCTTCGACTCCATACAATCCGGCAGCAAACGGATTAGCAGAAGCTTTAAACAAGACACTCTGTAAAATCCTTAAGAAAATGGTCTCTAGTCACAAAAGAGACTGGAGTGACAAACTGTCTGAAGCTTTATGGGCCTATCGAACCACACCATTCTCCTTGGTTAATGGATGCGAAGCTGTCGTACCCTTGGAAGTACAAATTCCTTCCTTGAGGGTATCTTTGCAAAATGACATGACTCAAGAAAGCAATGTCAAATTGCGACTCCATGAGCTGGACAATCTCGATGAGAAACGGCTTGAAGCTCAACAAAGTATTGAACTTTACCAAGCACGCATTGCAGGATCTTTCGATAAAAAGGTCAGGCAACGCGCCTACAAAAAGAGTGACTTGGTTCTGTTGGGATTGGTGTATGCCCTAAAGCCCACTAGCTGCACTCTCATCTTTTGTTACTGGATATTTACTGGTTATTTAATGGAATGACTCTTTTCTCTTTAAACATGTATATATGTATGGTTGTGTAAGGCCCATTGTTTATAGTAAATGAATTAGGTGTGTAGTGTACACACAGATAGGTCTGATTCATGGACACTGGAAACAACAAAATTGTTCATAACTGAAAGATGGAGTTGGGCACTTCATCTTGGTATAAGTTATAGTGAGAGACTCTCCTGTATTCAGGGTGACTTACCTAAGTCATGGGAGGACATTCCCGGATTTATCTCATTAGTGCATGTGCAATGCATTGAACATGACCATTGTAGGTGTGATCTCTAAAATAGTACTATCACTGAGAGAGATCAAGTCACCTCATGCTACTGAGTGACCAGTGCTCTTAATCTTGAGCATTTGTGGATGAACTGACGAAGTCAAGTTCTTGTGCTTTAATTCACTGTGGGTGAGATTCTTTTCATGGGTCAACAGCTTTGTGTTTTGGTTACTCGGACTTGATCGGTTGGGACATGCAGATGCAATAAAGAATCTATGCCATCTAATGATGGAATGATCGTCCCCTTAGAATTATCCGATTAATCATCAAAATCTAAGATCTTAGTATATGGATGTTCCATATGGATATTGAACTTGTGGGTCGCTCCCTGGACCAAGAGAATGATATCCGGATGATGATTAAGTTAAGGATATGAAGTTCTAAGGTTTAGATGTAATCAAGAAGGTTGATAGTACATCTGATAACCTGACTTGATTATGGATGTTACATAGAGGGGCATTCAGGTCATTACACTTATTAGGTCGAAGACAACTGTCATTTTATGACGAGCTTATTATATTATATATTTGTCCCTGGAGTTCAACCATAACTCTTTAGTGGAATGAGTTAAGGTTAAAATGGTCTTAATGTTGCTATGGGTTTAGCATGGACATTTTGGTCATTTTGGGAGCCAAGGGCAAATATGTCTTTTGGTCCCTTCTCTAGTCACCATCCAAGATTGGCATGGTTTCCTAAGTTGTTTAGATGACATATGGTTGAATTATTCTAGTGGAAAAATAATTTTGAGTTTAAATTCAAATAGGCCTTTAATGGCATACATGAATTTAATTCTAGATAAATTATTTGTGGGCCATGGTGTGCATTATCATGTGGGACGTCCATAATGGGAATTCTATAAGGTAAGGTTTCCAACTTTGAGTAGGTCTCTCTACTTGGAAGGTTGGACTCCTCTTTGGATTAGTTTTCCTATAGTAAAGTTTTCTTTTTGAATTAGAAACTTAAATTAGTAAGTGTTGTGCAACTAGGATTACTAATTGCAAAGTTTGTGGGATGTTCCTTTAGTTTCCTTTTCTAATTGGAGTGTTTCTAAAAGGAAATAAATCTTTAGATTATACTTTCCTTTTAGGACATCTATGAGAATTAGAAGAGATAACCATTAAGGAAAGGAATCCCAAAGATTTCTATAAAAAGAGGAAACTCCCCCCTGGACGTCCATCCCTATGCAAGTGTGTCCCACACGTCCAGTCCCTTTTTCTTCTTCATTGAAGAGAGTTTAAGGTCTGAGATTTTTCCTTAGAAAAAAGTTCTCAAAACCCATCTAGAAATCTAGATTAAGATCCCACCATCTTAGCCAATCAGATTTGGAAGTGAAATAGAGAAGAAGATCAAAAGCAATTCTACTGCAGAAAATTCCAGCAAGTTGTTTGCTAATTGCAAGTCTGAGTTCAGCCCTTTGGATCTTTTATTTCAGAGATTTAAAGTCTACAAATCATCAAGGTAATAGTCTTCTTGAATCTCCTTTAATTATACACTTGTTGGTCATGAATTCATGGAGTTCTTAAGCGATCAATATGGCTGATTGGCGCTGCCCATATCAGATTTTTTAAAATCTTTCATATCATGTTACAAATCAGCCATGGAAGTCCTTCCTTAGTGATGTCCATATCTGAATCGCAGTTTCTTTCAGTGGTATCAGAGCCACTCAATGTGAAATCATGATCCCATGTTGTGTTTAATTAATCCTAGATTGATTATGGGCATGGTGGCACCCTACTAAAGTTATATTCAGATTTCTTTCGTGATGCATGTTGTGTGCAAGTTTCATTAACATTGCTGGAATTTATTTTCCAGATTTGTTTAATGATGCACATAGTGTTTTGCATGCACTAACCTCTTTGTTTGCAGCCATATATTGCATCCTTGATGGTTCGCATGATTGTTATGTGGATTTGGATGTTTTTTCATTAGTTGGAAAGTATACGATTACGCGTTTAGCAATCATAGGAAGTTGTAATTCTTTCTTTACTTTTATTCCAACTAGTCTTGATGTAAGCTTTCTTGAAAGGCATAGGCATATCCGATGTAATTTGGTGTTTTGTTTTTATGGGTTTGCTTGTATAAATTTAATTTGTTGGAACAAGCAAGAAGAAGAAAGTTTCAAGCAAGATAGGTTGCAAGTAACAGGATTCCTTAGTGATGGAGGAGACAAGACTTCTTGGTGCAAGATGAGATCTATTTTTGATGTCCTAGTTCGATAAGGATTAGAAGTCTGAAGAGCAGGGAGCCATCAAGGATTGCATACTTTTATTTGCTCTTATATATGGAATGCATGGATAAATGCTTTATATAATTGCTATGATTGTCACCTAGAAACATGGCCACCATTAGGTTCTAAAATTGGCATCTATCCATATTGGATTGTTTTTAGTTTGGCTAATTGTTTTAAATAGAACTTAGACCAGCACCTTCTATTTTGTCTAAGGTTTAAAATTGGATAGGGTTTAGTTTATCTTGGTACCCTTGGTTTCCAAAAGAGGCTCAACTAAAATCTAATTAGATGCTACCTATGGGTTCCCATAACCCAAGTTAGGTTTTTGATTCTTTAAATGGATTTACTGAAATGATTTAAAGCAAAGGTTATTTATTTTTAAGATGACTTAAATCATTGAGTCATAAATTTAATCAACTAAGTTTGCTAGATTTAAAAGAGTTTTTGAGTAAGCAATGTAAAGGTCAAATAGTATAAACCCTAGTGATAAATAATCAAGTGGGAGAGGGGTTTTTGGAAAGACCCCACGGCCTTCCATTTTCGGTTCATGTTATCTCATTAAAGTGTTAGTAGGAGCGGCCACCCCTTTGGTGGAGTTCTTTACTAAAGACCGCTTTGATGGGTTAATCGGTGAACTAATGTGAATATTCGTAATGAGGTGTTAGTAGGAGCGGCCATCCCTTCGGTGGAGTTCTTTACTAAAGATCACTTCTATAGAATGTCAATGAAGTGTTGGTGGGAGCAGCCATCCCTTCGGTGGAGCTCTTTACTAAAGGTCACTTCTAGAATGGATAAAAGTCACTTCCCTTTGGAGGACTTAAATCATAGACATTTTGGGCAATTTCATAAGAAATGGTAAAACACTTGACATAAGACGGTAATGACCTCTCCCTAGGAGTTAAGAGTTATTTGTCATATGAGGCCAAACCAATCAGTGATTGGACTACCACTAGATATGTGTATCCAGATAGTGATAATCCAAATAAGCATACCTTAATTCAACGTGACTGTAGGCTCGGCCATCCCTTCGATGGAGGGTCTATGAGGAGGTTGAAACACTGATACATTATGATTAGGGTTAAATAATGTAAAAATTGTTGTGCTTTGTTTTTCCTTTTATAACAAGCACCATATGCATATTACATATATACTGCCAGTCTAATTATAAACCGTTTCATATTAAGAGAGAATGGGTAAAGATTCTTTTAGTCCGTTGATGTGCATTCTTTGTGAGAACAAACTGACTGGACCTAATTACGTAGATTGGAAGAGAAATCTTGACATAGTACTCACTGTTGAGGAGTACAAGTATGTCTTGTCGGAAACCTGTCCTGATATTGATGCTAATTCTACTGATGACCAGTTAGAGGCTGAGAGGAAATAGAAGAAAGCGAATAGCATGGCTAAATGCTACATGCTTGCTTCCATGTCCAACGTGTTGCAAACACAGCACGAGTATATGAACACAGCCTATGAAATCATGATGTCCTTGTCTGAGATGTTCGCAGACAAAAGCAGGCCAGCTAGGCAAGCTGCTATAAGGACTATCATGAATACTAGGATGGCTAAGGGAACAACTGGCAGAGAGCATATGCTCAAGCTGATGGATTGTTTAAATGTAGCTGAGATTCTAGGGGCTGAGATTGATGCAGAGAGTCAAATTGATATGATTCTCGAAACTCTGCCGGACTCTTTCAATCAGTTCAAGCTCAATTTAAATATGAGCAAGATGGACATGACTCTATCTGAGTTAATGAAAGAACTCCAGGCGGCGAAGGCCATCATGAAGCCCAAAGCCCAAGCTCACTCATTCCAGTCTTCCTCTAAACTAAACCCGAAAAGGAAGAAGTTCAAGAAGAAGCAGAATAAGGGAAAGGACATAAAAAGGACAATACTGGTAAAAAGAAGGACAAGGGTACAGATGGAAAGCCCAAAGGAAAATGCTTCAAATGTGGCCTCAAAGGTCATTGGAAGAAAGATTGTCCCAAGTTGCTAGCCTCAGTTAAGAAAGGTACATCTTTTTCATACTACATTGAAACTTGTCTGGTGGTTGATTCTACTGATTCATGGATAGTAGACTCAGGAGCCACTAATCATATCTGCAATTCGTTGCAGGGGTTTCAGATAATGCAGAAGATTGAGAAAGGAGAGTTTTCCTTTAGAGTTGGAACTGGAGCTAAAGTTTGGGCAGTTGCAGTAGGAGTTGTTTCCTTACATTTTTCATGTGATAGGATATTAGTTTTAAATAATATTTTCTATGTTCCGGACATGAGGAAGAATTTAATTTCAGTTTCCAGACTCATTGAATTTAATTATTTAGTTTCTTTCCATTCTGGTGTTGATATCAGTAGAGATGGAAACATTATATGTTTCGGTAGAATGCATGACAACTTATTTTATATATATCCTATTGCTCCCACACTGCATAATGTACAACAAGAAAACTCAACTTCCCTTAAAAGGAAGGTATCTTCAATCAATGACACATATCTTTGGCACTTATGTCTGGGTCACATTAACCTAAAACGGATTCAGAGTTTGGTAGAAGATGGGTCTTTGAGCTCATTAGATTTCGAACCTTTTCCTCAGTGCGAATCTTGTCTCAAGGGAAAGATGACCAAAAGGTCATTCTCTGGAAAGGGACTAAGGTCAAAGGAGTTGTTAGAATTGATTCACACTGATGTGTGTGGTCCTATGAGCAAATCAGCTCGAGGAGGTTATAAGTATTACATCACCTTCACTGATGATTACTCTAGGTATGGATATGTGTACTTAATGCGACGCAAGTCTGAGGCGTTTGATAAGCTCAAACAATTCAAGGCTGAGGCGGAGTTACAACTAGGGAAACATATCAAAGCCCTTCAATCTGATCAAGGTGGCAAGTACCTCCTGGGTGAGTTCAAGGAGTACCTCACACAACATGGGATTGTGTCTCAGTTGTCTGCACCGGGCACACCCCAGCAAAATGGTGTAGCGGAGAGAAGAAACCGTACCCTTCTTGATATGGTGAGGTCCATGATGAGTCATGCAACCCTACCTATATCTTTTTGGGGATATGCCCTAGAAGCAGCAGCATACATTTTAAATCTGGTACCTTCTAAATCAGTACCTAGGACACCGCAAGAAATGTGGACAGGTCGAAAACCTAGTTTAAGACATATCCACATTTGGGGTTGTCCGGCCTATGTACTGATTGATAAAGCTACCAAGCTGGAACTCAGATCGGAAATGTGCTACTTTATTGGGTATCCTAAGGGAACGAGAGGTGACATCTTTTATCATTCAAAGGAGCAAAAGGTGCTTTATCAGCACTCATTCTAGGTACTTGGAGGATGATTGTATGATGCACCAAGAGCTTAGTTGTAAAGAAACCCTTGAGGAGATTCTTCCGGGATCTCTTATAACATCTGTACCAGATCCTAAGACAGTAGATGAACAAGATATTCCTTTTAACACTTCGGAGCCTCATCGTAGTGGGAGAATTTCTAGACAACCAGAAAGATATCTAAGAGTGTCTTTTAAGACAGACTCTGAAGATCTGGTTGAGGATCCTACTAGTTATGATGAAGTAGTAACGGATATAGATGCTGACATGTGGCAGCAATCGATGAAATCTGAAATGGATTCTTTGTATTCCAATCAAGTCTGGGAACTTGTAGATGCACCTGAAGGGATTAAACCCATAGGGTGCAAGTGGATCTACAAGAGGAAGAGAGGAGTGGATGGGAAGGTGGAAACCTTCAAAGCAAGACTGGTGGCAAAAGGATATACTCAGAAAGAGGGTATCGATTATGAGGAAACCTTTTCACCAGTGGCTATGCTTAAGTCCATAAGGATTCTCTTGGCCATCGCATGTCATTATGACTATGAGATATGGCAGATGGATGTCAAGACAACTTTTCTTAATGGAAGTCTTGACGAATGCATCTATATGAGACAACCAGAGGGTTTCATTGCTAGTGGCCAAGATAACATGGTTTGTAAACTTAAGAAGTCCATTTATGGACTTAAGCAAGCATCTAGAGCATGGAACATCAAGTTTAATCAGGCAGTCAAATCTTTTGGCTTTGATCAAAACATTGATGAACCATGTGTGTATAAGAAAGGAAGTGGAAAAGCAGTTGCATTTTTGGTTCTGTATGTAGATGACATATTGCTCATTGGAAATGATGTAGGTATACTGTCATCCACAAAGGTTTGGTTATCCTGTCAATTTCAGATGAAGGATTTGGGGGAGGCCAGCTATATCTTAGGGATCAAGCTTTTGCGTGATCACAAGAATAAGATGTTAGCCTTATCCTAATCTTCATATATTGAGAAGATATTGGTCAAGTTTAACATGCATGACTCCAAGAAGGGCTTGCTACCTTCTAGACACGGAGTACCATTGTCTCGAGATCAATGTCCAAAGACATCTGAAGAGATGGAGAGCATGAGGAGAGTTCCATATGCATCCGCTGTTGGAAGCCTCATGTATGCAATGTTAGGTACTAGACCGGATATTTGCTTTGCCATTGGCATGGTTAGCAGATATTAGTCACACCCTGGACCTATGCATTGGACAGCTGTTAAGCATATATTTAAGTATCTTTGGAGAACGAAAGATTATATGCTAACCTTTCGAGCAGATGATCTAACGCCTTTGGCGTATACAGACTCTGATTTCCAATCTGATAGAGATGCCAGAAAGTCTACTTCAGGATACATCTTTACTCTGTCAGGAGGGGCTATATCATGGAGGAGTGTCAAGCAATCCTGTACTGCTGATTCTACCATAGAAGCAGAGTATGTGGCAGCATCGGAAGCTGCGAAGGAAGCAATATGGCTCAGAAAATTCCTATTGGAATTGGGAGTTGTTCCTGCAGTGCAAAAACCGATTGTAACGTACTGTGATAACACTGGTGCTATACCACAGTGCAAAGAGCCCAGGAATTACAAGAAAGGCAAGCAAATTTAGAGAAAGTACCACTTGATCCGAGAATTCATTCAGGATGGAGAAATAGTGGTGGAGCATATTGCCTCAGCGAATAACTTAGCTGACCCATTCACTAAGACTCTTACTGAGAAAGTCTTTACTTCTCATGTTGAGTCTATGGGTGTTAGGTCAGGAAGTGGTGATCTTTAGTGCAAGTGGGAGTTTGTTGGGATTGGGGTATGCCCTAAAGCCCACTAGCTGCACTCTCATCTTTTGTTACTGGATATTTACTGGTTATTTAATGGAATGACTCTTTTCTCTTTAAACATGTATATATGTATGGTTGTGTAAGGCCCATTGTTTATAGTAAATGAATTAGGTGTGTAGTGTCTACACACAGATTGGTCTGATTCATGGACACTGGAAACAACAAAATTGTTCATAACTGAAAGATGGAGTTGGGCACTTCATCTTGGTATAAGTTATAGTGAGAGACTCTCCTGTATTCAGGGTGACTTACCTAAGTCATGGGAGGACATTCCCGGATTTATCTCATTAGTGCATGTGCAATGGATTGAACATGACCATTGTAGGTGTGATCTCTAAAATAGTACTATCACTGAGAGAGATCAAGTCACCTCATGCTACTGAGTGACCAGTGCTCTTAATCTTGAGCATTTGTGGACGAACTGACGAAGTCAAGTTCTTGTGCTTTAATTCACTATGGGTGAGATTTTTTTCATGGGTCAACAGCTCTGTGTTTTGGGTACTCGGACTTGATCCGTTGGGACGTGCAGATGCAATATAGAATCTATGCCATCTGATGATGGAATAATCGTCCCCTTAGAATTATCCGATTAATCATCAAAATCTAAGATCTTAGTATATGGATGTTCCATATGGATATTGAACTTGTGGGTCGCTCCCTGGACCAAGAGAATGATATCCGGATGATGATTAAGTTAAGGATATGAAGTTCTAAGGTTTAGATGTAATCAAGAAGGTTGATAGTACATCTGATAACCTGACTTGATTATGGATGTTACATAGAGGGGCATTCAGGTCATTACACTTATTAGGTCGAAGACAACTGTCATTTTATGACGAGCTTATTATATTATATATTTGTCCCTGGAGTTCAACCATAACTCTTTAGTGGAATGAGTTAAGGTTAAAATGGTCTTAATGTTGCTATGGGTTTATCATGGACATTTTGGTCATTTTGGGAGCCAAGGGCAAATATGTCTTTTGGTCCCTTCTCTAGTCACCTTCCAAGATTGGCATGGTTTCCTAAGTTGTTTAGATGACATATGGTTAAATTATTCTAGTGGAAAAATAATTTTGAGTTTAAATTCAAATAGGCCTTTAATGGCATACATGAATTTAATTCTAGATAAATTATTTGTGGGCCATGGTGTGCATTATCATGTGGGACGTCCATAATGGGAATTCTATAAGGTAAGGTTTCCAACTTTGAGTAGGTCTCTCTACTTGGAAGGTTGGACTCCTCTTTGGATTAGTTTTCCTATAGTAAAGTTTCCTTTTTGAATTAGAAACTTAAATTAGTAAGTGTTGTGCAACTAGGATTACTAATTGCCAAAGTTTGTGGGATGTTCCTTTAGTTTCCTTTACTAATTGGAGTGTTTCTAAAAGGAAATAAATCTTTAGATTATACTTTCCTTTTAGGACATCTATGAGAATTAGAAGAGATAACCATTAAGGAAAGGAATCCCAAAGATTTCTATAAAAAGAGGAAACTCCCCCCTTGGACGTCCATCCCTATGCAAGTGTGTTTCTATAAAAAGAGGAAACTCCCCCCTTGGACGTCCATCCCTATGCAAGTGTGTCCCACACGTCCAGCCCCTTTTTCTTCTTCATTGAAGAGAGTTTAAGGTCTGAGATTTTTCCTTAAAAAAAATTTCTCAAAACCCATCTAGAAATCTAGATTAAGATCCCACCATCTTAGCCAATCAGATTTGGAAGTGAAATAGAGAAGAAGATCAAAAGCAATTCTACGGCAGAAAATTCCAGCAAGTTGTTTGCTAATTGCAAGTCTGAGTTCAGCCCTTTGGATCTTTTATTTCAGAGATTTGAAGTCTACAATCATCAAGGTAATAGTCTTCTTGAATCTCCTTTAATTATATACTTATTGGTCATGAATTCATGGAGTTCTTAAGCGATCAATATGGCTAATTGGCACTGCCCATATCAGATTTTTTAAAATCTTTCATATCATGTTACAAATCAGCCATGGAAGTCCTTCCTTAGTGATGTCCAGATCTGAATCGCAGTTTCTTTTTGGTTCTTGCAGTAAAAAGACCAATGGTCTTCGCTCACAAGTCCAAAGGCAAATTTGAGCCAAAATGGGAGGGACCCTACGTCATCGACAAGGTTTTCTCCAACGGCGCATACGCACTCCTAAACATGGAGGCTGACAGATGTATGCTGCCCATCAACGACAAGTTCTTAAAGCGGTACTACCCTTGAAGACTTACCCAACTGGGTAAGAGCAATGCCTGTACGGCCAAAACCGGTTTCCAGGTACTCGCTCGCTAAATTCACTCTTTTTAGAATTTTTATATCAAATGTTGAAATTTCTAGAAATTCAAACAATGCTTACTTTCACCGTTTCATTGTTCAAAAAAGTCCAAGTTTAGGAACCTTTCGCTAACTTGACCAAAATTTTCAACCCTTGAACCCAAAATTCATGGTTTGAAATAAAATCCGGATTCAGGGATTTCCACCCAAGTCCACCCTACCTTTTACTGCCTAAATGGTTTTAGGTCAAAACTTATGACCTTCGTGTCTTGAAACAAAAAAAAAGGTTTTTCAAAAACCATGAGGAAGCGACGCTTAGTTGACAATCGCACAAATTGGAAGCATGAGAACCATGTTCGACACTTCCAAAATCGCAGGGAAGCGACATTTCGTCGATACTTGCAAAATCCTAAAAAAAAACCGTGGAGATGCAACATTTCAGTTGATATCCACAACCCAAATTTAAAAGGTTCGAAAAAACCTAAAAACCGTGGAGACGCAACATTTTAGTTGATATCCACAACCCAAATTTCAAAGGTTCGAAAAACCAAGATATCATGGAGATGCAACATTGCACTTGATATCCATAACCCAAAGGTTCGAGAAAACTGCAAATTTCAAAAATCGTGGGGAAACGACATCAAGTCAGTACCCGTAAAATTAAAATTTTTGAAAAGCAAGGAAGCGACATTCCATCGATACTTGCACCCAAATCCACGAGGATGCGACACTCCATCGATACTCTCAACCGAATGAGCAAGGATGCGACATTCCATCGATACTTGTAAGACCATTCAGCAGGGAGGCGACTTTTAGTCGATACTTGCATTTTTGAAAACGAAACCGGCTATAAATGCCACCAAAACCGGCTATCAATGTCACAAAGCAAACCGGCTATCAATGCCACAAAACAAAACCGACTATCAATGCCACAAACCAAAAACTTGGCTTTGAAAAAAACTCAGCTATAAATGCCACAAACCGGCTATCAATGCCATAAAACAAACCGGCTATCAATGCTACAAAACAAAATCGGCTATCAATGCCACAAAAAACTGGCTCTCATGCCAAAATCGGCTTCCATGCCACAAAAAAAATAAATCTGGCTCCCATGCCAAAATAATCATTTGACAAAAGATTTTCACAAAATGATAAGCTTTTGATCATATCCCATTTAGCAATTGCTTTCATCACAAAAAGATTTAATTGAGCGTAGGGAAAATAAAAAATATATATATATCCCATTTAACAATTGCTTTCATCACAAAACGATTTAAGTGAGCGTAGGGAAAAAAAAGAGTACCAAAAAAATACATGCGGTACCAAAAAAAATGTGTTCACAAGCACTACAAAAAAGAGAGAGTACCAAAAAATACATGTGGTACCAAAGAAAAAAAGAAGGATATTTTCTATTATAAAAAAAAATCAGGAGCTCAACCAAACATGGTCTCCAACCAAAATTTGAGCTCCTCAAGCAAACTTTTGGCATCAGCCGTCAGAGTTTCCAGGGCACGCTTCTTCAGGAACTTACCATGAGATACTGGGGTAGGCTGTAACCCTTCTTTCACACCAGGAAGCTTATCCCGAGCAATTTGCCATTGTTTGTCCTCTTGAAACTTCCTTTCAAGAACTCGATCAGCATCTATAACCCGGCGAATCAGAGCACTCTCCCTATCGCGAACCTCTGTTATAGCAACCCACTTGGTAGCGACTTGTGCCTTCAAATGCTCAAGACGTTTCCTGGCCTCATCGACCTCCCTATCAAGGACGTTAAGGTCATGTGTCAACCCAATGATGGCTAGCTCTTCTAAGTTCTTCTCTTGGACTAGCTGCTTCCTGCTTTGTGTAGCCTCATTCAGGTCAGACTTAGCCTTATCAGCAGGGTCTAAGAACATCTCCTTGAAGAACTGGTCGTCAGCAAAACCCATGGTCTCAAACCACTTGTCACTCGGTGCAATGATCCTATCAACGATCGCCCTGGCACCTGTGACATCCAGACCAGCCTCTTCGGCATCCCCAAGAATCTCCTGCACATGCTGGATCATGCCAAATCCAGCATCCAAATGTTTAGCAAGGAGAGTCTCAATCCAAGAGCTCAGAACCTGCACCACCACCTTCCTTGCAACAAGAAGAGATGGCCCAGCTGAAGATTCGCCCTGCTCAGTAGGTCGGCTGCTCATGTCATGCCCCATTGAAAGAGTAACAAAAGAACTCTTTCCAGTTGGAGTTGCTGGGGAAGGAATCTCAGCACGAGGTACCTCCTCCACCATGTCAGAATTGGTTGCAAAAGTCTCTACCCCCAGATCAACCTTTGGCATCTCTTGCTCTAGTTCTGAAATAAGCGATGGACTCTCCTCTGTCACTTCAAAACCTGCCAAAGAAACACAAAAAGGTATGAATATGATCCTGTTTGAAAATCATTATCAAAGTTATTACTACAAAATACCTTCTTCGACGACTGGTGGAACACTCTCTCCCTCCATGAACTCATTGGAAGCATCATCAACATTTGCGTCCATCGATGGTTCAAAGTCATCGGAATCTTGTGGCAAGTTAGCTGACAAGAAAAATGTTAGCAAACCAAGTCACAAACAAAAAAAAAGTGCAAAAGAAGTCATACCAGCTAGAGATTCTGGAACCACTCCAGAGTCGCTCGGTTCTTCTTCTGGTGCCACAACCGGATCCATCACCGCCTCATCGGTTGGAACCTCAAGCATCGCCAAGTCTTCCTCTGCTAAAAAAAAAAGAAGCAGCAAGGGGAGAAAGCAAATCAGAACATGGAAAAATCCCATGAAAAGAAATAGAAAGAGAAAAAGGAAGAATCATACCTTCACCGACAGTCTCTTCTTCTCGGCTTCTCTTTTTTGGAGGCTCGTCAGCATCCCCTGGCACCTCCTCATTGATAGTAAGAGGGACTTCTATGTCAGGAGAGTCCTCATGTTGCCCCTTGCAACGATGATGACTCCTCTTCCTCTTACTTCTGCGGGCTTGCTTCTTAGAGGAACCTGCCCCACTATCAGAGTCAGGTTTCCCACTTGACTCCTCACTGGATGGTCTATTCTTGCCGGTAGACTCCATGGAAGCTTGCCTCTGTGCCGCTTGCATCCAAGCATCAAGCTCAACTTCCTCCTGTTCTAGCTGCTCTAAAGCCTCATCAGGTATTTCTCGAATAGCTTCAGATGCAATGACGCCCTGGTCACCGAGAAAGCCTATCTTGTGCTTCTCTCCAGAAAGGAAGGCCCAAACTTCCTCTCGCCGGACGCCATCCAACTTTCCAAGGCCTTTTCCAGATGATAGCTTCACATCAAGCTCCTTCTTGGAAAGCCCCCGATATGCCGAAAAGCTCTCTGCGAACCACTTCGCGAAGCCGGCAGTCCGGGAAGTTGACAACACAGGATAAGAAATCATGATAGTAGTGTCTTCGGCACTATAGAAAGCCCATGCGTTTCTCCCATCCTGTAAACCTCCAAAGTGCTTCACCATGCTTGAAGGTGCTCCAACAACGCCTTGAGAAAAACCCAACTGCAGAGCAAACCGAGAAGGTACATACGGCTGGATGTCAACGAAAAGATGTCTGCGGTACACCATCGTGCCGACGTGTATACTGAAAAGCCACTCATTCTCTGCATTTGTCAAGGAGTAATGCCTTCCCGACCCTACCCTGGTAGAGTCTTAGGAGGCACCAAAGTCAAAAGCCTTCTTCCACAACTCCGGAGAAAGCTTCATTGAAGACTGCCCCATCTCGACGTCCCTGAACCGTCGGATCCTCATGCAGGCGAACAAAAGTGATTCGGATACGTCTTTCCCCTAGCTAGTCGAATCATTAGAAAATCATCATCCTGTGCAACACCCAGCCAGTGGAAGCCAAGGCAGTGATATACATACCACGAATAAAAGATATGGGTTGAAAATACCCTATTCATAGGGAGCCCAAGCCGAACCAAAAAAGCAGCAGCCTGCAGTTCGGTACACAAGTAGGAGTAAGAGCTGGCACCAAAGCAAGCTGCTCTCCAAACGCCATCTGACAAGCCAGAAAAATACAATGCGGCCTGATGTGCGTTCCATCTCCTCCAGCAAAAATGGCCTCACCTAGCCAATAAGTGAGGTAAACAACGAGATCTCTCCACAGTGCAATGTCAGGACATATGGCGTTTATACTCGCAAAGAAATCTCTCAACTCTTCTTGCATAGCCAAAAATCTTCTTTGAACTCGGATCCTTAGCCCTGTCTTCCCAGGTCATGCTATCAGAAGGCTCCCCACTTTCAATGAAATTGAGAGACGAAGAGCTAAAACTCTTCTAACTGCTGGATCTTACTTTGGAGCCCTCATTCTCCTTCAAAAAATCATAGAAGGCGACGAGCTGAAAGTACAAAAGCCTAAACTCCTCAGACTGCTCCTCAAGGATGCTGTCAATCGGCATAAACTCCTCATAGAGTCTGCCAAGGATGGGCAATCCAGTAATGGCGCTCAGCTCCTTCAAAGAGAAACCAATCTCACCATTCATCATAATGAAGGTATTGGTTTGTGGAAGGAATGACTCCAACATAGCCATGAAGGCCTCGTCGGAAAGGATCACGGTCTCCCTAAAGGAGCGGACTGCATCAAAAATCCAAGCTTCCTTCAAAACAGCGCCACCAATCAGTAGGACGCGATCAGTCCACGACTTCCACTCGGAGTTAGCACTGAAATGGCCACGAAGTCGAAAAGGCTTCACCCAACTGCTACCATCACCGCTGAAAATGCCAAGGCCCACCGGTCCCAAATCGACCGACGGCTGGCATCAACATGTCCATGTCAGCAGGCGACTTCTTCGCATATCCAGGAGAACCGCCAACAAAAACCCAGGTCTTAATTACATTTGTCCTCTTCACCTAGCTTGGAGGATCTTCCCTCTTAGAGCACATATGGTAGAAAGGCTCATGATCGAGATGGTGCGATCAAACGTTGACCGGGTAATAATAGTTCTCTCCTCACCATCAGCTGTGTAAGAGAACTGAAAACATCTCCTCTGGTATGTCACGTCGTCAGGGACTGCATCACCAAAGAAGAAGGTAAGCTTGGGCAAAACCCTCTGATCGTCTATCAACCATGGACGACTGCTTACCATGATCTTAAAAAATTCCTCTTCCTTGAGAGCGATTAGTCGCTGTCTCAACTCACCTTTGTTGAGAGAGTCGCACTCTTCGAGGTTTCTCTCAACATACTTGACCTTCTCCCAGGCCTACTGAACGGCCGGATTAGAAGATCTAGCAGATCAACGAGGTACGCTTGTAGCAGGCTCTTTACCCTTGTTCGTTTTGGAGGAACCACCTGCAAAGGTTGGAAAAGAAAAAGATCAATCATCAAAATGACAGAATTTCGCTAAAAAAAAAAAAGTCTGGCGAAATTTTGACATGACTCCGGGGCAATTCCAAAGAAAAAGGAAATACCCTGAAAGAAATAGAAAGCTTGAAGATGGGCTCAACATTGCTGCGAGCTCCGAAACTCCAAACTTTCGAAACCTCAAAGTCTCCGCAAAATCAGGAAGGGCTCAACATCGTTGCGAGCTCCAAATTCCCAAATTTGCAAAAACTTTCATGTATGCTATCACATCATGCTATCAATTCAATTTACAAAAAAATGCATGCATGAACATCTTGGTTTGCAAAAAAAAAAAAAATGCATTATCATGATGAGCAAAAAAAAAAAGAAGAAGAAAAAAAGAAACTTTCTAAAAAAAAAAAAAAGAGAGGAAGAAAACAAAAAAAAGGTCGTGGCCCACAGGCCACGTGGCCGTATGGATCTGTCCGTACGGCCCATAAAAAAAATGTGCAAAAAAAAAAGAAGGCACGAGAAAAAAAACGTGTGAAAAAAGGAAAAACACGTGAAAACGAAAAGAAAAGAAAAGAAAAGAAAGAAACAAAAAAAAAGAGAAAAGAACCTTTTTATTATCCTATTTTCTACAATGGAGTTTTCTTGAAAAAGAGAACTTACTTGAAGCCATTGATGGAGAAGAAGAAGACAGTCTTGAAGATCTTGAAGAAGAAGAACTCTTGGTCTTAAAGCCCTCTTGAGATTGTTGCAAAAGAAAGCAATAAGAGCAAGAGATCCAACCTCCTCCTTGCTTTTATAGAAGAGAGCAAACCAAAGAAGGAAAAGAAGAAAGAGGTAAGTGTAACTAATTAGTAACCTTACCAAAAGAAAGAAATTAGAAAGATTCTTTCCCAAAAGATTGATATCTTGAAGGATTCTCTTCCAAAAAGAAATCAATGAGAGATTTTCTCCCAAAAGATAGGAGATTTGAGATATTCTCTCCCAAAGAAAGATATCTTGAGATATTCTCTTCCAAAATAAAGGGAACATGAGAGATTCTATCCAAATAAAGATATTCTTAGATATTCTCTATCCAAAGGAGATATCTTTAGATATTCATTACAAAAATGACACCATATGAGATCTAAGCCATTTCAAATGCTTAAGGTCCCATGGGTTAGCCCATATGAGTCAGGTTTGACCACCTAGGCACTAAAAAAAAAAGAAAGAAAAATTTGGGCTTTTAGTCAAAGAGAAATCCCTCTTACCAAGAGCTTACAAAAATGGTTCCATGCCTCTTTTGAGTTGATTGGACCATACAAAAAGAATTCCAAGCCCCATGAGTTTCCAAAAATCAAACCATCCAGCCTCATCTACCAAATTGAGCCAAAATCTTGAAATTGACATTCCACAAAAATCCAAACCAAATCCTAGTCCCCTAACTTGCCACATACAGCTTGTGTGGTCACAAAACCAAAACCAAAAACCAAAACCTGATCCCTTAACTTGCCACATACAGCCTGTTAGGTCACAAGATCAAAACCAAAATCGACCCCCAACATTCCACATAGAGCTTGTTGGGTCACACGGTCAAAACCAAACCCGACCCCCTAACCTGCCACATACAGCTTGTTAGGTCACAAGGTCAAAACCTAAATCCACATCCCTGATGTCATCTTCAAAACTTTGCCTCGAGATGGTACGTGATCCCTTTCACTACCATAACATTCCCCTGGAAGCTCAAAAGGCTACAATACCAAAAGAAAGACTGCTTAAAGGCTCTTGGTCAAGTCACAAGCTCTCCTTAAAAAATCTCTACGAGGCACATCGACTACAAAAGTTAAACAACTCGTCGCTGCACCTTGAGGGGGCATTTGTTGACACCAAAAATGTCACTTTGCTTCTTCAAGATCCAAAAAGCTAAATGAAGTCTCAACCTGCCATAAATAGGCAATGCTACTTCCAAAAAATCAAATCTTGTCAGAATCAAACAAAAGCTGCAAGATCCTTCAAGACAACCAAAAGAGGAGTACATAAGAAGTTTCGGGCCATTTAAAAATCATTTGGCCTAACTTCGCTTCTCCGACAGCTGAAAAGGAGCTTCCGGTGGCGAAAGCATTGGAGACACCAAATCCTCGATCAGAGCCTGTGGTTGGTATCAAAATACATCCAAAAGGCTCCACGTCAAGTTCCAAGTCAAACCGACAACGTTTGACCCTCCATCAACCCTCAAACACCTAAATCAAGCCTCTCGATGGCGAGAACCACCAAGGCCATCACTCATCAAAAAGAGCACATGGACAGCTTCAAAATGCTTACAAAGGGCTACACGTCAAGTTTCAGGTCATTTCGACAACATTTGGCCATACTTTGACGCTCGGAAGCCAAATCAGACCTCCCGGCGGCGAAGCTCCCCGAGACCATGGTTTCTAAGACAGAGCCTATGGATCATCTTAAAATGACTCCAATAGGTTCCCTGACAAATTTCAAGTCAATCGGACATCGGTTGACCGCGACATCTTCATCGCGACAAAAATAAGTCTGCTGGCAATATGACCTCCAAACGGCTTCAAAACTCAAGAAAAAGCCTATGGTTGGTCTTATTTATTGCTCAGGTGGCTTCACCCCAAATTTCAGGTCATTATGACATCATTTGTCCCAGTTTCAGCTTCTGACAGAAAATCGGCAGCTCTACGCGACAAAGTCTTCGGCTTTCCTGGAAAATTGGAAAATTTGCACTCCAAAATGCAAGGATTCTTGTCAAGTTTTCTACAGGGAAATCAGGCCAATAAATGATTAAATATGTCAAGAAAAAATACAGAAGAAAAAAAGAATCGAAAAACATAAAAAACGGCCGCAAATTGGGACAAAAAAGGGGAAATCCCCCCCAGGGTCGTAGACCCCTGCGACCATGGATCCCTGATTCGCCCCGGAAAGCCCGTTTTTCGTCGTTTTTCACGATTCGAAGCATCCGACTCCTAGGATTTTCCAAAATTCATACTTTTGAGACACCAAATCCTTTGACATTCATCAAAATCACGGGTCAATCATCAAGAGTATCAAAATCAACATTGATCGCCAACCGGTCAACCAAAAAAGAGTGCTTTCTACCCAACTGATCGAGAAATCGACAGGACAAATGACACCGACCCGCTGTTGGCAACCAATACCTGAAGTTACATGGTCATCTGATGTCGATCTACATGAAGATCCATCGATGATCATCGCCAGAAGAATCCCAAAAGACGCGGCACGGCCCGCGACTCTTCAGTTGCTCGGTGACCACTTAATGCGATTAATTGACTAGTTTTATTGCAGTCATTAATTCATTTCTTTGGATGGCCCAATCAGAAGCAAGCATCCAGGAGTTACAAGTCAAGAGATTCATGGCATTTAAACCATGAAACTCCTCCCATCATGGCAATTAAAGGCGATTAAATGCCCTCAATCTCCACCGGCCAATCAGAAATCAAGAAAAAAGAGTTATGAAATAAAGGAATTAAACCTTGTAACCCCTCCCATTATGCGGCTTAATGACAATAAAAGCCCATAAACCCTCCTAAATGGCTACCAAGAGCCTATAAATAGGAGAGCACTCCAAAGAAATCCAGATCAGAAAAATCAAACAACTCTAAGAGATAAGAATCAGATCAGCTTCCAAGCACAGAAAATCCAGAGAAAGAAAGAGAGAAAACTCTGCTGAAGTTCTGCACCGGCCACCGCTAAAAGGTGATAAAAGTCCCTTGGGGGGTACCCCCCCAAGGTCCTTGCCTTCTCCTTCTGCCTCCAATGGCTTAGACGTGGCTTTTCAGCCCGTCTACTTATTTTTTTATTAGACATAGGACCTCCTCTTGGTCTTTGTCCTCTAAAAATCTGAGGTTATAGCCAAGCCAAGTGAATCAAGAGCATCCTCTATTCTCATCTGCAAGGATGATGGTGAAGTCCACATATGGCTTGCGACCGTTAATCTAAACGAGTCCCCCACATTCTCCTGAGAAGTTAGATCCTCCTTTTCTTGCTTTTCATTGTAGTTTGTATTTTTCTAAAAGAGACAAAAATCAAAACTCTTGTCTTTCATTATTAATAAGAATTGTAAATCGGCTATAAACGCCAAAATCGGCTATAAACGCCAAAAGTCGGCTATGAATGCCAAAAACCGGCTATAAACGCCAAACATCGGCTATAAATGCCAAAAAAATCCCCTTTCACACCAAATCAAGAAAATGTCTCTTTTCTTAAATATATTTGCAATGGAAAACTTGAAAGAAGTTGATTTCCTTTTTACTTGAAAAGGTCGATCTCCGGATCACCACTTGTAATTCCAAGTAAAATAGAAAATCTGGCTCACCCACACAAAAAAATGTTGATACCCGCTTCTGCCCCCCGGGCGCGAAAGGGTCGTACCCAATGGACTCCCACGTCCGCCGACCTCGGTAGCACCGAGCAATGAACACACAGTCCATCAACCTTTATCACAATGGACGGGCATTTTCAATGGCAAGCATCGACGACGATAATGATATGAGGTGAATGTTCAAAGCATCGGGGAATGATGTGAATGAGATATATTTATATGTCTTCAATGGTCCGAAGAACATGCAATGTATAGGAGGAGAAAAATGGAGATATGTGCATAGGTTGTATTTCTAAATCAATTGATTACCAAATAGTAAGTATGTCTTCCTACTTGCTTATTGTCCTTTGTTGATGCATTGTAGGTATGAACAGAATGTTCGAGGTCACAACTGTGCAGAAAAAGTGAGGACCTTGTCAAGAACTTGTACGGGAAAGAAAGCCATAGTGAAAGAACTTGTAGACAGAGCACATCTCCGAGGCAAGTATCTCGGTGTCTTGCTTGTAGCCGTGACATACGGTGCGAATCAAAAGCTACTACCCATAGCCTTTGCCTTTGCGGAAGCCGAGCGTCGTGATGGTTGGAAATGGTTGCTTGCAAACTTGTTCATAGCGCTTGGAGAGCCACCCAATTTGTCGTTCTAAAATTCTGGCATCCTGCAAAGTCCTATAGGCCTCATGTTTATGAGGCATATATGACGGATATACATGCAATCAGCCAAGAGGCGTTCAACTATATTGAGGCAATTGGGAGGCACCGTTGGGCAAATGCATACGTACAAGGACGTCATGCTGACTAGCAATACGGCTGAGTGTACTAACAGCCTGTTAAAGGACACAAGGGTACTACTGCCTGTTGTAAAACAGGTCGAGGAGATACGTGCCAAGTTAATAGAGTTCTATAAAAAATGCCATATTTAGTCAGAGAATGTAACCACTCGTTTAATTCCATATGCAGAAAAAATCTTGAGCCAATAAATGGAGGAAGCCCACAGGGTTCATGTTCGTGTTGCTGGCCTGGTTGAATTTCAAGTTCAATCCACAGAATACTTGGATGTAGTCGATCTCGAACGCAGAACTTGTACATGTCGTAAATGGGAGATTTTGGGCTTCCCATGCTGTCTTGCACTGGCATTAATGAAGGTAAGGAACTATGATCTATATGCGTTTTGCAAGCATTAGTACTTGTCAAGCGTTTATCGTACAACGTATAGTGAAATTCTGCATGCTACACGGGACAACAAGCAATGGAAAGACACAATTCAAGTAAGTGTTCTTCCTGTTAGGTTTTTGTTTATTGCAATTTGATGGATGCATCATTCATTTTATTCATCATTTGAATTCACACACATGCATTGATTTAGAAAATCTTGAAATCTTGATTTACACATGCATTGTTTTTAAATCTTGTAAATCATATGTTTCATGCATGTTTTGGTTTTAATCTTGGATGCATTCAATTTGAAAAAGAGTTTTATAAATCAAGCAAGCCATTGTTTTAAAAGTTTGAAATATTTTTGGCTTTTTATGTTTCATGTTTTTAAGCCGCTTAGAATGATTTAAAACATGATTCCAAGCTTGATTTATTGGCACAAAAAATCCCCAAGGAAAAATACTTTAAAATATGCATTTTTGGGGGAAATGGTCCAAGGGACCCGGTCGACCCTCAGTGTGGCCGGTCGACCGAGCCCATGGACCCGGTCGACCGAGCCCACTGCAGGTCGACCGAAAAAGTGGCCGTTGAGCCTTTGTCAAACGGTCAGTTTTATGACCGTTGAAGCCCAGGTCGACCCGGGAAAGTGCAGGTCGACCGGGCACTCGCAGAACTCAACTTTTTGAGTATAAAAAGGGGTTCATTCCCATGAGAAAAGGGTTGAAGATTTTAGAACTCTTAAGCCTTCTTGGAGGTGTTTGGAGACAAGGAAAAGGGGATGAACTAAGAGAGATTAAGGGGTCATTAGTAAAGCTAAAGCTTGGATCATTAAGTTAAATCATCAAGTAAGCTTTACTTTTATTAATCATATGTTTTATGCTTTGAGTAAATTATTGGTAAATGATTTGTAGCATATAAACTATGATGTGTTAAATCCATTACCTTCATTCAATCTTTGTTTTAGATTGTGATGGATTTCTCACTTTGATTCAAACCAAGTTTTGTGTTAAAACTTTATAAATCATGTTTTGTTAAAACCTTTGATTTGTTATATAAACATGTTTCATTAACTTGTTTGAATCATCTTTGTTGTTTTCATTCATTTTAATCTTAAGTTAAACCTTTGTTTTGAAAACAACATAGCATAGCACATGCATCACTTGATTAGGCTTAAACATTTACATTCAACTTGTGATCTTTTGATTTTCATATCATTAACAAGTTTGTAGTTGTTCAAGTGATTTGCATAAAACTTCAATCAAATCTTTTTATGTGCATTAAACTTTTGAATTGCTTTAAGCATATATTTTGATTAAGCTTTAATTTTAATCTTGATTGAAGTTTTCACACACACACCTCATAAACATTTATCTTTGTAATTCTTAGTGTGTTTGTGTGAGTTGTTTTACAATTTCATATTCGCCTATTTAGAGGCAATTTTTATTGAGCTTAATTGTAATCTCTTAGAGTGTTTTGTGAAGACACTTTCTTTGAGAGAAATCTTTTATGTATTAAGGTTATTGCTTAGCCTAAGAAAAGCATTGTGTAAAGGTTATTGCTTAGCCTATAAAAGCACATTGTAAGGTTATTGCTTAGCCTAGAAAAGCATAGTTGTAGAGGTTATTGCTTAGCCTTTTGAAAAGCATAATAGTGGAAATCCGGTGGGGTGTGAGGAACACAAGCCGGTAGTAGATGTAGGCATTGAGGCCGAACCACTATAAATCTTGTGTTGTGGTGATTGTATTTGTTTAGCTTCCGCATTTCATGTATGTTAATCATCACATGTGACTAGTTAATTGTAAAGAAATTAAAATTGGTCATAATTAGTCATTAAGTGTAGCTCACCCTATTCACCCCCCCTCTAGGGGTTAGGATCCCAAGGACTTTCAATTGGTATCAGAGCCTCGTGCTCTATATTAGGATCAAGTGTTTGGAACTCTTGATTAGGTGTAAAAACCTAGAGTTAAAACCCTAGTGTTGTGCCTCCATGAAAATCATAAGAATGGATTCCACTAGTTTAGACTTTGTAGATTCTTCTAGACCCCTCCTTCTTCCCACTATTGGAGATTCAAACAATGAATTTAAAGAATCTCAATTTGAATTAAAAGAGGAAGAAAATGATGAAAATGATAATGACATTGAAGAAGCTTATGAGGATTTGTGCACATTATCCTTAGAGCTTTCTAAGAAGAATAGAAGATTAAAAGAAGAATCTAAAAGACTAAACCAAGAATTAGTCTCTTCTAAAAATGAACTTAGAGAAAAAGATGAATTGATAAATTGTGCAGAATCTAAGTTCATGATCTCTTTACATAATCTATCTAATATTAAAGATGACATAAGAGAATCAAAGATAGATTATGATAATCTTAATAAGGAAAATTCAAAACTAAGAGATCAATTAAAAAGGCAAGATGAAAACATTAACAACCTAGAATCCAAGTTGAATATCTCTAAGGAAAATTTATCTAATGCTCAAATTAAGATAAACACTCTAGAACTTGGATCCAATGTTATTAATGAAATTAAATTTGAATTAAAACTTGCCCATGAAGAGCTAAATAAATTTAAGGGAATTGAAAATGAACTTACAAAAGTTAAAAATGAAAATTCAACCCTTAAAGAACAAGTCACTCAACTTGAAACCTACAAACAAAAGTATGAGTGCAAATTTACCCATAGTGAAGAAAAATTTGAAAAGTTATTTAAATTGGGTAAATCAAAAGGAGATAGGACGGGTCTTGGATTTGATAGGAATATTTCTCATGACCCTAAATTCACCAACACATTTGTGAAAGGTGAGTCCTCTTTCTCTAGCACTCACACTTCCTTGCCATTGACTAAATGTAATTATTGTGGCATTGAAGGACATTTTAGGTTTGAGTGCAAATTAAGAAGAAGCAATGTGTCTAAATCCATATTTGAACCTAAAAAGGTAAAATCAAATACTATGATGATTAAGACACTAAAATCCAAGGAAGACTCCAAAAAGACTAAACAAGTAAAACCAATTAAAAAGGAGTCTCCTAAAATAGATTCTAAAAAGGTTAAACAAGTTAAACTAACTCTAAAAGAATCTATTAACAAAAAGCTTCTCAATCTTCCTCCATTAACTCAACAAATGAAGGAACTTTTGAAGAAAGTTGCAAAGTTAAATCTTAAATTCAAAAGTCAAATAAATGGAGGAAATAAGAAGAAAAGAAATCAATCCCCTAATAAGAAAAGTCACCAACCTCAAAAGACTAATCACCATTCTAAGACAAATTTAGTTAAATCTAAACATCATGGTGATAAGTCTAAATTGAAAATTTATCAAGTAAAATCTCCAATAGTTGGTAAGACTTTTAAGATGGACGTCAAAGATCAACCCTCCCAAGTCCTTAGGTGGATTCCAAAAGTTATTTACTTAGTCAAACCTTAAGGCCTTGGACCTCATTGACCAACCTATCCTTTATAGGTAAATCCTTTTGTTGGTCATGCTACATTTGCATTTTGTTCTTTCATAGTTACATTTCATAAAATGCAATGCTTGTTTATGATCAATTGATTTTGTTTTCATGCACCATACTAGTTACATATCATGGTTTTCAAAATCTTTTGATTATAATTTCTCATGTTAGATTTGCTTTTTGCTCTCATATAGTTATATCTTTTGTATTGCATTTCTACATGTTCAATTGATTATGATTTCAAAAGCTTTTATAGCTAGACCTTTCATAATCGATTGATGTTGCAAAATCATTTGTTTGAATGTCTTAGTAAAATTTATTTCGAAAAACAAATGATTTAAATAAATTCGGATTTTCCATGAACTTACTAGTTATATCTTTTGGTATGGAAAATATGTTTTTCAATTTGTATGATCATTTATAGTTATATTCTTTAGAATACAAATTGATATTTGATAATGTGCTATCCTCAATTTCATACTCATTGTGTTCATTGTTGGATTTTGTTTATGATTTGAAGATTGCATGAATGGAATTGCTTTAAATCATCATTAGTTATATTTATCAAAGCATGTTCCATGTTCTCATTTCCTTATGCATTTGGTTTTATTATCTTAGAAATGGAAATGAATGTTGTTACAAACAATTTGCATCTTTGCTCATTTAGTTACATTCTTTATGCAAATGTGTATTTGTTCCATGTATGGTTGTGTTCTTTAAATCATTTTTGTAGTTACCATACTAGAACCCAAAAATCCATCCTTTATGCTTTCTAGTTATTATTTGATATGGATGGTTATGTTGTTGATTCATGTGTATTTTTCTTATTGATATCATTCTTTATACATGCTTCAACTTCATAGTAGCGTGCTTGATCATATGAACCTCTTTGAAATCCATTCCTTGTAGTTCTTAGTTATATCTATTGTTTGATGGATGTCTTAGATGTTGAATTCATATGATCTTGACACTTTGAAAATTGCATGCTTTACAAAGTTATATCATTTTAATGCAATTTATGATGCTCATCACTATGCTCATTAGTTATATCATTTAAAGTGATGAATATCCTTTTATGATGCTTGATTTTGTAATTGTCACATTCTATTAGCATCATAATTTTCATGTTTGCCTCCTCTCATTGCACTTATTGGTATATCTCATGACCACCATACTTATGTATTCATAATTTTGGTTGGTTAATGGTTGAGGTAGGCTTCATGTTTGAACTTCATTTCACTCATCTTGCACATGATAGTCATATTTGATGATTGGATGAAATGATTTCAAAAATATTCAAAGCATATGATTTTCATAGTTATATTGATTGATGCTATGTTTAGTATGTCCCTTGACCTTGCTATATATTGATAATTTGATCATATTGAGCTTATTAGTCATTTGGAATCTAATCCTTCACTTGAAGTCAACCCTCAATTGGTAAACCATCTTCTCGCACCAAATAGTTATATTCTTGTCAAATGTTTGACAAAAGGAGAAGTATGGAATGAGGGGGAGTAAAACTTCATAGGAAGTATTAGTTTTGATCAAATTCACCTTATATTAGCTCTGATACCCTTATAAGCTTATTACCCATGCATGATGACCTGTTATGTACTTCATTTTCGATTTCCTTTGTTAACAGGTGCTACTAAAAGGTATTTTCCTTGTTTCATGTGTGTAGGTACCCCTCTTCAATTGATACCTTTGCAATTTAATGGCAAAGGGGGAGAAAGTTCTCAAGCTTAATGGCAAAAAGGGGAGAAAGAATTAAGGGGGAGAAAGTGCTAAAGGTGGAGAGAATGCACATCTTGCCAAAAGAAGAGTGCATGGTCAAAAGGGAGAAATCAAGAGAAGAAAGCTTGGGAGCTAAAGAAGTTGCTTGGCCAAAGAAAGGAAGATGAAATGAAAGCTTGAAGAATGATCAAGCTCCAAGCATCAAGAAGAATGAAGAATGAAGCTAGAGCCCAAGCTAAATGAAGAAGCATCCAAAGAGATTTCAAGAATTGTCCAGCCAAGGAAGAGCTGAAGACTGTGTGTGAAGTCTTAGTGTTGAGCAAGGTTTGCCAACATATTGAAGGTTTGCCATCAAATTGCAAAGGGGGAGATTGTTAGGTTTTTGTTTATTGCAATTTGATGGATGCATCATTCATTTTATTCATCATTTGAATTCACACACATGCATTGATTTAGAAAATCTTGAAATCTTGATTTACACATGCATTGTTTTTAAATCTTGTAAATCATATGTTTCATGCATGTTTTGGTTTTAATCTTGGATGCATTCAATTTGAAAAAAGAGTTTTATAAATCAAGCAAGCCATTGTTTTAAAAGTTTGAAATCTTTTTGGCTTTTTATGTTTCATGTTTTTAAGCCGCTTAGAATGATTTAAAACATGATTCCAAGCTTGATTTATTGGCCCAAAAAATCCCCAAGGAAAAATACTTTAAAATATGCATTTTTGGGGGAAATGGTCCAAGGGACCCGGTCAACCCTCAGTGTGGCCGGTCGACCGAGCCCATGGACCCGGTCGACCGAGCCCACTGCAGGTCGACCGAAAAAGTGGCCGTTGAGCCTTTTGTCAAACGGTCAGTTTTATGACCGTTGAAGCCCAGGTCGACCCGGGAAAGTGCAGGTCGACCGGGCACTCGCAGAACTCAACTTTTTGAGTATAAAAAGGGGTTCATTCCCATGAGAAAAGGGTTGAAGATTTTAGAACTCTTAAGCCTTCTTGGAGGTGTTTGGAGACAAGGAAAAGGGGATGAACTAAGAGAGATTAAGGGGTCATTAGTAAAGCTAAAGCTTGGATCATTAAGTTAAATCATCAAGTAAGCTTTACTTTTATTAATCATATGTTTTATGCTTTGAGTAAATTATTGGTAAATGATTTGTAGCATATAAACTATGATGTGTTAAATCCATTACCTTCATTCAATCTTTGTTTTAGATTGTGATGGATTTCTCACTTTGATTCAAACCAAGTTTTGTGTTAAAACTTTATAAATCATGTTTTGTTAAAACCTTTGATTTGTTATATAAACATGTTTCATTAACTTGTTTGAATCATCTTTGTTGTTTTCATTCATTTTAATCTTAAGTTAAACCTTTGTTTTTGAAAACAACATAGCATAGCACATGCATCACTTGATTAGGCTTAAACATTTACATTCAACTTGTGATCTTTTGATTTTCATATCATTAACAAGTTTGTAGTTGTTCAAGTGATTTGCATAAAACTTCAATCAAATCTTTTTATGTGCATTAAACTTTTGAATTGCTTTAAGCATATATTTTGATTAAGCTTTAATTTTAATCTTGATTGAAGTTTTCACACACACACCTCATAAACATTTATCTTTGTAATTCTTAGTGTGTTTGTGTGAGTTGTTTTACAATTTCATATTCGCCTATTTAGAGGCAATTTTTATTGAGCTTAATTGTAATCTCTTAGAGTGTTTTGTGAAGACACTTTCTTTGAGAGAAATCTTTTATGTATTAAGGTTATTGCTTAGCCTAAGAAAAGCATTGTGTAAAGGTTATTGCTTAGCCTATAAAAGCACATTGTAAGGTTATTGCTTAGCCTAGAAAAGCATAGTTGTAGAGGTTATTGCTTAGCCTTTTGAAAAGCATAATAGTGGAAATCCGGTGGGGTGTGAGGAACACAAGCCGGTAGTGGATGTAGGCATTGAGGCCGAACCACTATAAATCTTGTGTTGTGGTGATTGTATTTGTTTAGCTTCCGCATTTCATGTATGTTAATCATCACATGTGACTAGTTAATTGTAAAGAAATTAAAATTGGTCATAATTAGTCATTAAGTGTAGCTCACCCTATTCACCCCCCCTCTAGGGTTAGGATCCCAAGGACTTTCACTTCCACCACTCGCAACTAAACAACCAGGGCGTAAAAAAAAAGAATTCGTACCGAAGATCATGGGCGCCAATGAAGGGTAGTTACATGCTCCAATTGTAAGGAGAGGGGGCATAACCGTGGAGGTTGTCGCAATCCTCCACGTGATTTGGTGATGTAAATGGGTTGTTCAAGGCTTGAACAGTGCAATGCCTTTTTTTTAGTATGGCTGCTAATGTTAATGGGTTCCATGTTGGCTTAAAGACTGCAGTAATTTTTTTGTATATTTGGTGATGTAAATGGTTTGTTCAAGGCTTGAACAGTGCAGTGCTTTTTTTGGTATGGCTGCTGATGTAAATGGGTTCCATGTAGGCTTGAAGACTGCAGTGATTTTTTTATAGATTTGGTGATGTCAATGGGTTGTTCTAGGCTTGAACAGTGCAGTGATTGTTTTGGTATGGCTGCTGATGTAATGGGTTCCATGTACGCTTGAAGACTGCAGTGATTTTTTTTTGTAGATTTGGTGATGTCAATGGGTTGTTCCAGGCTTGAACAGTGTAGTGATTGTTTTGGTATGGCTATTGATGTAAATGGGTTCCATGTATGCTTGTAGACTTGAGCGATTTTTTTTGTAGATTTGGTGATGTAAATGGGTTGTTCAAGGCTTGAATAGTGCGATGCTTGTTTTGGTATGGCTGCTGATGTAAATGGGTTCCATGTATACTTGAAGACTGCAGTGATTTTTTTGTAGATTTGGTGATGTAAATGGTTGTTCAAGGCTTGAACAGTGTAGTGTTTGTTTTGGTATGGCTGCTGATGTAAATGGGTTCCATGTAGGCTTGAAGACTGTAGGCATTTTTTCTTGGATTTGGTGATGTAAATGGGTTGTTCCAGGCTTGAACATTGCAGTACTTATTTTTTGTACGGCTACTGATGTGAATGGGTTCCCTTTTTATCTTTTTTGTTATGCCACTTTTGTAGTATTGGACGGCTGTATTAAATGTTGGAATGTGAATGGTGCTAACAACTTTTTGAGTATAAATGGAGAATTTTGTCATCAGTAAATGGTGTTTTGGCTTAAACATTTGCTGATCATAGACGTCTGTAGGATTCACACTATAAAACAATGCAAAAACCTATAATTTGTCGATATCGACAACATAAACTATCGATATCGACAACTTTTTCTCTAGTCCATGTTAGATATCACGATCACTAAGAGGGGGGGTGAATCAGTGATTCTTTAAAAACAGGTCCAATTTAACAACAAAAGCAAATCAAATCACACAAGGACACCAGATTTAACGTGGTTCACCGAAAGGCTACGTCCACTGTTCAAAGACTGTCCGAACACCAATCCGGAACAGATCTGAATCTATTTAGTCGCACCAACGACAAAGAGCACCAACCCTTAGTTTCAGATAGCACCAACTATCTAGGAAGCACCTACTCCCTTTAGTTTCAGATAGCACCAACTATCTAGGAAGCACCTGAAAGAAACCGCGATTCAGATCTGAAACTTCTCATAAAGAGACTACTATGGTTGATGCAAAGCATGACAGATTTTAAAAAATCTGATTTTTGCACTATGCAGCGGAAATCAGCCATAAAGAATCGCATAGAAACTCCATTAAATCATGACCAACATGTGTCTAATTAATAGGGATGATAGAAGACTATTACCTCGAAGATTTGTAGACTTCAAATCTCTGAAAAAATAGATCCAAAGGCGCGAACTCAGACTTGCAATTTGCAAACAAGTTGCTGGAATTTTCTTGCACTAGTATTGCCTTTGATCTTCTCCTCTATCTCACTTCCAAATCTGATTGGCTAAGATGGTGGGATCTTAATCTAGGAATTAAGAACTATTTCTCTAATGGAAAATCTCAGACTTACAACTTTCTTCAAGGAAGAAGAAAGAAACTCAAGGGCTGGGCGTGTGGGAGTGTTTCTTGCATACAAGCATGGTGTTGGACGTCCAAGGGGTTATGTGTTTCTTTTATAGAAACTTTTGTGGAAACCTTTCCCAATTAGTTATCTCTCCTTATTCTAATTTATGTCCAAAAAGGAAAGACTTATTTCCTTTAAGAAACACTCTAATTAGAAAAGGAAACCAAAAGGAACTTTCCATACAATTAGTAATACTAGTTGTAGAACACTTACTAATTTTAAGTTCCTAATCCTAAAAGGAAACTAACTCATAGGAATACTAATCCAAAGAGGAGTCCAACTTTCCAAGTAGAGTCCTACTCAAAGTTGGAAACCTTACCCATGGAAAACCTATTATGGACGTCCCACATATCAATGCACACCATGGCCCACATATAATTTATCTAGAGTTAAATTCATGTATGCCATCAAAGGCCTATTTGAATTCAAACTCAAAATTATTTTTCCACTAAAATAATTCATCCTTATGTTTATCTAAACATCTTTAGGAATCCATGCCAATCTTGGTAAGTGACTAGAGAAGGGACCAAAAGACATATTTGCCATTGGCTCCCAAAATGACCAAAATGTCCATGCTAAACCCATAGCAACATAAAGACCATCTTAACCTTAACTCATTCCACTAAAGAGTTATGGTTGAACTCCAAGGACAAATATATATAAGCTCGTCATAAGATGACGGTTGTCTTCGACCTACTAAGTGTAATGACCTGAATGCCCCTCTATGTAACATCCATAATCGAGTCAGGTTATCGCATGTACTATCAACCTTCCCGATTACATCTAAACCTTAGAACTTCATATCCTTAAACATAATCATCATTCGAATATCATTCTCTTGATCCAGGGAGCGACCCACAAGTTCAATATCCATATGGAACATCCATATACTAAGATCTTAGATTTTGATGATTAATCGGATAATTCTAAGGGGACGATTATTCCACCATCAGATGGCATAGATTCTATATTGCATCTGCACGTCCCAACTGATCAAGTCCGAGTACCCAAAACACAGAGCTGTTGACCCATGAATAGAATCTCACCCATAGTGAATTAAAGCACAAGAACTTGACTTCGTCAGTTCATCCACAAATGCTCAAGATTAAGAGCACCGGTTACTTAGTAGCATGAGGTGACTTGATCTCTTTTCTGTGATAGTACTATTTTAGAGATCACACCTACAACGGTCCTGTTCAATGCATGACACATGCACTAATGAGATAGATCCGGGAAAGCCCTCCCGTGACTTAGGTATGTCACCCTATATAGGAGAGTATCTCATTATAACATCTACCAAGATGAAGTGCCCAGCTCCATCTTTCAGTTATGAACAAATATGATGTTTCCAGTTGTCCATGAATAAGACCTATCTGTGTGTAGACACTACACACCTAATTCATTTACTAGAAACAATGGGCCTTACACAACCATACATATATACATGTTTAAGCATAAAAGAGTCTTTTCATTAAATAACCAGTTAAATATCCAGTAACAAAAGATGAGAATGCATCTAGTGGGCTTTAGGGCATACACCAATCCCAACAAACTCCCACTTGCACTAAAGATCACTGCTTCCTAACCTAACACCCATAGACTCAACATGAGAAGTGAAGACTTTCTCAGTAAGAGTCTTAGTGAAGGGGTCAGCTAAGTTATTTGCTGAAGCAATATGCTCCACCACTATCTCTCCATCCTGAATGAATTCCCGGATCAAGTGGTACTTTCTCTGAATGTGCTTGCCTTTCTTGTGATTCCTGGGCTCTTTGCACTGTGCTACAGCACCAGTGTTATCGCAGTACATGACAATCGGTTTATGCACTGCAGGAACAACTCCTAATTCCAACAGGAATTTTCTGAGCCATACCGCTTCCTTTGCAGCTTCCGATGCCGCCACATACTCTGCTTCCATGGTAGAATCAGCTATACAGGATTGCTTGACACTTCTCCATGATATAGCCCCTCCTGACAAAGTAAAGACGTACCCTGAGGTAGACTTTCTGGCGTCACTATCAGATTGGAAATCAGAGTCTGTATACGCCAATGGCGTTAGATCATCTGCTCGAAAGGTTAGCATATAATCTTTCGTTCTCCGAAGATACTTGAATATATGCTTAACTGCTGTCCAATGCATAGGTCCAGGGTTTGACTGATATCTACTAACCATGCCAACGGCAAAGCAAATATCTGGTCTAGTACATAACATAGCATACATGAGGCTTCCAACAGCGGATGCATATGGAACTCTCCTCATGGTCTCTATCTCTTCAGATGTCTTTGGACATTGATCTCGGGACAGTGGTACTTCATGTCTAGAAGGTAGGAGGCCCTTCTTGGAGTCATGCATGTTAAACTTGACCAATATCTTCTCAATATAAGAAGATTGGGATAGGGCTAACATCTTATTCTTGCGATCACGCAAAAGCTTGATCCCTAAGATATAGCTGGCCTCACCCAAATCCTTCATCTGAAATTGAGAGGATAACCAAACTTTTGTGGATGACAATAAACCTACATCATTTCCTATGAGTAATATGTCATCTACATATAGAACCAAAAATGCAACTGCTTTCCCATTTCCTTTCTTATACACACATGGTTCATCAATGTTTTGATCAAAGCCAAAGGATTTGACTGCCTGATTAAACTTGATGTTCCATGCTCTAGATGCTTGCTTAAGTCCATAGATGGACTTCTTAAGTTTACAAACCATGTTATCTTGGCCACTAGCAATGAAGCCCTCTGGTTGCATCATATAGATGCATTCGTCAAGACTTCCATTAAGAAAAGCTGTCTTGACATCCATCTGCCATATCTCGTAGTCATAATGACATGCGATGGCCAAGAGAATCCTTATGGACTTAAGCATAGCCACTGGCGAAAAGGTTTCCTCATAATCGATACCTTCTTTCTGAGTATATCCTTTCGCCACCAGTCTTGCTTTGAAGGTTTCCACCTTCCCATCCACTCCTCTCTTTCTCTTGTAGATCCACTTGCACCCTATGGGTTTGATCCCTTCAGGTGCATCTACAAGTTCCCAGACTTGATTGGAATACAAAGAATCCATTTCAGATTTCATCGCTTGCTGCCACATGTCAGCATCTATATCCGTTACTGCTTCATCATAACTAGTAGGATCCTCAACCAGATCTCCAGAGTCTGTCTTAAAAGACACTCCTAGATATCTTTCTGGCTGTCTAGAAATTCTCCCACTACGACGAGGCTCCGGAGTGTTTAAAGGAATATCTTGTTCATCTACTGTTTCAGGATCTGGTACAGATGTTATAGGAGATCCCAGAAGAATCTCCTCAAGGGTTTCTTTACAACTAAGCTCTTGGTGCATCATACAATCATCCTCCAAGTACCTAGCATGAGTGCTGATGAGCACTTTTTGCTCCTTTGGATGATAAAAGATGCCACCTCTCGTTCCCTTAGGATACCCAATGAAGTAGCACATTTCCGATCTGGGTTCTAGCTTGGTAGCTTTATCATTCAGTACATAGGCTGGACAACCCCAAATGTGGATATGATTTAAACTAGGTTTTCGACCTGTCCATATTTCTTGTGGTGTCCTAGGTACTGACTTAGATGGTACCAGATTTAAAATGTATGCTGCTGCTTCTAAGGCATATCCCCAAAAAGATATAGGTAGGGTTGCATGACTCATCATGGACCTTACCATATCAAGAAGGGTACGGTTTCTTCTCTCCGCTACACCATTTTGCTGGGGTGTACCCGGTGCAGACAACTGAGACACAATCCCATGTTGTGTGAGGTACTCCTTGAACTCACCCAGGAGGTACTCGCCACCTCGATCAGATCGAAGGGCTTTGATATGTTTTCCTAGTTGTAGCTCCGCCTCAGCCTTGAATTGTTTGAACTTATCAAACGCCTCAGACTTGCGTCGCATTAGGTATACATATCCATATCTAGAGTAATCATCGGTGAAGGTGATGTAATACTCATACCCTCCTCGAGCCGGTTTGTTCATAGGACCACACACATCAGTGTGAATCAATTCTAACAACTCCTTTGACCTAAGTCCCTTTCCAGAGAATGACCGTTTGGTCATCTTTCCCTTGAGACAAGATTCGCACTGAGGAAAAGGTTCGAAATCTAATGAGCTCAAGGGCCCATCTTCTACCAACCTCTGAATCCGTTTTGGGTTAATGTGACCCAAACGTAAGTGCCAAAGATATGTGTCATTGATTGAAGATACCTTCCTCTTAAGGGAAGTTGAGCTTTCTTGTTGTACATTATGCAGTGTAGGAGCAACAGGATATATATAAAATAAGTTGTCATGTATTCTACCGGAACATATAATATTTCCATCTCTACTGATATCAATACCAGAATGGAAAGAAACTGAATAATTAAATTCAATTAATCTGGAAACTGAAATTAAATTCTTCCTCATGTCCGGAACATAGAAAACATTATTTAAAACTAATATCCTATTACATGGAAAATGTAAGGTAACTACTCCTACTGCAACTGCCCAAACTTTAGCTCCAGTTCCGACTCTAAAGGCAAATTCTCCTTTCTCAATTCTCTGCATTATCTGAAACCCCCTGCAATGAATTGCAGATATGATTAGTGGCTCCTGAGTCTACTATCCATGAGTCAGTAGAATCAACCACTAGACAAGTTTCAATGTAGTATGAAAAAGATGTACCTTTCTTAACTGAGGCTAGGAACTTGGGACAACCTTTCTTCCAATGACCTTTCAGGCCACACTTGAAGCATTTCCCTTTGGGCTTTCCATCTGTACCCTTGTCCTTCTTATTACCAGCATTGTCCTTTTTCTGCCCTTTTCCCTTATTCTGCTTCTTCTTGGACTTCTTCCCTTTCGGGTTCAGTTTAGAGGAAGACTGGAAAAAATGAGCTTGGGCTTTGGGCTTCATGATAGCCTCTGCCGCCTGGAGTTCTTTCATTAACTCAGGTAGAGTCATGTCCATCTTGCTCATATTGAAATTGAGCTTGAACTGATTGAAAGATTCCGGCAGAGTTTCGAGAATCATGTCGGTCTGACTCCCTGCATCAATCTCAGCCCCTAGAATCTCAGCTTCATTGAAACAATCTATCATCTTGAGCATATGCTCTCTGACGGGTGTTCCCTCAGCCATCCTAGCATTCATGATGGTCCTCATAGCAGCTTGCCTAGCTGGCCTGCTCTTGTCTGCGAACATCTCAGACAAGGACATCATGATTTCATAGGCTGTGTCCATTTGCTCGTGCTGTGTTTGCAACACGTTGGACATGGAAGCGAGCATGTAGCATTTAGCCATGCTATTCGCTTTCTTCCATTTCTTCTCAGCCTCTCGCTGGTCATCAGTAGAATTAGCATCAATTTCGGGACAGTTTTCCAGCAAGACATACTTGTACTCCTCGGCTGTGAGTACTATGTCAAGATTTCTTTTCCAGTCTACGTAGTTAGGGCCAGTCAGTTTATTCTCACGAAGAATGCACATCAACGGACTAAAAGAATCTTTTCCCATCTCTTTCTGGATATAAAATGGTTTATAATTAGACATGCAGTATATACGTAATATGCATATGGTGCTTGTTATAAAAGGAAAAACAAAGCACGAAAACTTTTTACATTATTCAACCCCAATTATAATGTATCAGTGTTTCAACCTCCTCATAGACCCTCCATCGAAGGGATGGCCGAGCCTACAGTCACGTTGAATTAAGGCAGACTTATTTGGATTATCACTATCTGGACACACATCCAGTGGTAGTCCAATCACTGATTGGTTTGGCCTCATATGACAAATAACCCTTAACTCCTAAGGAGAGGTCATCACCGTCTTATGTCAAGTGTATAACCATCTCTTATGAAATTCCCAGAATGTCTATGATTAAGTCTTCCGAAGGGAAGAGACTTTTATCCTTCCTAGAAGTGAACTTTAGTAAAGAGCTCCACCGAAGGGATGGCCGCTCCCACCAACACTTCATTGACATTCTATAGAAGTGATCTTTAGTAAAGAACTCCACCGAAGGGATGGCTGCTCCTACTAACACCTCATTATGAATATTCACATTAGTTCACCCATTAACTCATCAAAGCGTTCTTTAGTTAAAGAACTCCACCGAAGGGATGGCCGTTCCCACTAACACTTTAATGAGGTAACATGAACCGAGAATGGAAGGCCGTGGGGTCTTTCCTAAAACCCCTCTCCCACTTGATTATTTATCGCTAGGGTTTATACTTTTTGACCTTTACATTGTTTTACTCAAAAGCTCTTTTTAAATCTAGCAAACTTGGTTAATTAAATTCATGACTTAAGTCATCTTAAAATTAAATAACCTTTGCTTTAAAACATTTGAGCAAATCCCTTCAAAGAGTCAAAAACCTATCTTGGGTTATGAAAACCCATAGGTAGCATCTAATTAGATTTTAGTTTAGCCTCCTTTGGAAACCAAGGGTACCAAGATAAACTAAACCCTATCCAATTTTAAACCTTAGACAAATAGAAGGTGCTGGTCTAAGTTCCGTTTAAAACAATTTGCCAAACTAAAAAACAATCTAATACAATAAAGATGTCAATTTTAGAACCTAATGGTGGCCATGTTTCTAGGTGACAATTATAGCAATTATATAAAGCATTCAACCATGCATTCCATATATAAAAGCAAATAAAAGTATGCATTCCTTGATGGCTCCCTAATCTTAGGATTTCAAATCCTAATCGAATTAGGACTCCTCATGCATCTAGAAGTCTTGACTCCTTCATCTCCAAGGACTCCAATTTCTTGCAACCTTCTTGTCTTGAAACAAAACCAAAATTACATTGGAGATTCCTATGCTTTCCAAGAAAGCTTACATCAAGACTAGTTGGAATAAAATTAAGGAAACTTTACAACTTCCTATGATTGCTAACCGCGCAATCGTACACTTTCCAACTAATTAAAAAATATCCAAATCCATACAACATACATGCGAACCATCAAGGATGCTAATTATGGCTGCAAACAAAGAGGTTAGTGCATGCAAACTCGCTATGTGCATCATTAAACAAATCTGGAAAATAAATTCCAGCAATTTTAATGAAACTTGCACACAACATGCATCACAACATAACTTTAATAGGGTGCCACCATACCCATAATCAATCTAGGATTAATTACACACAACATGGGATCATGATTTCACATGGAGTGGCTCTGATACCACTGAAAGAAACCGCGATTCAGATCTGAAACTTCTCATAAAGAGACTACTATGGTTGATGCAAAGCATGACAGATTTTAAAAAATCTGATTTCTGCACTATGCAGCGGAAATCAGCCATAAAGAATCGCATAGAAACTCCATTAAATCATGACCAACATGTGTCTAATTAATAGGGATGATAGAAGACTATTACCTCGAAGATTTGTAGACTTCAAATCTCTGAAAAAATAGATCCAAAGGCGCGAACTCAGATTTGCAATTTGCAAACAAGTTGCTGGAATTTTCTTGCACTAGTATTGCCTTTGATCTTCTCCTCTATCTCACTTCCAAATCTGATTGGCTAAGATGGTGGGATCTTAATCTAGGAATTAAGAACTATTTCTCTAATGGAAAATCTCATACTTACAACTTTCTTCAAGGAAGAAGAAAGAAACTCAAGGGCTGGGCGTGTGGGAGTGTTTCTTGCATACAAGCATGGTGTTGGACGTCCAAGGGGTTATGTGTTTCTTTTATAGAAACTTTTGTGGAAACCTTTCCCAATTAGTTATCTCTCCTTATTCTAATTTATGTCCAAAAAGGAAAGACTTATTTCCTTTAAGAAACACTCTAATTAGAAAAGGAAACCAAAAGGAACTTTCCATACAATTAGTAATACTAGTTGTAGAACACTTACTAATTTTAAGTTCCTAATCCTAAAAGGAAACTAACTCATAGGAATACTAATCCAAAGAGGAGTCCAACTTTCCAAGTAGAGTCCTACTCAAAGTTGGAAACCTTACCTATGGAAAACCTATTATGGACGTCCCACATATCAATGCACACCATGGCCCACATATAATTTATCTAGAGTTAAATTCATGTATGCCATCAAAGGCCTATTTGAATTCAAACTCAAAATTATTTTTCCACTAAAATAATTCATCCTTATGTTTATCTAAACATCTTTAGGAATCCATGCCAATCTTGGTAAGTGACTAGAGAAGGGACCAAAAGACATATTTGCCATTGGCTCCCAAAATGACCAAAATGTCCATGCTAAACCCATAGCAACATAAAGACCATCTTAACCTTAACTCATTCCACTAAAGAGTTATGGTTGAACTCCAAGGACAAATATATATAAGCTCGTCATAAGATGACGGTTGTCTTCGACCTACTAAGTGTAATGACCTGAATGCCCCTCTATGTAACATCCATAATCGAGTCAGGTTATCGCATGTACTATCAACCTTCCCGATTACATCTAAACCTTAGAACTTCATATCCTTAAACATAATCATCATTCGAATATCATTCTCTTGATCCAGGGAGCGACCCACAAGTTCAATATCCATATGGAACATCCATATACTAAGATCTTAGATTTTGATGATTAATCGGATAATTCTAAGGGGACGATTATTCCACCATCAGATGGCATAGATTCTATATTGCATCTGCACGTCCCAACTGATCAAGTCCGAGTACCCAAAACACAGAGCTGTTGACCCATGAATAGAATCTCACCCATAGTGAATTAAAGCACAAGAACTTGACTTCGTCAGTTCATCCACAAATGCTCAAGATTAAGAGCACCGGTTACTTAGTAGCATGAGGTGACTTGATCTCTTTTCTGTGATAGTACTATTTTAGAGATCACACCTACAACGGTCCTGTTCAATGCATGACACATGCACTAATGAGATAGATCCGGGAAAGCCCTCCCGTGACTTAGGTATGTCACCCTATATAGGAGAGTATCTCATTGTAACATCTACCAAGATGAAGTGCCCAGCTCCATCTTTCAGTTATGAACAAATATGATGTTTCCAGTTGTCCATGAATAAGACCTATCTGTGTGTAGACACTACACACCTAATTCATTTACTAGAAACAATGGGCCTTACACAACCATACATATATACATGTTTAAGCATAAAAGAGTCTTTTCATTAAATAACCAGTTAAATATCCAGTAACAAAAGATGAGAATGCATCTAGTGGGCTTTAGGGCATACACCAATCCCAACAGCACCGACTCCCTTTACAATTTATCTGCACCAACAGATAGGATCACCAAACCCCAGACACCAAGCACCAACTTGATGTTCTACAGAATAAGAGTAGAAACCTTTTTCTACAGCCATTCCCCTCTAAATCTCTCTCTCTCTCAATCCCTTACAAATTGAAATTAAAGCATAAACAGAGAGACACTTATCTTATGGACGAAACACCATCTTCAAGAGCACATCCTCGTCCACACTTGCTGTAGAAACTTGTAACAAGATTGCACACAGCAACAGCACTCTCTTCTCTCCAAAACTCTCTCTCTTTTCTTCTCTTTTCTCTTCTTTTCTTTCTCTCTTGTGTCTTGTTAAAAACGAACCAAACATGCCTTTATATAGGTTATGGTAACCCTTAAGAGTGTTCAAAATAGGCTACAATTCGTTTAGAAAGAGTCCCAAACGAAATAGATAAGAATGCTGAATTTTCGTGCAAGACTTCTGTTTCTGCGCAACTCTGGTTCCCGTGCTCGGTCGACATCCTGGTGTCTTCGGTCGACCTGCAACACAGTCTGGAAACAGATACCTGACGTGCTCGGTCGACATCCTGGGGTCCCGGTCGACCGACGACACACTGTGTCACGAAAATAACTGGGAGCTTCCTGAAACTTTTTCTGCAGGTTCCTCTTGCTCGGTCGACCGCATGGGGTGCCCGGTCGACCGCACACTCTGCTTCAGGAATTCTGAATTCCTGAACTGTTTCAACTCTGGTTTTTCTTTTAAGCTCTATCAACACCAACCTATTAACATCATGCTTGTGACAATGTGTTGACAATAATTCCAACTCAAAATGATGCTTGAGATATTAATTTCTTCAATTCTTCAAAAGACTTCTCAAGTCATCTCAAATTCCAACAATCTCCCCCTTTGGAATTGTTGGCAACACTTTTGGAACTTCAACACTTAGAAACTAGTTGATCTTCATGACGCTTCTTCAGAACCATAGTCTCCCCCTGTCTTAAAAAAATAGAATCAAGATCTCTAACACTCTTGATACCAATCTCCCCAAAGTTATCATAGCATAACTTCTTCTAAGCTGCTAAAATCTGCGGAAAAGGTATTGTTCAGCTAAAGGCAAACAAGATCAGATCAGACGAGGTCTTATATGTGTCTGGACTAAGACACAACTTGCTTAGTGTGAGCCAGATCTGTGACAAAGGCCACGAAGTTGTCTTCACTAAGAATGGTTTTGCTATCAAGAAGTGTAGCAACGGCAAAACAGTGGCTACTGGATCTAGGACTGCTGGAAATCTCTATACATTGTCAGATGGAGCTGAAAAGACTTGCTTGATGAGTCGGACAGAGGAAAGTTGGTTGTGGCACAAACGCCTTGGGCATCTAAACTTTGATAACATGTCAAAGATTTGCAATTCAAATGCTGTCAGAGGTATGTCTACAGTTGAAAAGCCTTCCAACCCCATTTGCGATTCTTGTCAAAAGGGAAAGCAAACGAGGGTAATGTTCAAGTCAAAGGAGCATCATTCAAAGAAACCTCTTGAGCTAGTGCACACTGATCTCTGTGGACCGATGCGAACTCAAAGCACCAATGGAGATAAGTATTTTATGTTATGCATTGATGATTATACTCGTATGACATGGGTATTGTTTCTTAAGCATAAACATCAAGCACTTGATCGTTTTAAAGTGTTTAAAGCACAGGTTGAAAATATGCTTGGAAAACGTATCAAGATTTTAAGGTCAGATCGAGGCGGTGAATTCACATCTGAAGAGTTCACTAACTATTGTGAGCACCATGGCATTCAAAGACAATATTCAGCCCCTAGAACTCCACGGCAAAATGGAGTTGTGGAACGGAAAAATCGCACCGTGCAAGAGATGGCTCGTACAATGCTAACTGAGAGCAAGCTAGCTGACAAATACTGGAAGGAGGCAATCCATACGGCTGTATACATTCAGAATCGATGCTTGATCAGGCCACATGAAGACAAAACTCCTTATGAGCTATGGTTTGGGCGAAAAGCAACAGTCAAGCACTTCAGAGTCTTCGGTAGCAAGTGTTACATCAAGCGTCTTGAACAAAATCCGGGCAAATTTGATGAAAGAGCTAATGAAGGTATATTTCTGGGTTATTCCTCATCGAGTAAGGCTTACAGATGTCTTAACAAAAGGACCAGAAAAATTATAGAAAGTGCCGATGTTAGAATTGATGAAAACTATGAATCAAAGAATGGAACTCATTATGACAGTCCCGTTTATGAGGACTCGAGTGAGATTGATGATGAAGTGGCTAAACCTAATGATTCTGAGAAATCAAAGGATGACTCAGAGGATGCTACACCTAGAAAGAAAAGCACTTGGATAGAGCAACACCCTAAGGATCAAATCATTGGAGATCCTGAGGTCGGTGTTAAAACAAGACAAAGTGTAGTTAGCAATTACTCACTTGTGTCCACCATTGAACCCAAGACTGTGGCTGAAGCCAGTCTCGATGAAAGTTGGTTGAAAGCTATGCATGAGGAGTTGGAGCAAATTGAGAAGAACTCCACATGGGAACTAGTCTCTAGACCTACCGATAAGAATGTTATTGGTACTAAATGGGTCTTTCGGAATAAGCTGAATGAAGATGGTCAGGTCATACGAAACAAAGCAAGGTTGGTTTGTAAAGGCTATGCTCAAGTTGAAGGCATAGATTTTGAAGAGACCTTTGCACCGGTGGCTCGTCTGGAAGCCATTCGTATGTTTCTTGCATTGGCTGCATACAAAACCTTCAAGGTATTTCAGATGGATGTAAAGTCAGCCTTCTTGAGTGGATTACTTGAAGAAGAGGTCTACATTGAGCAACCTGATGGTTTTCCTATTAGCAAAAATTCAGACCTAGTGTGCAAGTTGAAAAAGGCTCTTTATGGGCTGAAACAAGCGCCAAGGGCGTGGTATGCAAGGCTGGACCTATATCTCCACAAGATCGGTTTTGGAAAAGGACTGGTTGATAGCAATCTTTATGTCAAAACAGAGTTGAGCAAACAGCTCGTTATCATTGTTTATGTCGATGACATAATCTTTGGTGGCAACGATGAAGAAATGTGCAGGAATTTCGCTGAAGAGATGAAGAAAGAATTTGAGATGTCAATGCTTGGAGAACTAAAGTTCTTCCTTGGTTTACAAGTTCAGCAGCTGAAACATGGTATCTTCATATCACAGATGAAATACATCAAGGAAATGCTAAAGCGATTTAACATGGAAGACAGCAAGCCAGTGAGCACACCAATGACAACGAACACTAAGCTAAGCAAAGATGATAAGGGTTCGTCCATTGATCACACCACTTATCGTTCTATGATAGGAAGCTTGCTTTATTTGACTGCTACAAGACCGGATCTTCTGCAAACAGTATGTATGGTGGCTCAATTTCAAGCATCACCAACTGAGACGCACCTCACAGCAGTAAAAAGGATATTTCGATATCTGAAAGGTACCATGGAGCTTGGCATTTGGTATCCTAAAGGCAAATCCTTTACTCTTGTTGCATACTCTGACGCCGATTGGGCTGGATGTATAGATGATCGCAAGAGTACAAGCGGTAGTGCATTCTATCTCGGTGACAGGTTGGTGGCATGGCACAATAAGAAACAAGATTCAGTATCCCTTTCTACAGCGGAAGCGGAATATATTGCAGCGGCAACTTGTTGTACACAAGTGTTATGGATGCGGCAAATGCTCTCTGATCTAGGAGTTCCGACAACGGATCCTACGCCGATCCTCTGTGACAACACAAGTGCAATTCACATCTCCAAGAATCCTGTTCAACATTCTAGAACGAAGCATGTAGCAATTCGCTATCACTTTCTCAAGGAAGAGGTTGCAGATGGTGAGGTAAAGTTGGAATATGTCCCAACTACTGAGCAAGTTGCTGATATCTTCACAAAACCTCTGCCAAAGGAAGTCTTCGAGTATCTCCGAAAAAAATTAGGAGTTACTCACTCTCCTAATCCTTAGGAGTTGTGCTTGAAAGGGGGAGCAAAGTATTCCTTGAATATCCTATTCGCTCCTTCATTGGTCCCTTTGGACTTGTTGTCAAAGGGGGAGAAAGACTTAAGCTAGGAGAAAGCTATGCTTAGAAGAAGTTATGCTATGATAACTTTGGGGAGATTGGTATCAAGAGTGTTAGAGATCTTGATTCTATTTAGTCGCACCAACGACAAAGAGCACCAACCCTTAGTTTCAGATAGCACCAACTATCTAGGAAGCACCTACTCCCTTTAGTTTCAGATAGTACCAACTATCTAGGAAGCACCGACTCCCTTTACAATTTATCTGCACCAACAGATAGGATCACCAAACCCCAGACACCAAGCACCAACTTGATGTTCTACAGAATAAGAGTAGAAACCTTTTTCTACAGCCCTTCCTCTCTACAATCTCTCTCTCTCAATCCCTTACAAATTGAAATTAAAGCATAAACAGAGAGACACTTATCTTATGGACGAAACACCATCTTCAAGAGCACATCCTCGTCCACACTTGCTGTAGAAACTTGTAACAAGATTGCACACAGCAACAGCACTCTCTTCTCTCCAAAACTCTCTCTCTTTTCTTCTCTTTTCTCTTCTCTTCTTTCTCTCTTGTGTCTTGTTAAAAACGAACCAAACATGCCTTTATATAGGTTATGGTAACCCTTAAGAGTGTTCAAAATAGGCTACAATTCGTTTAGAAAGAGTCCCAAACGAAATAGATAAGAATGCTGAATTTTCGTGCAAGACTTCTGTTTCTGCGCAACTCTAGTTCCCGTGCTCGGTCGACATCCTGGTGTCTTCGGTCGACCTGCAACACAGTCTGGAAACAGATACCTGACGTGCTCGGTCGACATCCTGGGGTCCCGGTCGACCGACGACACACTGTGCCACGAAAATAACTGGGAGCTTCCTGAAACTTTTTCTGCAGGTTCCTCTTGCTCGGTCGACCGCATGGGGTGCCCGGTCGACCGCACACTCTGCTTCAGGAATTCTGAATTCCTGAACTGTTTCAACTCTGATTTTTCTTTTAAGCTCTATCAACACCAACCTATTAACATCATGCTTGTGATAATGTGTTGACAATAATTCCAACTCAAAATGATGCTTGAGATATTAATTTCTTCAATTCTTCAAAAGACTTCTCAAGTCATCTCAAATTCCAACAGTCCAGTAGCTGCTGACTTACTACTTTTAATTTATACCACTGATGAAACTAGTTGATAGCGACAACTTCATGTTGTCAATATCGACAACTTTTAGCTATTCCAGCAGCTGATGACTTACAACTTTTAATTTAAACCACTAACGAAACTAGTCGATTGCGATAAACTCATGTTGTCGATATCGACAACTTTTAGCTATTCCAGCAACTGATAACTTACAACTTTTAATTTATACCACTGACGAAACTAGTCGATAGCGATAACTTTCTGTTGTCGATATCGACAACTTTTAGCAATTCCAGCAACTGATAACTTACAACTTTTAATTTATACCACTGACGAAACTAGTCGATAGCGACAACTTTTAGCTATTCCAGCAGCCGCTGACTTACAACTAGTAATTTATATCACTGACGAAACTAATCAATAGCGACATCCTTTGTTTGTCGATATCGACAACTTTTGGCTATTCCAGCAGCTACTAACTTTTAATTTATACCACTGATGAAATTAGTTGATAGTGACAACTTTTGTTTGTCGATATCGACAACTTTTGGCTGCTCCAGCAACTGCTGACTTAAGATTGAAGGTAATGTTGTACTAAAATGGAGCAGATAAAGTTGGGATTCATGTTCACAGTAAAGATTAACTCAGTCACATTTGAAGATGTTCAATCAAATGAAATCCAGCAACGCTAGGAAAATGCATTATTAACCCTTCTAGGATGAGGCACTGATTCGTCACATTGATTTCATACAAGTTGTTCACAGTTAAATAAACCATCCACCATTTCATTCAATCAATTATAGGTTCAACATCCACAATGTATATTCTTTCTAAAATATAAGATGTTCAAAAGTGTATATTACCAATAAATACACACATGCATCATCTTTAAACATGTACAAGAGTGTCACAACCACCCAAAAAATGTAAAGATGCATCATCCAAGGAAAAAATAAACAAAACATAAGCTCCAACAATGCTTCTCCAATTATGAAATTCAGATATTGTAGATCAAATGCCCCATATGAAAGGGATTTTGTGTATTGCAATTTGATGGATGCATTATCATTTTAGCACTATTCAAATTTTCACACATGATTTAGATTTAGAAAACCTAGAAATCTGGATTTACACATGCATTGTTTTAAATCTTGTAAATCATATGTTTCAAGCATGTTTTGGATTTAAATCTTGGATGCATTTGTTTTTGAAAAGAATTTATAAATCAAGCTAGCCCATGCTTTAAAGTTTCAAATTATATTTGGCTTTTTATATTTCATGATTTTAAATGCACTTAGATGATTTAAAATCATGTTTCCAAGCTTGGTTTAATGGCCCAAAAATTGGAAACCGGCACGAACACTTCGCTCGAGGGTAGAGCGACTCGTAGGAACTGACGGTTCGCAAATAGGACTCCCGGCTAGAGAGTTACGAGCTAAAAAAATAGGATTCTCCAACACTTACCCTCTAAAACGGCCCACCGGGGTCTGGAACAGGAAACGACCCCTCCAAAAATCGAAAATCGGCAAGAGCACCTCGCTTGAGGGAAGAGTGGATTTTCCAATACTTAGGCTCTAAAACGGCCCACCGGGGGGTCCGGAATGGGAAACGGCCCCTCTAAAAATCAGAAACCGGCATGAGCACTTCGCTCGAGGGTAGAGTGACTCATAGGAACTGACAGCTCGTAAATAGGACAACCGGTTGGAGAGTTACGAGCAAAAATGAAGGATTCTCCAATGCTTAGGCTCCAAAATGGCCCGAAGGGTCCGGAATGGGAAACGGCCCCTCCAATAATCGAAAACTGGCACAAGCACTTCGCTCGAGGGTAGAGTGATGGTAGGAACTGACGGTTCGCAAATAGGACTCCCGGTTAGAAAGTTACGAGCGAAAACATGCGATTTTCCAACACTTAGGCTCCAAAACGACCCGCCGGGGGTCCGAAATGGGAAACGGACCCAGGAAAAATTGGAAACCGGCACTTCGTTCAATGGTAGACTGACTTGTAGGAACTGACGGTTCGCAAATAGGACTTCCAGTTAGAGAGTTACGAGCGAAAACATAGGATTTCCCATCACTTAGGCTCCAAAACGGCCCTCCGAGGGTCCGGAGCGGGAAGCGGCCCCTCCAAAAATCGGAAACCAGCACGAGTACTTCGCTCAAGGGTAGAGTGACTCGTAGGAACTGATGGCTCGCAAATAGAACTCCCGGTTCGAGAGTTACGAGCGAAAACATCGGATTTTCTAACATTTAGGCTCCAATACGGCCCGCCGGGGCTCCGGAATGGGAAATGGCCCTCGGAAAAATTGGAAATCGGCACTTCGCTCGAGGGTAAAATGACTCGTAGGAACTGACGGCTCGTAAATAGGACTCCCGGTTAGAGAGTTACGAGCGAAAACATAGGATTTTCCAATACTTATGCTCTAAAACGGCCCGTCGGGGGTCCAGGACGAGAAACGGCCCCTCCAAAAATTGAAAATCAACACGAGCACTTCGCCCAAGGGTAAAGTGAGTTATAGGAACTGAGGCTCGCAAATGGGACTCCCGGTTAGAGAAATACGAGTGAAAACATAGGATTCTGTAACACTTAGGCTCCAAAACGGCCCGCTGGGGGACCGGAATGGGAAACGGCCCCTCCAAAAATCAAAAACTGGCAAGAGCACTTCACTCAAGGGTAGAGTGACTCGTAGGTGTTAGTGCCACATTTTCATGTGAACTGTTTTTATTGTTAATTCCGTGCCAAAGAGTTCCGAAGACATTGTCTCTTAGGTACTTCAAAGAAGATTCAATTCAAAAGGTCTGTCAAAGCTTTTTGGAAAGGCCAGGTTTCGTCAAAGATCAACATCAAGATGTGCCAACCAAGATCAGGTAATTGGGACCGAAACCATACGCCTTAGTGACCCTAAAAACCCTAGGCTAAATTGTTATTTTGATAGGTTTTTAGAAGATTTTTTTGAGCATGTTTAAAACTAAAAAATGACCCCAGATTTCGGCCAGCCAACCTCATGCGGTTAGCAGTTCACCCCCTAAGTCCACCTGTCCTAAGGCATCCAACATGATCGTAACACCAGGTCACATTGAGGCTTAGTAAGCATGAGTATGTATAGAAACTTAACAATAAACAATGTTTTATAAATTTATAAAGAAATGTGAAATTGTCAAAACCGGTGTGCTTTTGATTTCTTTAATATTTCTTCCTACTAAAGTTCCCTCGTATTCATACTCATGTTTCATATAAGGTCTCACCAAAACATTGCTTATGTGAAACTTAACAATAAACAATGTTTTATAAATTAATAAAGAAATGTGAAGATTTCAAAACCGGTGTGCTTTTGATTTCTTTAATATTTTTTCCTATAAAAGTTCCTCATATTCATACTCATGTTTCTTATAAGGCCGCACCAAAGCATTGCTTATGTCATGGTTTTTATCAAATTTCAAATGTTGGAATAGTGTTCCTGTCAGGTACACCCTACCATGTCTTAAGTGACCGTTGGAACTATCCGTTGGATTTTCTCTATAAATACCTGAAGCTCATTTTCAACATTAAAGAGTCCAATTTTTGAAGAGCCTTTGTTCTAAATTCTTGTAAACCTTTCCCAAGCTCTCAAAGCTTCTTCCAAACACACTTAGATTCTATCTTGAAAAATCCAAGGGCTAACTTAGCTCTATGGAGTGTGCTTTGAGAAGCCAAATCTAGGGTATACTAATCCCTAAAGCTATCTCTCATTTCTGCCCTAGAAATAAAACCTCTACAACTTGGTTGTGCATCTCAATGGAGTTTCATCATCAACACCAAGCTAGCTGCAAGAGGTAAAATGCTTCGATCACGGTCAAAAGCTTCCTCAAACACTTTCGATCTTCATCAAAGGCAAGTGTTCGCCCTCCATTCAAATTTATATCATTGTGACAGTGGATTGAATCTGTGTGTGTCAACCACTCTAAAAAATTGTGTGTGGGGATTAGATCTGTGTGATCGAACCTCGGTAACAAAATTGAGTTAGAATAGTACTTGTGTAGTTTGATTCTTTATAGTGGAACCAAGGGACTGTGTGACCCTTGAGAGTGGATGTAGGTCTGTGTGACCGAACCACTATAAATCTCTTGTGCCATTTTATCTCTTGTGGTTACTATCTTGTTTCAAATTAGAGTGTCTCTGATTATTTAAGCACACACACATTGAACTTATAATTCAAACAAGTTATTTTATTATCTGTGATTATTATTCCAAGTTGAGATTAAAACTGGGCTAATAAGTTTAAAATTGGCATTAGAATTCCTTTTGTCCTATTCACCCCCCCTTTAGGACTTATTCATTGAACCTAGTTGCACTTTCAGTAGGAACTGACGGCTCGCAAATAGGACTCCCGATTAGAGAGTTACAAGCAAAAACATAGGATTCTCCAACACTTAGGCACCAAAACGGCCCGCCAGGGGTCTGGAAAAGGAAACGGCCCCTCCAAAAACCGAAAACAGGCACGAGCACTTCGCTCAAGGGTAGAGTGACCCGTAGTAACTGACGGTTCACAAATAGGACTCCCGGTTAGAGAGTTACGAGCGAAAACATAGGATTTTCCAACACTTAGGCTCCAAAACGGCCCCGAGGGTCCGGAATGGGAAACAGCCCCTTTGAAAATCTGCAACCACCACGAGCACTTCGTTTGAGGGTAGAGTGACTCGTAGGAACTGACAGTTTGAAAATATGACTCCCAGTTAGAGAGTTATGGGTGAAAACATAGTATTTTCCAACACTTAGGCTCCAAAACGGCCCGCCGGGGGTCTGGAATGGGAAACATCCCCTTGAAAATTGGAAACCAGTACAAACACTTCCCTCGAGGGTAGTGTGACTTGTAGGAACTGACGGTTCGCAAATAGGGCTCCCGGTTAGAGAGTTACGAGCGAAAACAAAGGATTCTCCAAAACCTAGGCTCCAAATGTTGGATATTGCGATCACTGAGAGGGGGGGGTGAATCAGTGATTTCTAAAAACAGGTCCAATTCAACAACAAAACAAGTCAAATCACACAATGACACCAGATTTAACGTGGTTCACCGAAAGGCTACGTCCACGGTTCAAAGACTGTCCGAACACCAATCCGGGACAGATCTGAATCTTATTTAGTCGCACCAATGACAAAGAGCACCAACCCTTAGTTTCAGATAGCACCAACTATCTAGGAAGCACCGACTCCCTTTACAATTTATCTGCACCAACAGATAGGATCACCAAACCTCAGACATCAAGCACCAACTTGATGTAAAAACAGAATAGAAGATAAACTCTGTCTACAGCCCTTCCCTCTACAATTCTCTCTCTCTCAATCCCTTACAAATTGAAAATTAAACATAAACAGAGAGACACTTATCTTATGGACGAAAACATCATCTTCAAGAGCATATCCTCGTCCACACTTGCTGTAGAAAGATGCAGCACAACAGCACACAGCACCAGCACTCTTCTTCTCTCCAAAACTCTCTTTCTTTTCCCTTCTCTTCTTTCTCTCTTTGGTGTCATCTTAAAAACGAGCCAAACATGCCTTTATATAGGTTATAGTAACCCTTAATTGTATTCAAAACAGGCTACAATTCGTTTAGAAAGAGTCCCAAACAAATTAGATAAGAATGCTGAATTTTCGTGCAAGACTTCTGATTCTGCGCAACTCTGATCCCGTGCTCGGTCGACATCCTGTGTTGCTCGGATCGACAATCATACACTGTCTGGACTCAGATAACTTTCATGCTCGGTCGAAATCCTGGGGTCCCGGTCGACCGAAGACACACTGTGTCACGAAAATAATTGGGAGCTACCTGAATCTGTTTCTGTAGTTTCTCTTTGCTCGGTCGACCGCATGGGTTGCCCGTCGACCGCATGCTCTGCTTCAGGAATTTCTTGAATTCCTGACTGTTGAACTCTGATTCTTCTTTTCAGCTCTATCAGCACCAGCTTATTATCATCAATGTTTGTGACAATGTGTTGACAAGAATTCCAACTCAAATCAATACTTGAGATACTGATTCTTCAAATTCTTCAAAAGACTTTCAAGTCATCTCAAATTCCAAGATACTGATTCTTCAAATTCTTCAAAAGACTTTCAAGTCATCTCAAATTCCAACAATCTCCCCTTTGGAATTGTTGGCAACACTAGTGGAACTTCAACACATCACTTGGAACCAATTCTGAAATAACAACCATGCACTGTCAACTATCTCCCCTAAGCTTTCATAGCCTAACAGTCTCTCCTTGCTATCATAGCATAACATCTCTCCCCCTTTGACACAAGTCCAAAGGGACCAAACCGGGAGCGAATAGGATATTCAAGGAATACTTTGCTCCCCCTTTCAAGCACAACTCCTACGGTTTAGGAGAGTGAGTAACTCCTAACTTTTTCCGGAGATACTCGAAGACTTCCTTTGGCAGAGGTTTCGTGAAAATATCAGCCACTTGCTCAGTTGTTGGAACATATTCCAACTTGACCTCTCCATCAGCAACCTTTATCTTTAAGAAAAATGATAACGAATTGCTACATGCTTTGTTCGAGAGTGCTAACAGGGATTCTTAGATATATGAATTGCACTCGTGTTGTCACATAGGATCGGCGTAGGATCCGTTGTAGGAACTCCTAGATCAGAGAGCATTTTGCCGCATCCATAACACTTGCGTACAACAAGTTGCCGCTGCAATATATTCCGCTTCCGCTGTCGAAAGGGATACTGAGTCTTGCTTCTTACTATGCCAAGCAACTAATCTTTCTCCAAGATAAAATTTGCCGCCGCTAGTACTCTTGCGATCATCTACGCATCCAGCCCAATCGGCATCAGAATATGCAACAAGAGTGAAGGATTTTCCTTTGGGAATACCAGATACCAAGCTCCATAGTACCTTTCAGATATCGAAAGATTCGTTTCACTGCTGTAAGGTGCGTTTCAGTTGGTGCTGCTTGAAAAACGTGCAACCATACATACTGCTTGTAGAAGATCTGGTCTTGTAGCAGTTAAGTAGAGCAAGCTTCCTATCATAGAGCGATAGGTGGTATGATCAACGGACGAGGCCTTATCATCTTTGCTAAGCTTCGTTGTTCGTTGACATTGGTGTGCTCACTGGCTTGCTGTCTTCCATATTGAACCTTTTCAAGCATTTCCTTAATGTACTTCATTTGTGATATGAAGATGCCATGTTTCAGCTGCTGAACTTGTAAACCAAGAGAGAAACTTTAGTTCTCCAAGCATTGACATCTCAAATTCTTTCTTCATCTCTTCAGCAAAATTCCTGCACATCTCCTCATCATTGCCACCAAAGATTATGTCATCAACATAAACAATGACAACCAGCTGTTTGCTTAACTCAGTTTTGACATACAGATTGCTATCAACCATTCCTTTTCCAAAACCGATCTTGCGGAGATAGAGATCCAGCCTTGCATACCATGCCCTTGGCGCTTGTTTCAGTCCATAAAGAGCCTTTTTCAACTTGCACACTAGATCTGAATTTTTGCTGATGAGAAAACCATCAGGTTGCTCAATGTAGACCTCTTCTTCAAGTAAACCATTCAAGAAAGCTGACTTTACGTCCATCTGAAATACTTTGAAGGTTTTGTATGCTGCCAATGCAAGAAACATACGAATAGCTTCCAGACGAGCCACCGGTGCAAAGGTCTCTTCAAAATCTATGCCTTCAACTTGAGCATAGCCTTTACAAACCAACCTTGCTTTGTTTCTAATGACTTGACCATCTTCATTCAACTTATTCCGAAAGACCCATTTAGTACCAATAACATTCTTATCAGTAGGTCTAGGAACAAGTTCCCATGTGGAGTTCTTCTCAATTTGCTCCAACTCCTCATGCATAGCTTTCAACCAACTTTCATCGAGACTGGCTTCAGTCACAGTCTTGGGTTCAATGGTGGACACAAGTGAGTAATTGCTAACTACACTTTGTCTAGTTTGAACGCCTGCCTTAGGATCTCCAATGATTTGATCCTTAGGGTGTTGCTCTACTCAAGTGCTGTGCTTCTTAGGTGTAGTATCTTCTGAGTCATCCTTTGATTTCTCAGAATCATTAGATTAGCCATCTCATCATCAATCTCACTCGAGTCCTCATAAACTGGACTGTCATTATGAGTTGCATTCTTTGGTTCAATATTCTCATCTATTCTCACATCAGCACTTTCTATGATTTTTCTGGTTCTTTTGTTAAGACACCTATATGCCTTGCTAGTAGAGGAGTAACCCAGAAATATACCTTCGTCAGCTCTTTCTTCAAATTTGCCCGAATTTTGTTCGAGCCGCTTGATGTAACACTTGCTGCCGAAGACTCTGAAGTACTTGACTGTTGCTTTTCTTCCAAACCATAGCTCATAGGGAGTTTTGTCTTCATGTGGCCTGATCAAGCATCGATTTTGAATGTATACAGCCGTATGAATTGCCTCTTCCAATACTTGTCAGCCATCTTGCTTTCACTTAGCATCGTACGAGCCATCTCTTGTACGGTGCGATTTTCCGTTCCACAACTCCATTTTGCTGTGGAGTTCTAGGGGCTGAGTACTGTCTTTGAATGCCATGATGTTCACAATATTTAGTGAACTCTTCAGATGTGAACTCGCCTCCACGATCAGACCTTAAAATCTTGATACGTTTTTCCAATTGATTTTCAACCTGTGCTTTAAGCACTTTAAAACGATCAAGTGCTTGATGCTTATGCTTAAGAAACAATACCCATGTCATACGAGTATAATCATCAATGCATAACATGAAATACTTATCTCCATTGGTGCTTTGAGTTCGCATCGGTCCACAGAGATCAGTGTGCACTAACTCAAGAGGTTTCTTGGAATGATGCTCCTTTGACTTGAACATAACCCTCGTTTGCTTTCCCTTTTGGCAAGAGTCGCAAATGGGATTGGAAGGCTTTTCAACTGTAGACATGCCTCTTACAGCCTTTGAATTGCAAATCTTTGACATGTTATCAAAGCTTAGATGCCCAAGGCGTTTGTGCCACAACCAACTTTCCTCTGTCCGACTCATCAAGCAGGTCTTTTCAGCTCCATCTGACAATGTATAGAGATTTCCAGCAGTTCTTGATCCTGTTGCCACTGTTTTGCCGTTGCTACTCTTCTTGATGGCAAACCCATTCTTTGTGAAGATAACTTCGTGACCCTTATCACAGATCTGGCTCACACTAAGCAGGTTGTGTCTCAATCCAGACACATATAAGACTTCTTCCGATCTGATCTTGTTTGCCATAAGCTGAATAACACCTTTTCCGCAGATTTTGGCACCATCATTGTTGCCAAACTTCACTGAACCGCCTTCATAGTGCTGTAATTTGATGAATTTCTCTTTATCACCAGTCATATGGCTTGAACAACCACTATCAAGGACCCATGGTGCTGCCTTCTTTTGTGCATTGAATGCCATTTGCACAATGAGAGATTCTTTGGGACTTTCTGCACTTTGCTTTGCTCTCCAAGCCTTGACTAACTTGGGTTTCTTTTCAACCTGAAATTTGTTAGCAATATGCAACCTACAATCCCTAGCCAAGTGTCCATAATTATAGCACTTATGGCACTCAATTTTGTGGCTACTTAAGATTGAAAAAGGGTTCCTAGTCATAAGTGGGCTGTTTCTAACATAGAATCTACAATCAGCTCTTTTATGTCCAAACATATTACAATGAAAGCAATAACCATAGAATTTGTATCTTCTTTGTGGCTGGTTAGTCTTCATTACCTTTCTAACAGGAATGGACTCCTTTCTAGGTTGAGTGGGCTTCATAGAGTTAGAAGGTGCAGTGACTTGCTTCACAAACTCTTTCTTTTTAGGAGGTGCAATCTTAGAGGATTCACCTTTCTCAAATCCTAGACCAAATCTGAAGTGGGCAGGTCTTTGAACTTTCAGTAGTTCATCGAGTTTCATAGTCCCTTCAATCGCTTGGAGCGCTTTGAGTTTTTTGCTATTTTCCAAATTTTCAGCCTTTGCTCTAGCGATCTCAGTTTCAAGTTTCATAGCCTCTTCCTTTTTGATACTTATTTGGTTTTCAAGGACTTCTACCATTCTTTTATATTCTTCTACTTGAGTTTTCAAAGCAATAATAGAACTTTCAGATTCATGGAGAAGTTTCAGATTTTTCTTACTTGTTTTGCGTTCCATGCTAAGCTCCTCAAGTGCGGCTATGAGTTCCTCTTCAAGATTGACTTCAGCCTCCTCATCCTCTTCCGGATCTAGCTCTTCTTCTTCTTCAACAGTGACCATGAAGAGAGCTTCGGTTGATTCATCATCGTCTGAAGTTTCAGACGTGCTGTCATCTTGTTGACATAGAAAGTTTTTAGCTTTGCCCCTTTTCTGAAATTTCTCTTTCCTTTACTCTTTTCAGCATAAGAGTAATTATCATTGTCTTCTTTTAGCGGACACTTCGCAGCAAAGTGACCAACACCTCCACAATTGAAGCATTTAAGGGTAGCTTCCCTTTGTACTTGCCATTGCTTCCTTTCTCAACTTTCTAACAAATTGAGCCTCAAGCTCATCATCATCAGAATCAACATCATGACCAGCAGTCTCTTTGCCTTTTTCTGAACTTTGAAGGCCGCTTCTTTATCAGATGAAGACGTCTTTCCTATGCGCATCTCTTAGGCAGTTAAGAGAACCATGTAATTCCATGGAAAATGCATTCAGATCTTTGGCTTCTCGATGGCTGAGACTTTTGAATCAAACCGGGGAAGAAGAGATCTTAGAACCTTTTTTACGATGACGGCTCTTAATCTCCTCCCTAGTCCACGAATGTCATTCGTGGACTTCATTCACTCGTTGCATATACGAGTCAACATTCTCGCTTTCCTCCATGCGAAGAAACTCGAATTGAGAGCGATGAGTTTGCAATTTGGCTTCTTTAATCTTCTCATCACCTTCATGTATGCTTTGCAACTTGTCCCAAATTTACTTGGCTGTTTTGCATCAATTACTTTGACAAGCTCGCTGTCTACAAGGCCACTAAAGAGTGCATTCTGCGCCTTGGAGTCGTTGTCGCCAACTTCTTCGATGCGATTCATTGGTGTCATGGGTGGCAGTATTGTAACCGACTCTGACAGCCTCCCAAACATCATAGCCAAGAGATTTGATGAAGGCTTGCATCCTAATCTTCCAAAAAGAGTAATTAGAACCATCAAACAGAGGGCTTTCATATTCCCTGTATTGACTGCCATGTGATTTGACAAGAGATCACCCTTAGCGTATTAAACTGATCAAGGGAGCCTCGCTCTGATACCAATTGTTGGATATGCAATCACTGAGAGGGGGGGTGAATCAGTGATATCTAAAAACAGGTCCAATTCAAACAACAAAACAAGTCAAATCCACACAATGACACCAGATTTAACGTGGTTCACCGAAAGGCTACGTCCACGGTTCAAAGACTGTCCGAACACCAATCCGGGACAGATCTGAATCTTATTTAGTCGCACCAACGACAAAGAGCACCAACCCTTAGTTTCAGATAGCACCAACTATCTAGGAAGCACCGACTCCCTTTACAATTTATCTGCACCAACAGATAGGATCACCAAACCCCAGACACCAAGCACCAACTTGATGTAAAAACAGAATAGAAGATAAACTCTGTCTACAGCCCTTCCCCTCTACAATTCTCTCTCTCTCAATCCCTTACAAATTGAAAATTAAACATAAACAGAGAGACACTTATCTTATGGACGAAACATCATCTTCAAGAGCATATCCTCGTCCACACTTGCTGTAGAAAGAGCAACAACAGCACACAGCACCAGCACTCTTCTTCTCTCCAAAACTCTCTCTCTTTTCTCTTCTCTCTTCTTCTTTGGTGTCATCTTAAAACGAGCCAACATGCCTTTATATAGGTTATAGTAACCCTTAATTGTATTCAAAATAGGCTACAATTCGTTTAGTTTAGAAAGAGTCCCAAACAAATTAGATAAGAATGCTGAATTTTCGTGCAAGACTTCTGTTATGCGCAACTCTGATCCCGTGCTCGGTCGACATCCTGTTGCTCGGTCGACATCATACACTGTCCGAATCAGACAACTTTCGTGCTCGGTCGACATCCTGGGGTCCCGGTGACCGAAGACACACTGTGTCACGAAAATAACTGGGAGCTACCTGAATCTGTTTCTGCAGGTTTCTCTTGCTCGGTCGACCGCATGGGTTGCCCGGTCGACCGCATGCTCTGCTTCAGGAATTCTGAATTCCTGACTATTTGAACTCTGATTCTTCTTTTCAGCTCTATCAACACCAGCTATTATCATCATGTTTGTGACAATGTGTTGACAAGAATTCCAACTCAAAATATACTTGAGATACTGATTCTTCAAATTCTTCAAAAGACTTCAAGTCATCTCAAATTCCATTGACAAGAATTCCAACTCAAATCAATACTTGAGATACTGATTCTTCAAATTNACCAAGACAAACACTTCCCTCGAGGGTAGAGTGACTCGTAGGAACTGACGGTTCGCAAATTGGACTCGCGGCTAGAGAGTTTCGATTGAAAACATAGGTTTTGCAACACTTAGGCTCCAAACCTGCCCGACAGGGATCTGGAACGGGAAACGACCCCTCCAAAAATTGGAAATTTACACTAGCACTTCTCTCGAGGGTAGAGTGACCCATAGGAACTGATGGATCGCAAATAAGACTCCCGGTTAAAGAGTTACGAGCAAAAACATAGGATTCTCCAACACCTAGGCTCCAAAATGGCGGACTGAAGGTCCGGAAAGGGAAACGGCCGCTCTAAAAATCGAAAACCGACACGAGCACTTCGCTCGAGGGTAGAGTCACTCATAGGTACTGATGGTTCGCAAATAGGACTCCCGGTGAGAGAGCTACGAGCGAAAACAATGGATTATCCAACACTTAGGCTCCAAAACAGCCCGCTGGGGGTCCGAAATGGGAAACGGCCCCAAAAAAATTGGAAACTGGCATGAGCACTTTGCTCGAGGGTAGAGTGACTCGTAGGAACTAACAGTTTGCAAATAGGACTCCCCGCTAGAGAGTTATGAGTGAAAACATAGGATTTTCCAACACTTAGGCTCCAACGGCCCTCCGGGGGTCCGGAGCGGGAAACGGCCCCTCCAAAAATGGAAACTGGCATGAGCACTTCGCTCGAGGGTAGAGTGACTCGTAGGAACTGACGGTTCGGAAATAGGACACCCGGTTAGAGAGTTACGAGCGAAAACAAGTGATTCTCCAACACTAAGGCTCCAAAACGGTCCGGTGGGGGTCCAGAAAGGGAAACGACCCCAGGAAAAATTGGAAACCATCACTTCGTTCGACGGTAGAGTGACTCGAAGGAACTGACGGTTCGCAAATATGACTCCCGGTTAGAGAGTTACGAGCGAAAACATAGGATTTTCCAACACTTAGGCTCCAAAACGGCCCCATGTGGGTCCGGAATGGGAAACAGCCCCACCAAAAATTGGAAACCAGCTCAAGCACTTCGCTCGAGGGTAGAGTGACTCGTAGGAACTGGCGGTTCGCAAATAGGGCTCCCGGTTAGAGAGTTACGTGCGAAAACATAGTATTTTCCAACACTTAGGCTCCAAAACGGCCCGCCGGGGGTCTGGAACGGGAAATGGCCCCTTCAAAAATCGTAAACCAGCACGAGCACATCCCTCTAGGGTAGAGTGACTCATAGGAACTGACGGCTTGCAAATAGGACACCCGTTAGTGAGTTTCGAGTGAAAATATAAGATTTTCCAACACTTAGGCTCCAAACCGGATCGATGGGGGTCCAGAACAGGAAACGGCCACTCCAAAAATTGGAAACTGACACTAGCACTTCGATCGAGGGTAGTGTGACCCGTAGCAACTGACGGCTCGCAAATAGGACTCCCGGTTAGAGAGTTACAAGCGAAAACATATGGATTCTCTAACACCAAGGCTCCAAAACGGCCCACCGAAGGTCATGAACGGGAACCGGCCCCTCCAAAAATCAAAAGCTGGCCCGAACACTTCGCTCGAGGGTAGAGTGACTTATAGGAACTCACGGCTCGCAAATAGGACTCCTGGTTAGAGAGCTACGAGCGAAAACATAGGATTCTCCAACACTTAGGCTCCAAAACAGCCCACCGGGGGTCCGGAATGGGAAACGGCCCGTCCAAAATCGAAAATCGGCACGAGCACTTCGGTCAAGGGTAGAGTGACTCGTAGGAACTGACGGATCGCAAATAGGACTCCCGGTTAGAAAGTTACGAGCGAAAACATAGGATTTTCCAACACTTAGGTTCCAAAACGGCCCGCCGGGGGTCTGGAATGGGATACGGCCCCTCCAAAAATCAAAAACTGGCACAAGCACTTCGCTCGAGGGAAGAGTGACTCGTAGGAACTGACGGTCCAAAAATAGGACTCCAGCTAGAGAGTTACGAGCGAAAACGTTGTATTTCCAACACTTAGGCTCCAAAACGGCCCGCCGGGGGCCGGAATGGGAAACGGCCCCTTCAGTTATCGCAGACCGGCATGAGCACATCCCTCGAGGGTAGAGTGACTCATAGGAACTGACAGGTCCCAAATAGGACTCCCGGTTAGAGAGTTACAAGCGAAAACATAGGATTTTCCAACACTTAGGCTCCAAAATGGCCCGCCGGGGGTCACGAGAAATGGCCCCTCCAAAAATCGAAAACTGGAATTAACAGTTCGCTCGAGGGTAGAGTGACTCGTAGGAACTGACAGTTCGAAAGTAGGACTGCCAGTTAGAGAGTTACAAGTGAAAACATAGTATTTTCCAACACTTAGGCTCCAAAACGGCCCGCCGGGGGTCTGGAATGGGAAATGGCCCCTTCAAAAATCGGAAACCAGCATGAGCACTTCCCTCGAGGGCAGAGTGACTCGTACGAACTGACGGCTCGCAAATAGGACTCCCGGTTAGAGAGTTACGAGTGAAAACATAGGATCTCCAACACTTAGGGTCCAAAATCGCCCGTTGGGGGTCTGGAACGGGAAACGTCCCTTCCAAAAATCAGAGACCGACAATAGCACTTCGCTCGAGGGTAGAGTGACTCGTAGGAATTGACGGTTCACAAATAGGACTCCCGGTTGGAGAGTTACCAACGAAAACATAGGATTTTCCAACACTTAGGCTCCAAAACGGCCCGCCGGGGGTTCGGAATGGGAAACGGCCCATCTAAAAATCGAAAACCGGAATGAACACTTCGCTCGAGGTTAGAGTGACTCGTAGGAACAGACGGTTCGAAAATAGGACTCGCAGTTAGATAGTTATGCGCGAAAACATAGTACTTTCCGACTCCAAAACGGCCCGCCGGGGGTCTGGAACGGGAAACGGCCCCTTCAAAAATTGCAAACCAGAACGAACACTTCCCTCGAGGGTAGAGTGACTCGTAGGAACTGACGGTTCGCAAATTGGACTCCCGGTTAGAGAGTTTCAAACGAAAACATAGGATTCTCCAACACTTAGGCTCCAAACCGGCCCGACAGGGGTTCTGAACGGGAAACAGACCCTCCAAAAATCGGAAACCGACGCTAGGACTTCGCTCGAGGGTAGCATGACCCGTAGGAACTGACAGCTCGCAAATAGGAATCCCGGTTAGACAGTTACGAGGGAAAACATCAGATTCTCCAACACCTAGGCTCCAAAACGGCCCACCGATGGTCCGGAAAGGGAAATGGCCCCTCCAAAACATGAAAACCTGCACGAGCACTTCGCTTGAGGGTAGAGTGATTCCTAGGAACTGACGGCTCGCAAATAGGACTCCCGGTTAGATAGCTATGAACGAAAACATAGGATTCTCCAACACTTAGGCTCCAAAATAGCCCGCCGGGGGTCCGGAACAGGAGACGTCCCCTATAAAAATCGGAAACCGGCACGAGCACTTCACTCGAGGGCAGAGTGACTCGTAGGAACTGAAGGTTCTCAAATAGGACTCCCGGTTAGAGAGTTACGAGCGAAAACATAGGATTTTCCAACACTTAGGCTCCAAAACGGCCCTCCGGGGGTCCGGACTGGAAAACGGCCCGTCCAAATTTCAGAAACCGGCACGAGCACTTCGCTCAAGGGTGGAGTGACTCTTAAGAACTGACAGCTCGCAAATAGGACTCCCGGCTAGAGAGTTACGAGCGAAAATATAGGATTGTCCAACACTTAGGCTCCAAAACGGCCAGCCGGGGGTCCGTAACTGGAAATGGCCCTAGGAAAAATTGGGAACTGGCACTTCGTTTGATGGTAGAGTGACTCGTAGGAACTGACGGTTTGCAGAATAGGACTCACGGTGAGAGAGTTACGAGCGAAAACATAGGATTTTCCAACACTTAGGCTCCAAAACGGCCCGCCGTGGTTCCGGAATGGGAAACGGCCCCTAAAAAAATCAGAAACCGTGGGAGCACTTCGCTCAAGGGTAGAGTGACTCGTAGGAACTGACGGTTCGCAAATAGGGCTCCCGGTTAGAATGTCACGAGCGAAAACGTAGTATTTTCCAACACTTAGGCTCCAAAACGGCCCGCCGGGGTTCCGAAATGGGAAACGGCCCCTTTAAAAATAGGAAACCAGCACGAGCACTTTTCTCGAGGGTAGAGTGACTCGTATGAACTGACGGTTCGCAACTATGACTCCCAGTTAGAGAGATACGAGCGAAAACATAGGATTTTCCAACACTTAGACTCCAAAACGGCCCGCTGTGGGTCCGGAATGGGAAACGGCCGCTCCAAAATTAGGAAACCAGCTCGAGCACTTCGCTCGAGGGTAGAGTGACTCGTAGGAACTGGCGGTTCGTAAATAGGGCTCCCGGTTAGAGAGTTACGTGCGAAAACATAGTATTTTCCAACACTTAGGCTCCAAAACGGCCCGCCGGGGGTCTGGAACGGGAAATGGCCCCTTCAAAAATCGTAAACCAGCACGAGCACATCCCTCTAGGGTAGAGTGACTCGTAGGAACTGACTTGCTTGCAATAGGACACACCGTTAGTGAGTTTCGAGCGAAAATATAAGATTTCCAACACTTAGGCTCCAAACTGGCTCGACGGGGGTCCGGAACAGGAAACGGCCCCTCAAAAAATTGAAAACTGACACTAGCACTTCGCTCGAGGGTAGAGTGACCCGAAGCAACTGACGGCTCGCAAATAGGACTCCCGGTTACAGAGCTACCAGCGAAAACATATGGATTCTCTAACACCTAGGCTCCAAAATGGCCCACCGAAGGTCATGAAGGGGAACCTCCAAAAATCGAAAGCTGGCCCGAACACTTCGCTCGAGGGTAGAGTGACTTATAGGGACAAACGGCTCGCAAATAGGACTCTTGGTTAAAGAGCTACGAGCAAAAACATAGGATTCTCCAACACTTAGGCTCCAAAAGAGCCCACCGAGGGTCCGGAATGGGAAACGGCCCCTCCAAAATCGAAAATCGGCACGAGCACTTCGGTCAAGGGTAGAGTGACTCGTAGGAACTGACGGATCGCAAATAGGACTCCGGTTAGAAAGTTACGAGCGAAAACATAGGTTTTCCAACACTTAGGTTCCAAAACGGCCCGCCGGGGGTCTGGAATGGGATACGGCCCCTCCAAAAATCGGAAACTGGCACGAGAACTTCGCTCGAGGGAAGAGTGACTCGTAGGAACTGACGGTTCAAAAGTAGGACTCCAGCTAGAGAGTTACGAGCGAAAACGTAGTATTTCCAACACTTAGGCTAAAAAATGGACCGCCGGGGGCCGGAACGGGAAACAGCCCCTTCAGATATCGCAAACCGGCATTAGCACATACCTCGAGGGTAGAGTGACTCGTAGGAACTGACAGGTCACAAATAGGACTCCCGGTTAGAGAGTTACGAGCGAAAACATAGGATTTTCCAACACTTAGGCTCCAAAACGGCTCGCTGTGGGTCCGGAACAGGAAACGGCCCCTCCAAAAATTGGAAACCGGCTTGAGCACTTCGCTCAAGGGTAGAGTAACTCGTAGGAACTGGCGGTTCGCAAATATGACTCCCGGTTAGAGAGTTGCCAGCGAAAACATAGGATTTTCCAACACTTAGGCTGCAAAACGGCCCGCTGTGGGTCCGGAAAAGGAAACGGCCCCTCCAAAAATTGGAAACCGGCTCGAGCACTTCGCTCGAGGGTAGAGTGACTCATAAGAATTGGCGGTTCGCAAATCGGGCTCCCGGTTAGAGAGTTACGAGCGAAAACATAGTATTTTCCAACACTTAGGCTCCAAAATTGCCCGCCGGGGGTCTGGAACGGGAAACGGCCCGTTCAAAAATCGTAAACCAGCACGAGCACTTCTCTCTAGGGTAGAGTGACTCATAGGAACTGACGGCTTGCAAATAGGACACCCGGTTAGAGAGTTTCGTGCGAAAATATAAGATTTTCCTAAATTTAGGCTCCAAACCGGCTCGACGGGGGTCCGGAACAGGAAACGGCCCCTCCAAAAATTGGAAACAAACTCTAGCACTTCGGTCGAGGGTAGAGTGACCCGTAGCAACTGACGGCTCGCAAATAGGACTCCCGGTTAGAGAGTTACAAGCGAAAACATTTGGATTCTCTAACACCTAGGCTCCAAAACGGCCCACCGAAGGTCATGAATGGGAACCGGCCCCTCCAAAAATCAAAAGCTGGCCCGAACACTTCGCTCGAGGGTAGAGTGACTTATAGGAACTAACGGCTCGCAAATAGGACTCCTGGTTGGAGAGCTACGAGCGAAAACATAGGATTCTCCAACACTTAGGCTCCAAAACAGCCCACCGGGGGTTCGGAATGGGAAACGGCCGCTCCAAAATCGAAAATCGGCACGAGCACTTCGGTCAAGGGTAGAGTGACTCGTAGGAACTGACGGTTCGCAAATAGGACTCCCGGTTAGATAGTTACGAGCGAAAACATAGGATTTTCCAACACTTAGGTTCCAAAACGGCCCGCCGGGGGTCTGGAATGGGATACGGCCCCTCCAAAAATCAAAACCTGGTACGAGCACTTCGCTCGAGGGAAGAGTGACTCTTAAGAACTGACGGTTCGAAAGTAGGACTCTAGCTAGAGAGTTACGAGCGAAAACGTAGTATTTCCAACACTTAGGCCCCAAAATGGCCTGCCGGGGGCCGCAACGGGAAACGGCCCCTTCAGATATCGCAAACCGGCATGAGCACATCCCTCGAGGGTAGAGTGACTTGTAGGAAATGATAGGTCGCGAATAGGACTCCCGGTTAGAGAGTTACAAGCGAAAACATAGGATTTTCCAACACTTAGGCTCCAAAATGGACTGCCGGGGGTCTGGAACGAGAAACGGCCCCTCCAAAAATCGAAAACATGAATGAACACTTCGCTCGAGGGTAGAGTGACTCGTAGAAACTGACAGTTCGAAAGTAGGACTGCAAGTTAGAGAGTTACAAGTGAAAACATTGTATTTTCCAACACTTAGGCTCCAAAACGGCCCGCCGGGGGTCTGGAATGGGAAATGTCCCCTTCAAAAATCGGAAACCAGCATGAGCACTTCCCTCGAGGGTAGAGTGACTCGTACGAATTGACGGCTCACAAATAGGACTCCCGGTTAGAGAGTTACGAGCGAAAACATAGGATTCTACAACACTTAGGGTCCAAAATCGCCCGCCGGGGGTCTGGAATGGGTAACGTCCCCTCCAAAATTCAGAGACCGACAAGACACTTCGCTCGAGGGTAGAGTGACTCGTAGGAACTGACGGTTCGCAAATAGGACTCCCGGTTAGAGAGTTACCAACGAAAACATAGGATTTTCCAACACTTAGGCTCCAAAACGGCCCGCCGGGGGTTCGGAATGGGAAACGGCCCATCTAAAAATCGAAAACCGGAATGAACACTTCGCTCGAGGTTAGAGTGACTCGTAGGAACAGACGGTTCGAAAATAGGACTCCCGGTTAGATAGTTATGCGCGAAAACATAGTACTTTCCAACTCCAAAATGGCCCGCCGGGGGTCTGGAACGGGAAACGGCCCCTTCAAAAATCGGAAACCAGAACGACCACTTCCCTCGAGGGTAGAGTGACTCGTAGGAACTGACGGTTCGCAAATTGGTCTCCCGGTTAGAGAGTTTCAAGCGAAAACATAGGATTCTCCAACACTTAGGCTCCAAACCGGCCCGACAGGGGTTCTGAACCGGAAACAGACCCTCCAAAAATCGGAAACCGACACCAGCACTTCGCTCGAGGGTAGCATGACCCGTAGGAACTGACAGCTCGCAAATAGGAATCCCGGTTAGAGAGTTACGAGGGAAAACATCAGATTCTCCAACTCCTAGGCTCCAAAACGGCCCACCGATGGTCCGGAAAGGGAAATGGCCCCTCCAAAAAATGAAAACCTGCACGAGCACTTCGCTTGAGGGTAGAGTGACTCCTAGGAACTGACGGCTCGCAAATAAGACTCCCGGTTAGAGAGCTACGAACGGAAACATAGGATTCTCCAACACTTAGGCTCTAAAACAGCCCGCCAGGGGTCCGGAATGGGACACGTCCCCTACAAAAATTGGAAACTGGCACGAGCACTTCGCTCGAGGGCAGAGTGACTCGTAGGAACTGAAGGTTCTCAAATAGGACTCCCGGTTAGAGAGTTACGAGCGAAAACATAGGATTTTCCAACACTTTGTTAGAGTTTTATTTTGTTGCAATTTGATAGGGTGCATTTCATTTTCATAAGCTTGATCTCTCATTCATTCATGATTTTTATCTTAAGATTTTCATGCTTGATTTTCATTCATAATCTTTGATTTTATTCATGTCATGCATGTTTTTCATAATATTTATGAATCTTAAGTTCATGAAGTTTTCTAGTCCCATGTGGGTGTTTTTGGTGTCATTTCCAAAATTCAAGCTTTCCATGTTTTTCTCTTTAAAATCAGTTTTTATTTGGAGATTTCAAGTCATTTATATTTCATTTTTAATAGTCTTTTTCTGACTTGAATCCAAGCTTGAATTGTGCCCCAAAGTTCATTGAAGACCAGCCCTCACTCTCCTTCAAAGTTCTGAAAAAAATCAGACATCTGGGCTGCCAGCAGGTTGGCCGGCTGTGTACCCGGTCGACCGGCCAAGGCACCCGGTCGATCGGGCACACAGTGCAGGCCGACCCAGGGAAAATGGCCGTTAAGGCTCCAACGGATATATTTCTGACCGTTGAGCACCCGGTCGACCGGGCCCTGTACCAGGTCGACCGGGCACTAGCCGTTGGACACTTTTTGGCTATAAAAAGTGGATTTTTGTTGGGGATTGAGGGCTGAACTTTAAGGAACTCTTGAGGCCAAGGAAGAACTACACTTTAAGGAGATTATTGAAGGACTAATGGGGCTAATCCATGGACTCAATCTTTGATTCAAATCTCAAATGGGTGTGCTCTCTTTTCTCATTTAATCTCATGCTTTGTATTAATCTTTGATTTCTTTTAAAAGCATGCTCAAGTTTCTTAATGTTGTGTTCATGCATTGCTAAATCTTTGAACATGTTTAGTCATGAGGATACAACATATGTTTAGCTATTCACATGAGTTTTGTTTTCAAGTTTCTACACTAACTTGCTAGAGTTAAGTTGTAATTTTTCAAATCAAGTTTCTTCATCTTGAAAACTCATGTGTTTTTCATTCTACTCTTTCATTTAAATATGATCAACATCTTTGCATCATTTAGTGTTTCATCCTTCTAAAAAGAGTTAGAGTGTTTTCTAGCATATGCATGAATCTTACACTTTCTCATTCATATGCATATGTCTAGAGTTTGGCATTTCATTTTCAAATTAGCCTATTTAGAGGCATCTCATTGCACTTAATAGTTCTCTTATCCATGCATCATTAGGCATATTAATTAAGAGAAAATCACTCGTTGTAAAGGTTGGTGCTTAGCCTTTAAAAGCATTTGTTGAGTTGTAATGGTTCATGCTTAGCCTTGAAAAGCATGGTGATGTGTTTGTAAGGTTCAAGGTGATCCTAAACCTTAACTCGTTTTAGTGAAAATCCGGTAGGGTTACCGGGAGTGGATGTAGGCACGGTTGCCGAACCACTATAAAACACTTGTGTTATGGTGAATGCTCTTTTGTGCTTACTTTATGTGATTGATGTTGTTATTGTTGAATGTTCCTAGTTGCTTTCATCTTGTGTATGATTAACTTAGGAATCTATCTTTTTCACAAGATTATTAATATTCATCAAAGCATAAGCAACTTAAAAGCCAAAAGAATTGAAAGTTGGTCAAGGACTTTGAGCTCACCCTATTCACCCCCCCCCCCCCCCCTCTAGGATTCGATCTTGGACTTTCAATTGGTATCAGAGCTTGGGTGCTCTTGATTAGGTCTAACAACCTAGAGTTAGAATCCTTAGAGTGAGTTTTTATTTTGTGGTCATCATGCAATCTCATTTAGGTGAAGGAAATGCCACCAATAGACCACCCTTGTTCAATGGAACACACTATCGTTATTGGAAAATTCGAATGCAAGTGTTTCTTGAATCCCAAAGCCTTGATGTTTGGAACATCATTGAAGAAGGCTATGATCTCCCCACTATAGTAGAAAAAGACTCTGAAGGTTTAGTCACCTCTATAAAATTGAAACCTAAGAGTGCTTGGACTCAAGGTGAGAAGGACAAAGCAAATTTGAATGCTAAAGCTAAAAACTCTCTTTATTGTGCCTTGTCTCAAGAAGAATTCAATAGAGTGGTAAATTGCAATACTGCTAAAGAAGTATGGGAAACTCTAGAGACCACTCATGAAGGTACAGATCAAGTCAAGATAGCCAAAATCCAAATGTTAACTTCTAAACTTGAAGATATTAAAATGCTTGAGGAAGAAACATTTGATGAATTCTACACTAAGGTTATGGAAATTGTCAACTCCCTTATAGGTCTTGGAGAGAAGATGTCTGAATCTAAAACTGTTAGAAAAATTTTAAGATCCCTTCCTAAAAGATTCAAACCCAAGATTGTTGCCATAACTGAAAGTAAGAATGTTGACACTATCAAAATTGAAGAACTTAGAGGAAATCTTCTCACCTATGAACTAGATTTTGAAGTCCCTAGCAAGAAGAAAGGTGTAGCTCTTAGCTCTCAACATAAAAATAATGATAATGAGAGTGAGAGTGAGGATGATGAAAACACTATCTTGCTCTCTAAAAAGTTTAAAAATCTCCTTAAGAACAAAAAGAACTTCAAAAATTCTGAGGAAGCAAGAAATGAAAAATCTCAAAGGAACTCCAGGGGATCCTTTATTAAGAAGGATGTGCAATGCTACAATTGTAAAGGATTTGGTCACATTGCTCAAAACTGTTCCTCCCCTAGAGAGTTTGAAAAGAAAGACAAGAAAGGAAAGAAAGTTTTAAATATAACTTGGGATGATGATGAAGATGAATGTAGTGAAAATGATGATTTCCAAAATGATGAAGATGATAACTCCACTTCTTGGCTTCTATTTACACCTATTGAGGAAAATGAAGATCATAATGCATTAATAGAAGATACCATAGGGAAAGATGAAGCAAATGATGAAAATGATGAAAATGATATACATCAAGCCTATGAAGAGCTATATGATCTATGTGAAGCCATAACCAAGAAGAACAAAAGCTTAAAAGTTGAGTCTAAAAAGCTTGTGAAGGATGTAAATGCCTTAAAAGATCAATTAATCTTGAAAGACAATGAGATAAAAGATGTTCAATCTAAGTTGATTAGTTCTCATAACAATCTAGCTGAAGCTGAAAAAGAAATTCATAAATTACAATGTTTGCTAGAATCTAGTCAACAAGAATCAGAATCTCTTAAAATGAAACTTGAAAAGGGAAAACATGTTGTTGATAAATTTACCTTAGGAAATGACAAATTTTACCAAATGTTAGGTATGAACAAAATCTTTGGTAACAAGAATGGTATAGGTTTTGAATGCTCCTCTAGTAGCAAGAAGAATAGTTTACAACCTATTACTAGAACTCATCTCAAACCTATAGACAAAAACTTTTTTACCTCTAGATGGACTTGTCATTTCTGTAATCGTATAGGTCATCTAATCCCCAATTGTCCTTTCAAGATTAGGTTGTCTCAAAACCATCCCTCTAGAGCTCTTTTCAAGTTTGTTCCAAAATCCACTAAAACTCCATTCATTAAGACTACTTGGATTGAAAAAGGGAAAAGTTTCAAGAACTTCTTAGTCCAGACTGCTTTAAAGGTTAAGGAAAATTCTAGATGGTTTTTGGATAGTGGATGCTCCAAACATATGACTGGAGACCGTTCTAGATTCATCTCTCTTGAGGACTATGATGGAGGAAATGTGTCATTTGGAGATAACAGGAAGGCTCAAATTATTGGAAAAGGTTGTGTTGGAGGAGATCAAATGCCTACCTTAAAAGATGTCTTCCTTGTGGATGGATTAAAGCATAATCTTTTGAGTATTAGTCAGTTATGTGACAAAGGAAACAAAGTTATATTTGATAGCAAATCTTGCAAAGTTCTGAATGAGAAATCCCAGAAAGTTTTACTCACTGGATTAAGAACTAAGGATAACATCTACACTATAGAAGAATGCTGTGAAAATGAATCCATGAGCTTAATGACAAAGGATCAAGAAAACCAGTTGTGGCATCAAAGATTGGGTCATATAAATTACAAATTGATGAAGATCTTATCCAAAAAGGAAATTGTTAGAGGAATACCCAAATTAGATGATTTTAAATCTGAATTGTGCAAAGCTTGTCAAATGGGTAAGCAAATCAAGAAAAGCTTTAAAGGTCTGAAAGATATATCCTCTTCTCGTCCCCTTGAGCTCATACATATGGATCTTATTGGCCCAGCACCTGTTCAGAGTATTGGTGGGAAGAAGTATATCCTGGTTATGGTTGATGACTATTCCAGATTTGGATGGGTAGCCTTTCTTCATGCTAAATCTGATGCAGTAGATCACATTATAAGGATTTGCAAGAAAATTCAAGTTGAGAAGGAGTGCAAGATTAAGAAGATAAGAAGTGATCATGGAGGAGAATTTGAAAATGAAAGATTTGCAGATTTTTGTGAAAACTATGGAATTAATCATCAATTCTCTGCTCCTAAAACCCCTCAACAAAATGGAGTAGCTGAAAGAAGAAATAGAGTTATCCAAGAAATGGCTAGAACTTTGCTTAATGAGAAAAATCTTCCTCGCAACCTATGGGCTGAAGCTATTAACACTGCTTGCTATCTTATTAATCGTGTTTATTTGACAAAGAACACTAACAAAACTCCTTATGAGCTTTATTTTGGAAGAAAACCAAATCTGGGGTATTTAAAAGTGTTTGGGAGTAAATGCTATATTTTGAGAGATAGAGAGCAGTTGGAAAAGTTCGATTCCAAATCTGATGAAGGAATCTTCTTAGGATACTCTGATAAAAGCAAGGCATATAGAGTATTCAACCTCAGATCCATGACTGTTATGGAGTCAGCTCATGTTGTGATAGATGAGACGAATCAAATTAAGAAAGCTATTCATGATGATGAAGAAGAGACATCAGTTGAGCAGACTACTCCATCTGAAATTGAAGATAAAATCCCCTCTGCTTCTAGTATGCCCACAAAGTTATTAAAAGATCACAACTTGGATAATATCATTGGAAACATCAAAAGTGGGGTCATGACAAGAAGACAGGTTCATAATCTATGTGCTCACTACTCTTTTGTTTCACAAATTGAGCCCAAGAACTTCTCTGAAGCAGAAACCAAGTCTGAATGGATAGATGCCATGCAAGAAGAATTAAATCAGTTTAGAAAGAATGAAGTGTGGGATCTTGTACCTCTTCCTGAAGGCAAAAGTAAAATTGGCACTAAATGGATTTTCAAGAACAAGCTGGATGAATCAGGAAATGTGATAAGAAACAAAGCCAGACTTGTGGCCAAAGGATATGCTCAAGTTGAAGGAGTTGATTTTGAGGAAACCTTTGCTCCTGTAGCTCGTTTGGAGTCCATTCGAATTTTACTGGCATATGCGAGTAGCATGAGAATTAAACTGTTTCAAATGGATGTGAAGAGTGCCTTTCTAAATGGTGAAATAGAGGAAGATGTTTATGTTACACAACCTGAAGGTTTTGAAGATCCTCATCACCCAGACTATGTGTTTAAATTAAAGAAAGCTCTCTATGGTCTTAAACAAGCTCCTAGAGCCTGGTATGAGAAGCTCACAAGTCATCTTCTTGAAAATGATTATATGTGTGGAAATGTGGACAAAACCCTCTTCATTAAAAAGGTTGATAAAGATATTCTCCTTGCTCAGATATATGTTGATGATATAGTGTTTGGATCCACCTCTGATCAACTAGCTCAAGGATTTTCTGAATTGATGAGTTCCACTTTTGAAATGAGTCTGGTAGGGCCTCTACAGTTCTTTCTAGGATTACAAGTTAGTCAGACTGATCATGGTATCTTTCTTAGTCAATCCAAGTTTGCTCTAGAAATAGTGAAAAAGTTTGGCTTAGGAGAATCTAAGACTAGCTGCAATCCCATGGGATCTTCCACTAAACTGTCTAGTGACCTTCAAGGTAAGAAAGTAGACCAGAAACTGTATAGAAGCATGATAGGAAGCCTTCTTTACCTTACAGCTAGCAGACCAGACCTATCTTTTAGTGTTGGAATATGTGCTAGGTATCAATCTGATCCCCGAGAGTCTCACTATAAGGCTGTTAAACGTATCATAAAATACATTCATGGGACTTCTCATTATGGTATCTGGTATCCCCGTGACTCAACTCTTCAATTAATGGGATATAGTGATGCAGATTGGGCAGGCTCTATAGATGATAGAAAAAGCACCAGTGGATGTTGCTACTTCATAGGAAATTGCTTAGTAGCTTGGCATAGCAAAAAGCAAAATTCAGTGTCTCTGTCAACTGCAGAGGCTGAATACATAGCTGCTGGTAGCTGTTGTGCTCAATTGTTGTGGATGAAACAAACTTTATTAGACTATAATGTTCCACAACAATGCATGCCCATCATGTGTGATAATTCCAGTGCCATCAGTATCTCTAAGAATCCTGTTCAGCATTCTCGCACTAAGCACATTGACATTCGTTATCATTTTTTGCGTGACCATGCTGATCAAGGCAATATTGAACTAATTTTTGTACCTACAGATACTCAGTTGGCTGACTTATTTACTAAACCCCTTGGAAATGATCGATTCATTACATTGAGACATCAGTTGGGCATTGGCCCTTGCCCTGAATTCTAATTTGTTGTTGGCTTATCACCTGTTATTTCATTTTCTTTTAATCCTATAAACAGGTGCTACTAACAAGGTTTTGTGTTTTCTAGTTCTTGGGCAGGATCCTTTGCAATTGGATGTCAAAGGGGGAGAGATGTTTCAAGTGTTGGCACCAACTAAGGGGGAGAAGATTCTAGGGTTATCTAGTTTAGGGGGAGTTTTTGTATGTATTTTGTAATGTTGTGTCATTGCTCTCACAAGGAAAATCCAAAGCTCCAAAATATCCAAATGCTCCCATTCATCCAAAGCTCCTTAATATCCAAAGAAGATGGTGAAGTTGGTGTTCAAGTTTCTAAGGAGATTGAGAGAGAGTTCAAGCTTCAAGAGTTGCCATCAAATTGCAAAGGGGGAGATTGTTAGAGTTTTATTTTGTTGCAATTTGATAGGGTGCATTTCATTTTCATAAGCTTGATCTCTCATTCATTCATGATTTTTATCTTAAGATTTTCATGCTTGATTTTCATTCATAATCTTTGATTTTATTCATGTCATGCATGTTTTTCATAATATTTATGAATCTTAAGTTCATGAAGTTTTCTAGTCCCATGTGGGTGTTTTTGGTGTCATTTCCAAAATTCAAGCTTTCCATGTTTTTCTCTTTAAAATCAGTTTTTATTTGGAGATTTCAAGTCATTTATATTTCATTTTTAATAGTCTTTTTCTGACTTGAATCCAAGCTTGAATTGTGCCCCAAAGTTCATTGAAGACCAGCCCTCACTCTCCTTCAAAGTTCTGAAAAAAATCAGACATCTGGGCTGCCAGCAGGTTGGCCGGCTGTGTACCCGGTCGACCGGCCAAGGCACCCGGTCGACCGGGCACACAGTGCAGGCCGACCCAGGGAAAATGGCCGTTAAGGCTCCAACGGATATATTTCTGACCGTTGAGCACCCGGTCGACCGGGCCCTGTACCAGGTCGACCGGGCACTAGCCGTTGGACACTTTTTGGCTATAAAAAGTGGATTTTTGTTGGGGATTGAGGGCTGAACTTTAAGGAACTCTTGAGGCCAAGGAAGAACTACACTTTAAGGAGATTATTGAAGGACTAATGGGGCTAATCCATGGACTCAATCTTTGATTCAAATCTCAAATGGGTGTGCTCTCTTTTCTCATTTAATCTCATGCTTTGTATTAATCTTTGATTTCTTTTAAAAGCATGCTCAAGTTTCTTAATGTTGTGTTCATGCATTGTTAAATCTTTGAACATGTTTAGTCATGAGGATACAACATATGTTTAGCTATTCACATGAGTTTTGTTTTCAAGTTTCTACACTAACTTGCTAGAGTTAAGTTGTAATTTTTCAAATCAAGTTTCTTCATCTTGAAAACTCATGTGTTTTTCATTCTACTCTTTCATTTAAATATGATCAACATCTTTGCATCATTTAGTGTTTCATCCTTCTAAAAAGAGTTAGAGTGTTTTCTAGCATATGCATGAATCTTACACTTTCTCATTCATATGCATATGTCTAGAGTTTGGCATTTCATTTTCAAATTAGCCTATTTAGAGGCATCTCATTGCACTTAATAGTTCTCTTATCCATGCATCATTAGGCATATTAATTAAGAGAAAATCACTCGTTGTAAAGGTTGGTGCTTAGCCTTTAAAAGCATTTGTTGAGTTGTAATGGTTCATGCTTAGCCTTGAAAAGCATGGTGATGTGTTTGTAAGGTTCAAGGTGATCCTAAACCTTAACTCGTTTTAGTGAAAATCCGGTAGGGTTACCGGGAGTGGATGTAGGCACGGTTGCCGAACCACTATAAAACACTTGTGTTATGGTGAATGCTCTTTTGTGCTTACTTTATGTGATTGATGTTGTTATTGTTGAATGTTCCTAGTTGCTTTCATCTTGTGTATGATTAACTTAGGAATCTATCTTTTTCACAAGATTATTAATATTCATCAAAGCATAAGCAACTTAAAAGCCAAAAGAATGAAAGTTGGTCAAGGACTTTGAGCTCACCCTATTCACCCCCCCCCCCTCTAGGATTCGATCTTGGACTTTCACACTTAGGCTCCAAAACGGCCCTCCGGGGGTCCGGACTGGAAAACGGCCCGTCCAAATTTCAGAAACCGGCACGAGCACTTCGCTCAAGGGTGGAGTGACTCTTAAGAACTGACAGCTCGCAAATAGGACTCCCGGCTAGAGAGTTACGAGCGAAAATATAGGATTGTCCAACACTTAGGCTCCAAAACGGCCAGCCGGGGGTCCGTAACTGGAAATGGCCCTAGGAAAAATTGGAAACTGGCACTTCGATCGATGGCAGAGTGACTCGTAGGAACTGACGGTTAGCAAAATAGGACTCCCGGTGAGAGAGTTACGAGCGAAAACATAGGATTTTCCAACACTTAGGCTCAAAAACGGCCCGCCGTGGTTCCGGAATGGGAAACGGCCCCTAAAAAAATCGGAAACCGCGAGAGCACTTCGCTCAAGGGTAGAGTGACTCGTAGGAACTGACGGTTCGCAAATAGGGCTCCCGGTTAGAATGTCACGAGCGAAAACGTGGTATTTTCCTACACTTAGGCTCCAAAACGGCCCGCCGGGGTTCCAAAATGGGAAACGGCCCCTTCAAAAATAGGAAACCAGCACGAGCACTTTTCTCGAGGGTAGAGCGACTCGTAGGAACTGATGGTTCGCAAATATGACTCCCAGTTAGAGAGTTACGAGCGAAAACATAGGATTTTCAAACACTTAGGCTCCAAAACGGCCCGCTGTGGCTCCGGAATGGGAAACGACCGCTCCAAAAATTGGAAACCGGCTCGAGCACTTCGCTCGAGGGTAGAGTGACTCGTAGGAACTGGCAGTTCGCAAATAGGGCTCCTGGTTAGAGAGTTACGAGTGAAAACATAGTTTTTTCCAACACTTAGGCTCCAAAACGGCCCGCCGGGGGTGTCGAACGGGAAATGGCCCGTTCAAAAATCATAAACCAGCACGAGCACTTCCCTCTAGGGTAGAGTGACTCATAGGAACTGACGGCTTGCAAATAGGACACACGGTTAGAGAGTTTCGAGCAAAAATATAAGATTTTCCAACACTTAGGCTCCAAAACGGCTCGTCAGGGGTCTGGAATGGGATACGGCCCCTCCAAAAATCGAAAACTGGCACGAGAACTTCGCTCAAGGGAAGAGTGATTCGTAGGAACTGACGGTTCAAAAGTAGGACTCCAGCTAGAGAGTTACGAGCGAAAATGTAGTATTTCCAACACTTAGGCTCAAAAATGGACCGCCGGGGGCTGGAATGGGAAACAGCCCCTTCAGATATCGCAAACCGGCCTTAGCAAATCCCTCGAGGGTAGAGTGACTCGTAGGAACTGACAGGTCGCAAATAGGACTCCCGGTTAGAGAGTTACGAGCAAAAACATAGGATTTTCCAACACTTAGGCTCCAAAATGGACCGCTGGGGGTCTGGAACGAGAAACGGCCCCTCCAAAAATTGAAGACCAGAATGAACACTTCGCTCGAGGGTAGAGTGACTCGTAGGAACTGACGGTTCGCAAATTGGACACCCGGTTAGAGAGTTTCAAGCGAAAACATAGGATTCTCCAATACTTAGGCTCCAAACGGGCCCGACAGGGGTCTGGAATGGGAAACGTCCCCTCCAGAAATGAGAGACCGACAAGAGCACTTCGCTCGAGGGTAGAGTGACTCGTAGGAACTGACGGTTCACAAATAGGACTCCCGGTTAGAGAGTTACCAGCGAAAACATAGGATTTTCTAACATTTAGGCTCCAAAACGGCCGGCCGGGGTTTCAGAATGGGAAACGGCCCATCTAAAAATCAAAAACCGGAACGAACACTTCGTTCGAGGTCAGAGTGACTCGTAGGTACAGACGGTTCGAAAATAGGACTCCCGGTTAGATAGTTATGCGCGAAAACATAGTACTTTCCCACTCCAAAACGGCCCGCCGGGGGTCTGGAACGGGAAACGGCCCCTCCAAAAATCGGAAACCAGAACGAACACTTCCCTCGAGGGTAGAGTGACTCGTAGGAACTGACGGTTCGCAAATTGGACTCCCGGTTAGAGAGTTTCAAGCGAAAACATAGGATTCTCCAACACTTAGGCTCCAAACCGGCCCGACAGGGGTTCTGAACGGGAAACAGACCTTCCAAAAATCGGAAACCGGCCCGAGGGTAGCATGACCGGTAGGAACTGACAGCTCGCAAATAGGAATCCCGGTTAGAGAGTTACGAGGGAAAACATCAGATTCTCCAACACCTAGGCTCTAAAACGGCCCACCGAAGGTCCGGAAAGGGAAATGGCCCCTCCAAAAATTGAAAACCGGCACGAGAAATTCGCTTGAGGGTAGAGTGACTCCTAGGAACTGACGGCTCGCAAATAGGACTCCCGGTTAGAGAGCTGCGAACGAAAACATAGGATTCTCCAACACTTAGGCTCCAAAACAGCCCGCTGGGGGTCCGGAACGGGACACGGCCCCTCCAAAAATCGGAAACCGGCATGAGCACTTCGCTCGAGGGTAGAGTGACTCGTAGGAACTAAAGGTTCTCAAATAGGACTCCCGGTTAGAGAGTTACGAGCGAAAACATAGGATTTTCCAAAACTTAGGCTCCAAAACGGCCCTCCGGGGGTTCGGAGTGGAAAACGGCCCGTCCAAATTTCGGAAACCGGCACGAGCACTTGGCTCAAGGGTGGAGTGACTCGTAAGAACTGACAGCTCGCAAATAGGACTCCCGGCTAGAGAGTTACGAGCGAAAATATAGGATTGTCCAACACTTAGGCTCCAAAACGGCCCGCCGGGGGTCCGTAACTGGTAATGGCCCTAGGAAAAATTGGAAACCGGCACTTCGTTCGGTGGTAGAGTGACTCGTAGGAACTGACGGTATGCATAATAGGACTCCGGTGAGAGTTACGAGCGAAAACATAGGATTTTCCAACACTTAGGCTCCAAAACGGCCCGCCGTGGTTCCAGAATGGGAAACGGCCCCTAAAAAAATCGGAAACCGGCAGGACCACTTCGCTCAAGGGTAGAGTGACTCGTACGAACTGACGGTTCGCAAATAGGGCTCCCGGTTAGAATGTTACGAGCGAAAACGTAGTATTTTCCAACACTTAGGCTCCATAATGGCCCGCCGGGGTTCCGAAATGGGAAACGGCCCCTTCAAAAATAGGAAACCAGCATGAGCACTTTTCTCGAGGGTAGAGTGACTCGTAGGAACTGACTGTTCGCAAATATGACTCCCGGTTAGAGAGTTACGAGCGAAGACATAGGATTTCCCAACACTTAGGCTCCAAAACGGCCCGCTGTGGGTCCGGAATGGGAAACGGCCCCTCCAAAAATTGGAAACCGGCTCAAGCACTTCGCTTGAGGGTAGAGTGACTCGTAGGGACTGGCGGTTCGCAAATAGGGCTCCCGGTCAGAGAGTTACGAGCGAAAACATAGTTTTTTCCAACACTTAGGCTCCAAAACGTCCCGCCGGTGGTCTGGAACGGGAAACGGCCCCTTCAAAAATCATAAACCAGCACGAGCACTTCCCTCTAGGGTATAGTGACTCATAGGAACTGACGGCTTTCAAATAGGACACACGGTTAGAGAGTTTCGAGCGAAAAAATAAGATTTTTCAACACTTAGGCTCCAAACCGGCTTGACGGGGGTCCGAAACAGGAAACGGACCCTCAAAAAATTGGAAACTGACACTAGCACTTCGTTCGAGGGTAGAGTGACCCGTAGCAACTGACGGCTCGCAAATAGGACTCCCGGTTAGAGAGTTACCAGCGAAAACATATGGATTCTCTAACACCTAGGCTCCAAAATGGACCACCGAAGGTCATGAACGGGAACCGGCCCCTCCAAAAATCGAAAGCTGGCCCGAACACTTTGCTCGAGGGTAGAGTGACTTATAGGAACTAACGGCTCGCAAATAGGACTCCTGGTTAAAGAGCTACGAGCGAAAACATAGGAATCTCCAACACTTAGGCTCCAAAACAGCCCACCGGGGGTCCGGAATGGGAAACGGCCCCTCCAAAATCGAAAATCGGCATGAGCACTTCGGTCAAGGGTAGTGTGACTCGTAGAAACTGACGGTTCGCAAATAGGACTCCCGGTTAGAAAGTTACGAGCGAAAACATAGGAGTTTCCAACACTTAGATTCCAAAACGGCGCGCCGGGGGTCTGGAATTGGATACGGCCCCTCCAAAAATTGGAAACTGGCACGAGAACTTCGCTCGAGGGAAGAGTGACTCGTAGGAACTGACGGTTCAAAAGTAGGACTCCAGCTAGAGAGTTACGAGCGAAAACGTAGTATTTCCAACACTTAGGCTCAAAAATGGACTGCCGGGGGCCGGAATGGGAAACGGCCCCTTCAGATATCGCAAACCGGCATGAGCACATCCCTCGAGGGTAGAGTGACTCGTAGGAACTGACAGGTCGCAAATAGGATTCCCGGTTAGAGAGTTACGAGCGAAAACATAGGATTTTCCAACACTTAGGCTACAAAATGGACCGCCGGGGGTTTGGAACGAGAAACGGCCCCTCCAAAAATCGAAAACCGGAATGAACACTTCGCTCGAGGGTAGAGTGACTCATAGGAACTGATGGTTCGCAAATTGGACTCCCGGTTAGAGAGTTTCAAGCGAAAACATAGGATTATCCAACACTTAGGCTCCAAACCGGCCCGACAGGGGTTCGGAACGGGAAACAGACCCTCCAAAAATTGGTAACCGACACTAGCACTTCGCTCGACGGTAGCATGACCCACAGGAACTGACACCTCGCAAATAGGAATCCCGGTTAGAGAGTTACGAGGGAAAACATCAGATTCTCCAACACCTAGGCTCAAAAACGGCCCACCGAAGGCCCGGAAAGGGAAATGGCCCCTCCAAAAATTGAAAACCGGCATGAGCAATTCTCTTGAGGGTAGAGTGACTCCTAGGAACTGACGGCTCGCAAATAGGACTCCGGTTAGAGAGCTACGAATGAAAACATAGGATTCTCCAACACTTAGGCTCCAAAATAGCCCACCGGGGGTCCGGAACAGGACACGGCCCCTCCAAAAATCAGAAACAGGCACGAGCACTTTGCTCGAGGGTAGAGTGACTCGTAGGAAATGAAGGTTCTCAAATAGGACTCCTGGTTAGAGAGTTACGAGCGAAAACATAGGATTTTGCAACACTTAGGCTCCAAAACGGCCCTTCGGGGGTCCGGAGTGGGAAACGGCCCGTCCAAAAATCAGAAACCGGTACGAGCACTACGCTCAAGGGTGGAGAGTCTCGTAAGAACTGACAGCTCGCAAATAGGACTCCCGGTTAGGATTTTCCAACACTTAGGCTCCAAAACGGCCCGCCGTGGTTCCAGAATGGGAAACGGCCCCTAAAAAAATCGGAAACCGGCAAGAGCACTTCGCTCAAGGGTAGAATGACTCGTAGGAACTAACGGTTCGCAAATAGGGCTCCCGGTTAGAATGTTACGAGCGAAAACGTAGTATTTTCCAAAACTTAGGCTCCAAAACAGCCTGCCGGGGTTCCGAAATGGGAAACGGCCCCTTCAAAAATTGGAAACCAGGACGAGCACTATTCTCGACAGTAGCGTGACTCGTAGGAACTGACGGTTCACAAATAGGACTCCCGGTTAGAAAGTTACGAGCGAAAACATAGTATTTTCCAACACTTAGGCTCTAAAATGGCCCGCCGGGGGTCTGGAACGGGAAACAGTCCCTTTAAAATTGGAAACCCGTACGAGCACTTCCCTCGAGGATAAAGTGACTCGTAGGAACTGACGGTTCAAAAGTAGGACTCTAGCTAGAGAGTTATGAGCGAAAACGTAGTATTTCCAACACTTAGGCTCCAAAATGGCCTGCCGGGGGCCGGAACGGGAAACGGCCCCTTCAGATATCGCAAACCGGCATGAGCACATCCCTCGAGGGTAGAGTGACTCGTAGGAACTGACAGGTCGAAAATAGGACTCCCGATTAGAGAGTCATGGGCGAAAACATAGGATTTTCAAACACTTAGGCTCCAAAATGGACTGCCGGGGGTCTGGAACGAGAAACGGCCCCTCCAAAAATTGAAAACCAGAATGAACACTTCGCTCGAGGGTAGAGTGACTCGTAGGAACTGACAGTTCGAAAGTAGGACTGCAAGCTAGAGAGTTACAAGTGAAAACATAGTATTTTCCAACACTTAGGCTCCAAAACGGCCCGCCGGCGGTCTGGAATGGGAAACGGCCCCTTCAAAAATCGAAAACCAGCACGAGCACTTCCCTTGAGGGTAGAGTGACTCATACGAACTGACGGCTCGCAAATAGGACTCCCGGTTAGAGAGTTACGAGCGAAAACATAGGATTCTCCAACAGTTAGGGTCCAAAATCGCCCGCTGGGGGTATGGAACGGTAAACATCCCCTCCAAAAATGAGAGACCGACAAGAGCACTTCGCTCGAGGGTAGTGTGACTCGTAGGAACCGACGGTTCGCAAATAGGACTCCCGGTTAGAGAGTTACTAGTGAAAACATAGGATTTTCCAACACTTAGGCTCCAAAACGGCCCGCCGGGGGTTCGGAATCGGAAACAAACCATCTAAAAATCGGAAACCGGAACGAACACTTCGCTCGAGACTAGAGTGACTCGTAGGAAGAGACGGTTCGAAAATAGGACTCCCGGTTAGATAGTTATGCACGAAAACATAGTACTTTCCAACTCCAAAACGGCCCGCCGGGGGTCTGGAACTGGAAACGGCCCCTTCAAAAATCAGAAACTAGAACGAACACTTCCCTCGAGGGTAGAGTGACTCGTAGGAACTGACGGTTTGCAAATTGGACTCCCGGTTAGAGAGTTTCAAGCGAAAACATAGGATTCTCCAACACTTAGGCTCCAAACCGGACGGACAGGGGTTCGGAATGGGAAACAGACCATCCAAAAATCGGAAACCGACACTAGCACTTCGCTCGAGGGTAGCAAGACCAATAGGAACCGACACCTCGCAAATAGAAATCCCGGTTAGAGAGTTACGAGTGAAAACATCAGAATCTCCAACACCTAGGCTCCAAAACGGCCCACCGAAGGTCCGGAAAGGGAAATGGCCCCACCAAAAATTGAAAACTAGCAGGAGCACTTCGCTTGAGGGTAGAGTGACTCCTAGGAACTGACGGCTCGCAAATAGGACTCTCGGTTAGAGAGCTACGAACGAAAACATAGGATTCTCCAACACTTAGGCTCCAAAATAGCCCATCGGGGATCCGGTACGGGACACGGCCCCTCCAAAAATCGGAAACAGGCACGAGCACTTCGCTCGAGGGTAAAGTGACTCGTAGGAACTGAAGGTTCTCAAATAGGACTCCCGGTTAGAGAGTTACGAGCGAGAACATAGGATTTTCCAACACTTAGGCTCCAAAACGGCCCTCCGGGGGTTCAGAGTGGAAAACGGCCCGTCCAAAAATCCAAAACTGGCACGAGCACTTTGCTCAAGGGTGGAGAGATTCGTAAGAACTGACAGCTCGCAAATAGGACTCCCGGCTAGAGAGTTACGAGCGAAAATATAGGATTGTCCAACACTTAGGCTCCAAAACGGCCCGCTGGGGGTCCGTAACTGGAAATGGCCCTAGGAAAAATTGGAAATCGGCACTTCATTCGATGGTAGAGTGACTCGTAGGAACTGAAGGTTTGCAAAATAGGACTCTCGGTAAGAGAGTTACGAGCGAAAACATAGGATTTTCCAACACTTAGGCTCCAAAACGGCCCGCCGTGGTTCCGGAATGGGAAACGGCCCCTAAAAAAATCAGAAACCGGCTGGAGCACTTCGCTCAAGGGTAGAGTGACTTGTAGGAACTGACGGTTCGCAAATAGGGCTCCCTGTTAGAATGTTACGAGCGAAAACGTATTATTTTCCAACACTTAGGCTCCAAAACGGCCCGCCGGGGTTTCGAAATGGGAAATGGCCCCTTCAAAAATTGGAAACAAGCACGAGCACTATTCTCGAGGGTAAAGTGACTCGTAGGAACTGACGGTTCGCAAATATGACTCCCGGTTAGAGAGTTACGAGCGAAAACATATGATTTTCCAACACTTAGGCTCCAAAACGGCCCGCTGTGGGTCCGGAATGGGAAACGGCCCCTCCAAAAATTGGAAACCGGCTTAAGCACTTCGCTCGAGGGTAAAGTGACTCGTAGGAACTGGCTGTTCACAAATCTTACTCCCGGTTAGAGAGTTACGAGCGAAAACATAGGATTTTCCAACACTTATGCTCCAAAACAGCCCGCTGTGGGTCTGGAACGGGAAACGGCCCCTCCAAAAATTGGAAACTGGCTCGAGCACTTCGCTCGAGGGTAGAGTGACTCGTAGTAACTAGCGGTTCGCAAATAGGGCTCCCGGTTAGAGAGTTACGAGCAAAAACATAGTATTTTCCAACACTTAGGCTCCAAAATGGCCCGCCGGGGGTCTGGAATGGGAAACGGTCCGTTCAAAAATCATAAACCAGCACGAGCACTTCCCTCTAGGGTAGAGTGACTCAAAGGAACTGACGGCTTGCAAATAGGACACCCGGTTAGAGAGTTTCGAGCGAAAATATAAGATTTTCCAACACTTAGGCTCCAAACCGGCTCGATGGGGGTCTGGAACAGGAAACTGCCCCTCCAAAAATTAGAAACTAACACTAGCACTTCGCTCGAGGGTAGAGTGACCCGTAGCAACTGACGGCTCGCAAATAGGACTCCCGGTTGGAGAGTTACAAGCAAAAACATATGGATTCTCTAACACCTAGGCTCAAAAACGGCCCACCGAAGGTCATGAACGGTTACCGGCCCCTCCAAAAATCGAAAGCTGGCCCGAACACCTCGCTAGAGGGTAGAGTGACTTATAGGAACTAACGGCTCGCAAATAGGACTCCTGGTTAAAGAGCTACGAGCGAAAACAAAGGATTCTCCAACACTTAGGCTCCAAAACAGCCCACCAGGGGTCCGGATGGGAAACGGCCCCTCCAAAATCGAAAATCGGCACGAGCACTTCGGTCAAGGGTAGAGTGACTCGTAGGAACTGACAGTTTGCAAATAGGACTCCCGGTTAGAAAGTTACGAGCGAAAACATAGGATTTTCCAACACTTAGGTTCCAAAACGGCCCGCCGGGGGTCTAGAATGCGATACGGCCCCTCCAAAAATCGAAAACTGGCACGAGCACTTCGCTCGAGGGAAGAGTGACTCGTAGGAACTGACGGTTCAAAAGTAGGACTCCAGCGAGAGAGTTATGAACGAAAACGTAGTATTTCTAACACTTAGGCTCCAAAATGGCCCGCCGGGGCCCGGAATGGGAAACGGCCCCTTCAGATATCGCAAACCGGCATGAGCACATCCCTCGAGGGTAGAGTGACTCGTAGGAACTGACTGGTCGCAAATAGGACTCCCGGTTAGAGGGTTACGAGCAAAAACATAGGATTTTCCAACACTTAGGCTCCAAAATGGACCACCAGGGGTCTGGAACGAGAAACGGCCACTCCAAAAATAAAAAACCGGAATGAACACTTCGCTCGAGGGTAGAGTAACTCGTAGGAATTGACAGTTCGAAAGTAGGACTGCCAATTAGAGAGTTACAAGTGAAAACATAGTACTTTCCAACACTTAGGCTCCAAAACGGCCCGCCGGGGGTCTGGAATGGGAAACGGCCCCTTCAAAAATCGGAAACCGGCACGAGCACTTCCCTTGAGGGTAGAGTGACTCGTACGAACTGACGGCTCGCAAATAGGACTCCCGGTTAGAGAGTTACGAGCGAAAACATAGGATTCTCCAACACTTAGGGTCCAAAATCGCCCGCCGGGGGTCTGGAACGAGAAACGTCCCCTCCAAAAATCAGATACCGACAAGAGCACTTCGCTCGAGGGTAGAGTGACTCGTAGGAACTGACGGTACGCAAATAGGACTCCCGGTTAGAGTGTTACCAGCGAAACCATAGGATTTTCCAACACTTAGGCTCCAAAACGTCCTGCCGGGGGTTCAGAATGGGAAACGGACCATCTAAAAATTGGAAACCGGAACGAACACTTCGCTCGAGGTTAGAGTGACCCGTAGGAACAGACGGTTCGAAAATAGGACTCCCGGTTAGATAGTTATGCGCGAAAACATAGTACTTTCCAACTCCAAAATGGCCCGCCGGGGGTCTGGAACGGGAAATGGCCCCTTCAAAAATCGGAAACCAGAACGAACACTTCCCTCAAGGGTAGAGTGACTCGTAGGAACTGACGGTTTGCAAATTGGACTCCCGGTTAGAGAGTTTCAAGGGAAAACATAGGATTCTCCAACACTTAGGCTCCAAACCTGCCCGACAGGGGTTCAGAATGGGAAACAGACCCTCCAAAAATCGGAAACCGACACTAGCACTTCCCTCGAGGGTAACATGACCCGTAGGAACTGACAGCTCGCAAATAGGAATCCCGGTTAGAGAGTTACGAGGGAAAACATCAAATTCTCCAACACCTAGGCTCCAAAACGGCCCACCGAAGGTCCGGAAAGGGAAATGGCCCCTCCAAAAATTGAAAACTGGCACGACCACTTCGCTTGAGGGTAGAGTGACTCCTAGGAACTGACGGCTCGTAAATTAGACTCCCGGTTAGAGAGTTACGAGCGAAAACATAGGATTCTCCAACACTTAGGCTCCAAAACCAGCCCGCCGGGGGTCCGGAACGGGACACGGCCCCTCCAAAAATCAGAAACCGGCACGAGCACTTCGCTCAAGGGTAGAGTGACTCGTAGGAACTGAAGGTTCTCAAATAGGACTCCCGGTTAGAGAGTTACGAGCGAAAACATAGGATTTTCCAACACTTAGGCTCCAAAACGGCCCTCCGGGGGTCCGGAGTGGGAAACGGCCTGTCCAAAAATCGGAAACCGGCACGAGCACTTCGGTCAAGGGTGGAGTGACTCGTAAGAACTGACAGCTCACAAACAGGACTCCCGGCTAGAGAGTTACGAGCGAAAATATAGGATTATCCAACACTTAGCCTCCGAAACGGCCAGCCGGGGGTCCATAACTGGTAATGGCCCTACGAAAAATTGGAAACCGGCACTTCGTTCGATAGAGTGACTCATAGGAACTGACGGTTTGCAAAATAGGACTCCCGGTAAGAGAGTTACAAGCGAAAACATAGGATTTTCCAACACTTAGGCTCCAAAACGGCCCGCCGTGGTTCCGGAATGGGAAACGGCCACTAAAAAAATTAGAAACCAGCAGGAGCACTTTGCTCAAGGGTAGAGTGACTCGTAGGAACTGACGGTTCGCAAATAGGGCTCTCGGTTAGAATGTTACGAGCGAAAACGTAGTATTTTCCAACACTTAGGCTCCAAAACGGCCCGCCGGGGTTCCGAAATGGGTAACAGCCCCTTCAAAAATTGGAAACCAGCACGAGCTCTTTTCTCGAGGGTAGAGTGACTCGTAGGAACTGACGGTTCGCACATATGACTCCCGGTTAGAGAGTTACGAGCGAAAACATAGGATTTTCCAACACTTGGGCTCCAAAACGGCCAACTGTGGGTCTGTAACGGGAAATGGCCCCTCCAAAAATTGGAAACCGGCTCGAGCACTTCGCTCGAGGGTAGAGTGACTCGTAGGAACTGGCGGTTCGCAAATAGGGCTCCCGGTTAGAGAGTTACGAGCGTAAACATAGTATTTTCCAACACTTAGGCTCCAAAACAGGACCCCCGGGGGTCTGGAATGGGAAACGGCCCCTTCAAAAATCGTAAACCAGCACGAGCACTTCCCTCTAGGGTAGAGTGACTCGTAGGAACTGACGGCTTGCAAATAGGACACCCGGTTAGAGAGTTTCGAGCGAAAATATAAGATTTTCCAACACGTAGGCTCCAAACCGGCTCGACGGGGGTCCGGAATAGGAAACGGCCCCTCCAAAAATTGGAAACTGACACTTGCACTTCGCTCGAGGGTAAAGTGACCCGTAGCAACTGACGGCTCGCAAATGGGACACTCGGTTAGAGAGTTATAAGCGAAAACATATGGATTCTCTAACACCTAGGCTCCAAAACGGCCCACCGAAGGTCATGAACGGGAACCGGCCCCTCCAAAAATCGAAAGCTGGCCCGAACACTTCGCTCGAGGGTAGAGTGACTTATAGGAACTAACGGCTTGCAAATAGGACTCCTGGCTAGAGAGCTACGAGCGAAAACATAGGATTCTCCAACACTTAGGCTCCAAAACAGCCCACCGGGGGTACGGAATGGGAAACGGCCCCTCCAAAATCGAAAATTGGCATGAGCACTTCGGTCAAGGGTAGAGTGACTCGTAGGAACTGACGGTTCGCAAATAGGACTCCCGGTTAGACAGTTACGAGCGAAATCATAGGATTTTCCAACACTTAGGTTCCAAAACGGCAAGTTGTGGGTCCGGAACGGGAAACGGCCCCTCCAAAAATTGGAAACAGGCTCGAGCACTTCGCTTGAGGGTAGAGTGACTCATAGGAACTGGCGGTTCGCAAATAGGGCTCCCGGTTAGAGAGTTACGAGCGAAAATATAGTATTTTACAACACTTAGGCTCCAAAACTGCCCGCCGGGGGTCTGGAACGGGAAACGGCCCCTTCAAATATCGTAAACCAGTACGAGCACTTCTGTCTAGGATAGAATGACTCATAGGAACTGATGACTTGCAAATAGGACACCTGGTTAGAGAGTTTCCATCGAAAATATAAGATTTTCCAACACTTAGGCTCCAAATCGGCTCGACGGGGGTCCGGAACAGGAAACGGCCCCACCAAAAATTGGAAACTGACACTACCACTTCGCTCGAGGGTAGAGTGACCCGTAGCAACTGACAGCTTGCAAATGGGACTCTCGGTTAGAGAGTTATAGGAGAAAACATATGGATTCTCTAACACCTAGGCTCCAAAATAGCCCACCGAAGGTCATGAACGGGAACCGGCCCCTCCAAAAATCGAAAGCTGGCCCGAACACTTCGCTCGAGGGTAGAGTGACTTATAGGAACTAACGGCTCACAAATAGGACTCCTGGTTAGAGAGCTACGAGCGAAAACATAGGATTCTCCAACACTTAGGCTCCAAAAGAGCCCATCGGGAGTCCGGAATGGGAAACGGCCCCTCCAAAATCGAAAATCGGCATGATCACTTCGGTCAAGGGTAGAGTGACTCGTAGGAAGTGGCGGTTCGCAAATAGGGCTCCCGGTTAGAAAGTTACGAGCGAAAACATAGTATTTTCCAACACTTAGGCTCCAAAACAGCCCGTCGGGGGTCTGGAATGGGAAACGGCTCCTCCAAAATTGAAAATCGGCAGGAGCACTTCGGTCAAGGGTAGAGTTACTCGTAGGAACTGACGGTTCGCAAATAGGACTCCCGCTTAGAAAGTTACGAGCGAAAACATAGGATTTTCCAACACTTATGCTCCAAAATGGCCCGCCGGGGGCCGGAACGGGAAATGACCCCTTCAGAAATTGCAAACCGGCATGAGCACATCCCTCGAGGGTAGAGTGACTCGTAGGAACTGACAGGTCGCAAATAGGACTCCCAGTTTGAGAGTTACGAGCGAAAACATAGGATTTTCCAACACTTAGGCTCCAAAATGGGCCGCCGGGGGTCTGGAAAGGGAAACGGCCCCTCCAAAAATCGAAAACCGGAATGAACACTTCGCTCGAGAGTAGAGTGACTCGTAGGAACTGACAGTTCGAAAGTAGGACTGCCAGATAGAGAGTTACAAGTGAAAACATTGTTTTTTCCAACACTTAGGCTCCAAAACGGCCTGCCGGGGGTGTGGAATGGGAAACGACCCCTTCAAAAATCGGAAACCAGCACGAGCACTTCCCTCGAGGGTAGAGTGACTCGTACGAACTGACGGCTCGCAAATAGGACTCCCGGTTAGAGAGTTACAAGCGAAAACATAGGATTCTCCAGCACTTGGGGTCCAAAATCGCCCGCCGGGGGTCTGGAACTGGAAACGTCCCCTCCAAAAATCAGAGAACAACAAGAACACTTCGCTCGAGGATAGAGTTGCTCGTAGGAACTGACGGTTCGCAAATAGGACTCCCGGTTAGAGAGTTACCAGCAAAAACATAGTATTTTCCAACACTTAGGCTCCAAAACGGCCTGCCGGGGGTTCGGATCGGGAAACGGCCCATCTAAAAATCGGAAACCAGAACGAACACTTCACTCGAGGTTAGAGTGACTCGTAGGAACAGACGGTTCGAAAATAGGGCTCCTAGTTAGATAGTTATGCGTGAAAACATAGTACTTTCCAACTCCAAAACGGCCCGCCGGGGGTCTGGAACGGGAAACGGCCCCTTAAAAAATCGAAAACCAGATCGAACACTTTCCTCGAGTGTAGAGTGACTCGTAGGAACTGACGGTTCGCAAATTGGACTCCCGGTTAGAGAGTTTCAAGCGAAAACATAGGATTCTCCAACACTTAGGCTCCAAACCGGCCCGACAAGGGTTCGGAACGGGAAACAGACCCTCCAAAAATCGGAAACCGACACTAGCACTTTGCTCGAGGGTAGCATGACCCGTAGGAACTGACAGCTCGCAAATAGGAATCCCGGTTAGAGAGTTACGAGGGAAAACATCAGATTCTCCAACAACTAGGCTCCAAAACGGCCCACCAAAGGTCCGGAAAGGGAAATGGCCCCTCCAAAAATTGAGAACCGGTACGAGCACTTCGCTTGAGGGTAGAGTGACTCGTAAGAACTGACAGCTCGCAAAAAGGACTCCCGGCTAGAGAGTTACGAGCGAAAATATAGGATTGTCCAACACTTAGCCTCCAAAACGGCCAGCCGGGGGTCCGTAACTGGTAATGGCCCTACGAAAAATTGGAAACCGGCACTTCGTTCGATGGTAGAGTGACTCGTAGGAACTGACGGTTTGCAAAATAGGACTCCCGGTAAGAGAGTTACAAGCGAAAACATAGGATTTTTCAACACTTAGGCTCCAAAATGGCCCGCCGTGGTTCCGGAATGGGAAACGGCCCCTAAAAAAATCAGAAACCAGCAGGAGCACTTTGCTCAAGGGTAGAGTGACTCGTAGGAACTGACGGTTCGCAAATAGGGCTCCCGGTTAGAATGTTACGAGCGAAAACGTAGTATTTTCCAACACTTAGGCTCCAAAACGGCCCGCCGGGGTTCCGAAATGGGTAACAGCCCCTTCAAAAATTGGAAACCAGCACGAGCTCTTTTCACAAGGGTAGAGTGACTCGTAGGAACTGACGGTTCGCAAATATGACTCCCGATTAGAGAGTTACGAGTGAAAACATAGGATTTTCCAACACTTGGGCTCCAAAACGGCCAGCTGTGGGTCCGTAATGGGAAACGGCCCCTAAAAAAATTGGAAACCGGCAGGAGCACTTCGCTCATGGGTTGAGTGACTTGTAGGAACTGACGGTTCGCAAATAGGGCTCCCGGTTAGAATGTTACGAGCGAAAACATAGTATTTTCCAACACTTAGGCTCCAAAATGGCACGCTGTGCGTCTGGAACAGGAAACGGCCCCTCCAAAAATTGGAAACCGGCTCGAGCACTTCGTTCGAGGGTAGAGTGACTCGTAGGAACTGGCGGTTCGCAAATAAGGCTCCCGGTTAGAGAGTTACGAGCGAAAACATAGTATTTTCCAACACTTAGGCTCCAAAATAGGACCCCCGGGGGTCTGGAATGGGAAACGGCCCCTTCAAAAATCGTAAACCAGCACGAGCACTTCCCTCTAGGGTAGAGTGACTCGTAGGAACTGACGGCTTGCAAATAGGACACCCGGTTAGAGAGTTTCGAGCGAAAATATAAGATTTTCCAACACTTAGGCTCCAAACCGGCTCGACGGGGGTCCGGAATAGGAAACGGCCCCTCCAAAAATTGGAAACTGACACTTGCACTTCGCTCGAGGGTAAAGTGACCCGTAGCAACTGACGGCTCGCAAATGGGACTCTCGGTTAGAGAGTTATAAGCGAAAACATATGGATTCTCTAACACCTAGGCTCCAAAACGGCCCACCGAAGGTCATGAACGGGAACCGGCCCCTCCAAAAATCGAAAGCTGGCCCGAACACTTCGCTCGAGGGTAGAGTGACTTATAGGAACTAACGGCTCGCAAATAGGACTCCTGGTTAGAGAGCTACGAATGAAAACATAGGATTCTCCAACACTAAGGCTCCAAAACAGCCCGCTGGGGGTCCGGAACGGGACACGGCCCCTCCAAAAATCAGAAACCGGCACGAGCAGTTCGCTCGAGGATAGAGTGACTCGTAGGAACTGAAGGTTCTCAAATAGGACTCCCGGTTAGAGAGTTACGAGCGAAAATATAGGATTTTCCAACACTTAGGCTCCAAAACGGCCCTCCGGGGGTTCGGAGTGGGAAACGACCCGTCCAAAAATCGAAAACCAGCACGAGCACTTTGCTCAAGGGTGGAGTGACTCGTAAGAATTGACAGCTCGCAAATAGGACTTCCGACTTCAGAGTTACGAGCGAAAATATAGGATTGTCCAACACATAGGCTCCAGAACGGCCCGTCGGGGGTCCGTAACTGGAAGTGGCCCTAGGAAAAATTGGAAACCGGCACTTCGTTCGATGGTAGAGTGACTCGTAGGAACTAACAGTTTGCAAAATAGGACTCCCGGTAAGGGAGTTACGAGCGAAAACATAGGATTTTCTAACACTTAGGCTCCAAAAGGGCTTGCCGTGGTTCCGGAATGGGAAACGGCCCATAAAAAAATCGAAAACCGGCAGGAGCACTTCGCTCAAGGGTAGAGTGACTCGTAGGAACTGACGGTTCGCAAATAGGGCTCCCGGTTAGAATGTTACGAGCGAAAACGTAGTATTTTCCAATACTTAGGCTCCAAAACGGCCCGCCGGGGGTCCGAAATGGGTAACGGCCCCTTCAAAAATTGGAAACCAGCACGAGAAATTTTCTCGAGGATAGAGTGACTCGTACGAACTGACGGTTCTCAAATAGGACTCTCGGTTAGAAAGTTACGAGCGAAAACATAGTATTTTCCAACACTTAGTCTCCAAAATGGCCTGCCGGGGGACTGGAACGAGAAATGTCCCATAAAAAATCGAAAACCAGCGCGAACACTTCCCTAGAGGGTAGAGAGACTCGTTGGAACTGATGGTTCGTAAATTGGACTCCCGGTTAGAGAGTTTCGATCGAAAACATAGGATTTTCCAATACTTAGGCTCCAAACCGGCTCGACAGGGATCCGGAACGAGAAACGGCCGCTCTAAAAATCGAAAACCGGCACGAGCACTTCGCTCGACGGTAGAGTGATTCGTAGGATAAGACGGCTCGGAAATAGGACCCTCGGTTAGAGAGCTACGAGCGAAAATAATGGATTATCCAACACTTAGGCTCCAAAACGGCCTGCCGGGGGTCCGGAATGGGAAACGGAACCTCCAAAAATCGGAAATCGGCACGAGCACTTCACTCGAGGGTAGATGACTCGTAGGAACTGACAGTTCGCAAATAGGACTCCCGGTTAGAGAGTTACGAGCGCAAACATAGGATTTTCCAATACTTAGGCTCCAAAACGGCCCACCGTGGGTCCGGAAAGGGAAACGGCCCCTCCAAAAATTGGAAACCAGCATGAGCACTTCGGTCAAGGGTAGAGTGACTCGTAGGAACTGGCGGTTCGGAAATAGGGCTCCCGGTTAGAGAGTTACGACCGAAAATATAGTATTTTCCAACACTTAGGCTCCAAAGTGGTCCGCCGGGGCTCTGGAACGGGAAACGGCCCCTTCAAAAATCTCAAACCAGCACGAGCACTTCCCTCGAGGGTATAGTGACTCGCAGGAACCGACGGCTTGCAAATAGGACTCCCGGTTAGAGAGTTTCGAGCGAAAACATAGGATTTTCCCACACTTGGGCTCCAAACCGGCCCGACCGGGGTCCGGAACCCGAAACGGCCCCTCCAAAAATTAGAAACTGACACTAGCACTTCGCTCGAGGGTAAAGTGACCCGTAGGAACTGACGGCTCATAAATCGGACACCCGAATAGAGAGTTACAAGCGAAAACATATGGATTCTCCAACCCCTAGGATCCAAAACGGCCCACCGAAGGTCCGAAATGGGAATCGGCCCCGCCAGAAATAGAAAATTGGCCCGAGCACTTCGCTGGAGGGTAGAGTGACTCTTAGGAACTGACGGCTCGCAAATAGCACTCCCGATTAGAGAGTTATGAGCGAAAACATAAGATCAACAACACCTAGGCTCCAAAACGGTGCAGCGAAGGTCCGGAATGGGAAACGGCCCTCAAAAATTGGAAAACGGCATGAGTACTTCGCTCGAGGGTAGAGTGACTTGTAGGAACTGACGGTTCGCAAATAGGACTCGCCGTTAGAGAGTTACGAGCGAAAACATAGGATTTTCCGACACTTAGGCTCCAAAACGGCCCGCCGTGGGTCTGGAGCTGGAAACGGCCCCTCCAAAAATCAGAAACTGGCACGAGCACTTCGCTCCGGGGTAGAGTGACTCGTAGGAACTGGCAGTTCGCAAATAGGGCTCCCGGTTAGAGAGTTACGAGCGGAAACATAGTATTTTCCAACACTTAGGCTCCAAAATGGCCCGCCGGGGGTTTGGAACGGGAAACAGCCCCTTAAAAAATTACAAACCAGCACGAGCACTTCCCTCGAGGGTATAGTGACTCGTAGGAACTGACGGCTTGCAAATAGGACTCCCGGTTAGAGAGTTTCGAGTGAAAACATAGGATTTTCCAACACTTAGGCTCCAAACTGACCCAACCGGGGTCCAGAATATGAAACGGCCCCTCCAAAAATTTAAAACCGACACTAGACTGCGCTCGAGGGTAGAGTGACCAGTAGGAACTGACGGCTCGCAAATAGGACACCCGGATAGAGAGTTACAAGCAAAAAAGATGGATTCTCCAACACCTAGGCTCTAAAATGGCCCACCGAAGGTCCGGAATGGGAACCGGCCCCTCCAGAAATAGAAAATTGGCCCGAGCACATCGCTCGAGGGTAGAGTGACTCTTAGGAACTGACGGCTCGCAAATAGGACTCCTAGTTAGAAAGCTTCGAGCGACAACAAAGGACTTTCCAACACTTAGGCTCCAAAACAGCCCACCGGGGGTCCGGAATGGGAAACGGCCCCTCCAAAAATCGGAAACCGGCACGAGCACTTCGCTCGAGGGTAGAGTGACTCGTAGGAACTGAAGGGTCGCAAATAGGACTCCCGGTTAGAGAGTTACGAGCGAAAACATAGAATTTTCCAACACTTAGGCTCCAAAACGGCCCTCCGGTAGTCCGGAGCGGGAAACGGCCCCTCCAAAAATCAAAAACCGGCAAGAGCACTTCGCTCAAGGGTAGAGTAACTCGTAGGAACTGACGGCTCGCAAATAGGACTCCCGGTTAGAGAGTTACGAGCGAAAACATAGGATTTTCCAGCACTTAGGCTCCAAAACGGCCCGCTGGGAGTCTATAACTGGAAATGGCCCAGGAAAAATTGAAAACTGACACTTCGTTCGATGGTAGAGTGGCTCGTTGGAACTGACAGTTCGCAAATAGGACTCCTGGTTAGAGAGTTACGAGGGAAAACATAGGATTTTCAAACACTTAGGCTCCAAAAAGGCCCGCCGTAGTTCCGAAATGGGAAACGGCCCCTCAAAAAATCGAAAACAGGCATGACACTTCGATCAAGGTTAGAGTGACTCGTAGGAACTGACGGTTCGCAAATGGGGCTCCCGGTTAGAGAGTTAGGAGCGAAAATGTAGTATTTTCCAACACTTAGGCTCCAAAATGGCCCGCCGAGGGTGCGAATTGTGAAACGGCCCCTTCAAAAATCGGAAACCAGCACGAGCACTTTTCTCGAGGGAAGAGTGACTCGTAGGAACTGACGGTTCGCAAATAGGACTCCCGGTTATAAAGTTAAGAGCGAAAACATAATATTTTCCAACACTTAGTCTCCATAATGGCGAGTCGGGGGTCTGGAATAAGAAACGTCCCGATCAAAAATCGGAAACCAACACGAACACTTCCCTTTAGGGTAGAGTGACTCGTAGGAACTGACGGTTCGCAAATTGGACTCCCGGTTAGAGAGTTTCGATCGAAAACATAGGATTTTCCAACACTTAGGCTCCAAACTGGCCCGACAGGGATCTGGAACGGGAAACGGCCCCTCCAAAAATCGAAAACGGACACTAGCACTTCGCTCGAGGGTAGAGTGACCCGTAGGAACTGACGGCTCGCAAATAGGACTCCCGATTAGAGAGTTACGAGCAAAAATATAGGATCTCCAACACCTAGTCTCCAAAAGGGCGCAGCGAAGGTCCGGAATGGGAAACGGCCCCTCAAAAATCGGAAACCGGCGCGAGCACTTCGCTCAAGGGTAGAGTGACTTGTAAGAACAGTCTGTTCACAAATAGGACTCCCCGTTAGAGGGTTACGAGTGAAAACATAGGATTTTCCAACACTTCGGCTCCAAAACGGCCCGCCGTGGGTCCGGAACGGGAAACGGCCCCTCCAAAAATCAGAAACCGGCACGAGCACTTCGCTCAAGGGTAGAGTGACTCGTAGGAACTGGCGGTTCGCAAATAGTGCTCCCGGTTGAGAGTTACGACCGAAAACATAGTATTTTCCAACACTTAGGCTCCAAAATGGCCCGCTAGGGGTCTGGAATGGGAAACGGCCCCTTAAAAAATCGCAAACCAGAACAAGCACTTCCCTTGAGGGTATAGTGACTCGTAGGAACTGACGGCTTGCAAATAGGACCCCCGGTTAGAGAGTTTCGAGCGAAAACATAGGATTTTCCAACACTTAGGCTCCAAAACGGCCCGACCGGGTTCCGGAATAGGAAACGGTCCCTCCAAAAATTGGAAACCGACACTAGACTTCGGTCAAGGATAGAGTGACCCGTAGGAACTGACGGCTCGCAAATAGGACACCCGGATAGAAAGTTACAAGTGAAAACATATGGATTCTCCAACACCTAGGCTCCAAAATGGCTCACCGAAAGTCCGGAATGGGAACCGGCCCCTCCAGAAATAGAAAATTGGCCCGAGCACATCGCTCGAGGGTAGAGTGATGCTTAGGAACTGACGGCTCGCAAATAGGACTCCTGGTTAGAGAGCTTCCAGCGGCAACATAGGATTCTCCAACACTTGGGCTCAAAAACAGCCCACCGGGGGTCCGGAATGGGAAACGACCCCTCTAAAAATCGGAAACTGGCACGAGCACTTCGCTCGACGGTAGAGTGACTCGTAGGAACTGACGGTTCACAAATAGGACTCCCGATTAGAAAGTTACGAGCAAAATCATAGTATTTTCCAACACTTAGGCTCCAAAATGGCCCGCCGGGGGTCTGGAACGGGAAAAAGTCCCTTTAAAAATTGGAAACCAGCACGAGCACTTCCCTCGAGGATAGAGTGACTCGTAGGAGCTGACGGTTTGAAAATAGGACTCCTAGTTAAGAGTTACGAGCAAAAACGTAGTATTTTCCAACACTTAGGCTCCAAAACAGCCCGCCGGGGGTCCGGAACGGGAAACGGCCCCTTCAAAAATTGCAAACCAGCACGAGCACTTCCCTCAAGGGTAGAGTGACTCGTAGGAACTGACGGCTCGCAAATAGGACTCTCGGTTAGAGAGTTGCGAGCGAAAACATAGGATTTTCCAACACTTAGGCTCCAAAACGGCCCATCGGGGGTCCGGAACGGGAAACGGCCCGCCGGGGGTCCGGAACGGGAAACGGCCCCTCCAAAAATCGAAAACTGGAATGAAAACTTCACTCGAGGGTAGTGTGACTCGTAGGAATTGACAGTTCGAAAATAGGACTCCCAACTAGAGAGTTACGAGCGAAAATAATGTATTTTCCAACACTTTGGCTCCAAAATGGCCCGCCGGTGTCCGGAACGTGAAACGGCCCCTCCAAAAATCGGAAACTGGAACGAACACTTCGCTTGGGGGTAGAGTCACTCGTAGGATTTGCCAGTTATAAAATAGGACTCTTAGTTAGAGAGTTACGAGCGAAAACATAGTATTTTCCAACACTTTGGTTCCAAAACGGTTCTCCGGGGGTCCGGAGCGGGAAATGGCCCCTCCAAAAATCGAAAACCGGTAGGAACACTTTGCTCAAGGGTGGAGTGACTCGTAGGGACTGACAGCTCGCAAATAGGACTCTCGGTTAAAGAGTTACGAGCGAAAACAAAAGATTTTCCAGCAATTAGGCTCCAAAAGGGCCCACTGGGGGTCCATAATTGGAAATGGCCCCAGGAAAAATTGAAACTGACACTTCGTTCGATGGTTGAGTGACTCGTAGGAACTGAAGGTTCGCAAATAAGACTCCCGATTAGAGAGTTACGAGCGAAAACATTGGATTTTCCAACACTTAGGCTCCAAAACCGCCCGTCGTGGTTCCGGAATGGGAAACGGCCCCTCAAAAAATCGGAAACCGGCACGAGCACTTCGCTCAAGGGCAGAGTGACTCGTAGCAACTGACAGTTCGCTAATAGGGCTCCCGGTTACAGAGTTACGAGTGAAAACGTAGTATTTTCCAATACTTAGGCTCCAAAACGGCCCGCCGGGGGTCCAGAATGGGAAACGGCCCCTTCAAAAATCGGAAACCAGCATGAGCACTTTTCTCGAGGATAGAGCGACTCGTACGAACTGATGGTTCGCAAATAGGACTCCCGGTTAGAAAGTTACGAGCGAAAACATAGTATTTTCCAACACAGTCTCCAAAACGGCCTGTCGGGGGTCTGGAATGGGAAATGTCCCAATAAAAAATCAGAAACCAGCACGAACACTTCCCTCTAGGGCAGAGTGACTCGTAGGAACTGACGGTTCGCAAACTGGACTCCCGGTTAGAGAGTTTCGATCGAAAACAAAGGATGTTCCAACACTTAGGCTCCAAAATGGCCCGACAGGGATCCGAAATGGGAAATGGCCCCTCCAAAAATCAAAAACTTACGTAGCACTTCGTTCGAGGGTAGCGTGACCCGTAGGAACTGACGGCTCACAAATAGGACTCCCGATTAGAGAGTTATGAGTGAAAACATAGGTTGTCCAACACCTAGGCTCCCAAACGGTGCAGCGAAGGTCCGGAATGGGAAACGGCCCCTCAAAAAATTGGAAACCAGCACAAGAACTTCGCTCGACGGTAGAGTGACTCGTAGGAACTGACGGTTCACAAATAGGACTCCCGGTTAGAAAGTTACGAGTGAAAACATAGGGTTTTCGAACACTTAGGCTCCAAAACGGCCCTCTGGGCGTCCGGAGAGGGAAACGGCCCCTCCAAAAATCAGAAACCGGCACGAGCACTTTGCTCGAGGGTAGAGTGACTCGTAGGAACTGACGATTCGCAAATAGGACTCCCGGTAAGAGAGTTACGAGCGAAAACATTCGTTTCTCCAACACTTAGGCTCCAAAACAGCCCGCCGTGGGTCTGGAAAGGGTAACGGCCCCTCCAAAAATTTGAAACCAGCACGAGCACTTCCCTCGAGGGTAGAGTGACTCGTAGGAACTGACGGTTCGCAAATTGGACTCCCGGCTAGAGAGTTTCGATTGAAAACATAGGTTTTCCAACACTTAGGCTCCAAACTAGCCCGTCAGGGATCCGGAATGGGAAACGGCCCCTCCAAAAATTGGAAATTGACACTAGTACTTCGCTCGAGGGTAGAGTGACCGTAGGAACTGATGGATCGCAAATAGGACTCCCGGTTAGAGAGTTACGAGCGAAAACATAGGATTCTCCAACACCTAGGCTCCAAAACGGCGGACTGAAGGTCCGGAACGGGAAACGGCCACAATAAAAATCGTAAACCGGCACGAGCACTTCGCTCGAGGGTTGAGTCACACGTAGGTACTGATGGTTCGCAGAAAGGACTCACGGTTAGAGAGCTATGAGCGAAAACAATGGATTATCCAGCACTTAGGCTCCAAAACAGCCCGTCGGGGGTCCGAAATGGGAAACGGCCCCATAAAAATTGGAAACCGGCACGAGCACTTCGCTCGAGGGTAGTGTGACTCGTAGGAACTAACAGTTTGCAAATAGGACTCCCCGCTAGAGAGTTATGAGTGAAAACATAGGATTTTCCTTCACTTAGGCTCCAACGGCCCTCCGGGGGTCTGGAACGGGAAACGGCCCCTCCAAAAATTGGAAACTGGCATGACCACTTCGCTCGAGGGTAGAGTGACTCGTAGGAAGTTACGGTTTGGAAATAAGACTCCTTGTTAGAGAGTTACGGGCGAAAACAAGTGATTCTCCAACACTAAGGCTCCAAAACGGTCCGCCGGGGGTCCGGAAAGGGAAACGGCCCCAGGGATAATTCGAAACCATCACTTCGTTCGACGGTAGAGTGACTCGTAGGAACTGACGGTTCGCAAATATGACTCCTGGTTAGAGAGTTACGAGCGAAAACATAGGATTTTCCAACACTTAGGCTCCAAAACGGCCCGCTGTGGGTCCGGAATGGGAAACGGCCCCTCCAAAAATTAGAAACCGGCTCGAGCACTTCGCTAGAGGGTAGAGTGACTCGTAGGAACTGGCGGTTCGCAAATAGGGCTCCCGGTTAGGGAGTTACGAGCGAAAACATAGTATTTTCCAACACTTAGGCTCCAAAACGGCCCCCCGGGGGTCTGGAACGGGAAACGGCCCCTTCAAAAATCCTAAACCAGCACGAGCACTTCCCTCTAGGGTAGAGTGACTCGTAGGAACTGACGGCTTGCAAATAGGACACCCGGTTAGAGAGTTTCGAGCGAAAATATAAGATTTTCCAACACTTAGGCTCCAAACCGGCTCGACGGGGGTCCGGAATAGGAAACGGCCCCTCCAAAAATTGGAAACTAACACTAGCACTTCGCTCGAGGGTAGAGTGACCCGTAGCAACTGACGGCTCGCAAATAGGACTTTGGTTAGAGAGTTACAAGCGAAAACATATGGATTCTCTAACATCTAGGCTCCAAAATGGCCCGCCGAAGGTTATGAATGGGAACCGGGCCCTCCAAAAATTGAAAGCTGGCCCGAACACTTCGCCCGAGGGTTGAGTGAGTTATAGGAACTAACATCTCGCAAATAGGACTCCTGGTTAGAGAGCTACGAGCGAAAACATAGGATTCTCCAACACTTAGGCTCCAAAACAGCCCACCGGGGTCCAGAATGGGAAACGGCCCCTCCAAAATTGAAAATCGGCATGAGCACTTCGGTCAAGGGTAGAGTGACTCGTAGGAACTGACGGTTCGCAAATAGGACTCCCGGTTAGAAAGTTACGAGCAAAAACATAGGATTTTCCAACACTTAGGTTCCAAAACGGCCTGCCGGGGGTCTGGAATGGGATACGGCCCCTACAAAAATCGGAAATTGGCACGAGCACTTCGCTCGAGGGAAGAGTGACTCGTAGGAACTGACGGTTCAAAAATAGGACTCCAGCTAGAGAGTTACGAGCGAAAACGTAGTATTTCGAACACTTAGGCTCCAAAACGGCCCGCCGGGGGCCGGAACGGGAAACAACGCCTTCAGAAATCGCAAACCGGCATGAGCACATCCCTCGAGGGTAGAGTGACTCGTAGGAACTGACAGGTCGCAAATAGGACTCCCGGTTAGAGAGTTACGAGCGAAAACATAGGATTTTCCAACACTTAGGCTCCAAAATGGACCGCCGGGGGTCTGGAAAGAGAAACGGCCCCTCCAAAAATCGAAAACCGGAATGAACACTTCGCTCGAGGGTAGAATGACTCGTAGGAACTGATAGTTCGAAAGTGGGACTGCCAGTTAGAGAGTTACAAGTTAAAACATAGTATTTTCCAACACTTAGGCTCCAAAACGGCCCGCCGGGGGTCTGGAATGGGAAATGGCCCCTTCAAAAATCGAAAACCAGTATGAGCACTTCCCTCGAGGGTAGAGTGACTCGTATGAACTGACGGCTCACAAATAGGACTCCCGGTTAGAGAGTTACGAGCGAAAACATAGGATTCTCCAACACTTAGGGTCCAAAATGGCCCGCCGGGGGTCTGGAATGGGAAACGTCCCCTCCAAAAATCGAAAACCGACAAGAGCACTTCGCTCGAGGGTAGAGTGATGTTAGGAATTTTGTAGATTGCAATTTGGTGGATGCATTATCATTTTCATCATCATTTGAATTTTCACATGAGCATTGATTTTAAAAATACTTGAAATCTATATTTTCACATGCATTGATTTAAGTCTTTTAAATTTCATGTTCATGCATGTTTTGATTTTAAAAACTTGGATGCATTTAGTTTTTGAAAAGAGTTTTTAAGAATCAAGCTAGCCTTTGATTTTAAAGTTTCAAATCATTTTTAGGCTTTTTATGTTTCATGTTTTTAAACCACTTAGAATGATTTAAAACATGATTTCAAGCTTGATTTAATGGCCCAAAAAGTCCCCAAAGAAAAATACTTTAAAATATGCATTTTTGGGGAATTGGTCCAGGGGACCCGGTCGACCTGCAGTGTGGCCGGTCGACCGAGCCCATGGACGGTCGACCGAGCCCACTGCAGGTCGACCGGGAAAGAGGCAACGGCATTATTTTCAAACGGTCATATTTTTGCCCGTTGAAGGGCAGGTCGACCGAGCCCTGTAGGGGGTCGACCGAGGACTAGCCGTTGGGCAATTTTTTGTATAAAAAGAAGCTCATTCCTTAGCCAAAAGTGAGGAACTCTAAGGCCCTTCTTGAGGTGATTTGAGGCCAAACAAAGGGGAATGAGCTAAGGGAATCTAAGGGTCATTAGGAAAGCTAAAGCTTGGGATTAATGAAGTTAAATCACTAAGTAAGCTTGCTTTTCCTAATCATATGTTTTCATGCTTTGTTCTAATTATTGGTAAATCCTTGTTAGCATGCTAAACTATGATTTGTTGTGTCCTCAACATGTTTATGTTTTGAATTGATTCATTATTTTGGATACATCACCTTGATTCAAACCAAGTAGTACTTAAATTGGTATATCTAAGTAAATCATGTTTTGAATCATCTTTGAAATCATATGTAACATGATTCCTATACTTGGTTGAATCTTTGGTTGTTGTTTTTCATCATAAGAAAATCACTTTCAAATCTATCTTATGTTTTGGATTCAACAACTTTATAAATCACATGTATTTTGTTTTAAAGTTTTACAACTTGTTTAAACATTGATTGGTATATCATTTTCAAGTTGTCCTTTTAATTACATGTGATTTGACCCATAATTTCAATCAAATCTATATTTGTGTTTTACACTTTAAAAATGCTTTTGGCATACTTATATTGAGCTTCATTTTTAATTTGATTGAAATCCATATGCATCACATGTTTTGTTCTTTGAATTTCACAACTTGTGTAGAATACTTAGGTATGTCTTTTACAAGTTACTTTTAACATGTGATTAGCATTTCCTCAATCATAAATGTTTTGAGCTAAAACTTTCAAAAGCCTTTGGCATACATTTATGAGCTTTTATTTTCAAATTGATTGAGGACATCATGCATACACTTTGTGCATTCATCTTTGCATTCATATAGTGTTTGTGTGAGTTAGATTTTCACTTTCATATCCGCCTATTTAGAGGCAATTTATATGAGCCAAAATTGTAATCTCCATCAAGTGTATTATAGACACTACTTAGAGAGATAACCAACCTTGTGGTTGAAGAGGTTATTGCTTAGCCTTGAAAAGCATATTGTAAGAGGTTATTGCTTAGCCTAGAAAAGCATAGTTGTAAAGGTTATTCCTTAGCCTATTGAAAAGCATACATAGTGGAAATCCGGTGGGGTGTGAGGAACACAAGCCGGTAGTGGATGTAGGCATTGAGGCCGAACCACTATAAATCTTGTGTTGTGGTGATTGCATTGTGATGATTGTATTTGTTTAAGCTTCCGCATTTTGTTTGTTATATCATCACAAGTGACTAGTTAATTTAAAGAAGTTAAAATTGTTCATAATTGGTCACTAGTTGTAGCTCACCCTATTCACCCCCCCTCTAGGGTAAGGATCCCAAGGACTTTCAAGTGGTATCAGAGCAAGGTTACTCCATTTAGGGCTTAAACACCCGGAGTTGATCCATATTTGCTTAAATCTAGATTTGAACCCTAGAGTTGTGTTTTATTGCATATCATTAAGAATGATTTCCACTATGGTTGAAAATGAATTTTTCCTTCCTAGCTCTCTAATTTCCCCTAAGAATCTATCTCACCACTCTAAAACTTTTTCAAGTTAAAACTCCAAGAGTTGGTGGGACCTCAAAGTAAACCCTCAAGGACAACCTTATCAAGACCTTAGGTGAATCTTCAAAGGTAGACTTTTGGACTAACCTTAAGGCCTTGAACCTCATTAGACCAACCTATTCTTTTAGTCATATCTATTTGTTGGTCATGTTACATTTGCATTTTGTTTCTACATAGTCACATCTTATAAAATGCAATGTTTCTTTGTGATCATTTGATTTTGTCTCCATGAACTTTCTTAGTTATATCTTTGGGTTTCAAAATCATTTGATTGCAATATTCTCATATAGATTTGCATTTTTTCTCATATAGTTATATCTATTGTAGTGCATTTCTATTTGATGATCATCAATTGATTGTGATTACAAAAGCTTTCTTAGCTAGATTTTTTCATGATCATTTGATGTTGGAAAATCATTTGTTTGGATATCATAGTTAGATTATTTTGTAAAACAAATGATTCAAATCAATTTAGATTTTCCATGAACTTACAAGTTATATCCTTTGGTATGGAAAATATGTAATCAATTTGTATGAGCATTTGTATTTATATCCTTGATTACAAATTGAGATTTGATATTAGTTCACTTCATGTTTTTCAAAAGTCACTTGATCATAATTTTATGAATGATTCATTGTTGGATTTTGAATGTTGGAGTGAATTAAAAGATCTTTGGAAAATGTTTAAAGCTTTATTAGTTATATTTATTGAAGCATTTTCCATGAGTTTATTTCCTTGTGCTTATGTTTATATCATTTAGAGAAATACATTTTACAAGCAATTTGCATCTTTGCTCATCAAAGTTACATTCTTTCAAATGCAAATTGACTTTGTTGTTATGTCTTACTTTGTGTGGTTGGGTATGATGTCATTGATTGCATCTTTGTGCCTAACTTTGTATATCGTTTCATTAGTGCAAATTGATGTTGTTTATACTTTATAGTAAAATCTTTTGTTTCATGATCATTTGAGCTTCTTAAGTACATATGTGATTTTGTGTGCTAAGTTCATTTGGTATGATTCTCATATCCATTTTCCATTGCATTGTAAGCTATAGCTACATTTGCTAGAGTGGAAATTTTACATGATAGATTAATGGATCATTTTAGATGAATTTGAATTAAACCATTGTTCTTCATAGGTATACCTTATATGTGATCCATTTTCATCTATATGCGATCCATGATATCGTTCTAACTTCATACTCTTGTGCATGAATAGTTATATTCTTTATTGATATGGTATGAGTTAGATCTTGATTATAATTGATCCTCTCTATGCAAATGTCATATAGTTCCATGTATGGTTGTACTTTTAAGTTACATTTGTGGATACCATACTAGAACTCTCAAATCCATCCTTGTACTTCATAAGCTTTGCTATAGATGGATGGTTGTGATGTTGATTTATGCATGATTTCATAGTAATATCGCTTGTGCATTTTTCAAATATCATATTTATGATCATATGAGACTCTCATCAAAATCCATTCTTTGTATCTTATAGGCCATATTTCTTTAGATGGATTTCTTTCATGATGAGTTCATATGGTTTTTCAAATTGCATACATCTCCAAGTTATATCTTTATATGCAATTTCTCATGTTCATCACTATGCTCATTAGTTTATATCATTAAAAGTGATGAATATTCTTTTATGATGCTTGATCTTATATTTGTCACATTTCATTAGCATCATAATCTTCATGTTTGCCTCCTCTCATGCTCATATAGGTAAATCTTATGACCACCATTTTTATGTGTTAATAATCTTGGTTGGTTAATGGTTGAGGTAGGCTTCATGTTTGAACTTCATTTCATTCATCTTGTGCACATGATAGTCATATTTTTTGATTGGATGAAATGATTTCAAAATTTACATAGCATATGTTTTTCATAGGTATATTAATTGATGCTATGTTGAATAAACCCCATAACATCATGGATAGCTCTAATTTGGATTGATCCTAGTAGTTTTATTCTTTTTAACTCCATTTTAGAGTGATTGAGATAATAGTCATATCCTTTAATCTCAATTGGTATTTCTTTATTCCAATTGGTATCCATGGTTGCTTTTCTCCATGACCTTGCTCTTAATCATGGTAATTTGATCATATTGAGCTCTATAGTTAAATGAATCTAATCCTTTCCTTGAAATTTACCCTCAATTGGTAAAACCATCTTCTTCTTGTACCAAATAGTTGAATCTTGTCAAAAGTTTGACAAAAGGAGAGAATGGATTGAGGGGGAGTATAAACCTTCATAGGAAGTATTAGTTTTGATCAAATTCACCATTGAATTGGCTTTATACCCTTAGACTACTACCATACATGATACCTGTTATATATTTCATTTTCGATTTCTTTCGTTAACAGGTGCTACTAAAAGGTATTTTCCTTATGTCATGTGTGTAGGTACCTTTGCAATTTAATGTCAAAGGGGGAGAATATTCTAGATGTCAAAAGGGGAGAATATAGCCAATTTATCTAAGGGGAGATTTTGTATTATCTTCCAAAGGGGGAGAAGATGCATATCTTGCCAAAGAGAGAGAGTGCATGGTCAAAGGGGGAGAGTTGATAGAAGACTAAGCTTGGGAGTTAAAGAAGTTGCTTGGCTAAAGAAGAAAAGAAAGCTTGAAGAATGATCAAGCTCCAAGCATCAAGAATGAAGAAAAAGAACAAGAGCCCAAGCTAAGTCAAAGAAGCATCCAAGAGATTTCAAGACTTGTCCAGCTAAGGGGGAGCTGAAGACTTAGTGTGAAAATTCAGTGTTGAGTGAGTTGCCATCAAATTGCAAAGGGGGAGATTGTTAGGAATTTTGTAGATTGCAATTTGGTGGATGCATTATCATTTTCATCATCATTTGAATTTTCACATGAGCATTGATTTTAAAAATACTTGAAATCTATATTTTCACATGCATTGATTTAAGTCTTTTAAATTTCATGTTCATGCATGTTTTGATTTTAAAACTTGGATGCATTTAGTTTTGAAAAGAGTTTTTAAGAATCAAGCTAGCCTTTGATTTTAAAGTTTCAAATCATTTTTAGGCTTTTTATGTTTCATGTTTTTAAACCACTTAGAATGATTTAAAACATGATTTCAAGCTTGATTTAATGGCCCAAAAAGTCCCCAAAGAAAATACTTTAAAATAAATGCATTTTTGGGGAATTGGTCCAGGGGACCCCCGGTCGACCTGCAGTGTGGCCGGTCGACCGAGCCCATGGACGGTCGACCGAGCCCACTGCAGGTCGACCGGGGAAAGAGGCAACGGCATTATTTTCAAACGGTCATATTTTTGCCCGTTGAAGGGCAGGTCGACCGAGCCCTGTAGGGGGTCGACCGAGGACTAGCCGTTGGGCAATTTTTTGTATAAAAAGAAGCTCATTCCTTAGCCAAAAGTGAGGAACTCTAAGGCCCTTCTTGAGGTGATTTGAGGCCAAACAAAGGGGAATGAGCTAAGGGAATCTAAGGGTCATTAGGAAAGCTAAAGCTTGGGATTAATGAAGTTAAATCACTAAGTAAGCTTGCTTTTCCTAATCATATGTTTTCATGCTTTGTTCTAATTATTGGTAAATCCTTGTTAGCATGCTAAACTATGATTTGTTGTGTCCTCAACATGTTTATGTTTTGAATTGATTCATTATTTTGGATACATCACCTTGATTCAAACCAAGTAGTACTTAAATTGGTATATCTAAGTAAATCATGTTTTGGAATCATCTTTGAAATCATATGTAACATGATTCCTATACTTGGTTGAATCTTTGGTTGTTGTTTTTCATCATAAGAAAATCACTTTCAAATCTATCTTATGTTTTGGATTCAACAACTTTATAAATCACATGTATTTTGTTTTAAAGTTTTACAACTTGTTTAAACATTGATTGGTATATCATTTTCAAGTTGTCCTTTTAATTACATGTGATTTGACCCATAATTTCAATCAAATCTATATTTGTGTTTTACACTTTAAAAATGCTTTTGGCATACTTATATTGAGCTTCATTTTTAATTTGATTGAAATCCATATGCATCACATGTTTTGTTCTTTGAATTTCACAACTTGTGTAGAATACTTAGGTATGTCTTTTACAAGTTACTTTAACATGTGATTAGCATTTCCTCAATCATAAATGTTTTGAGCTAAAACTTTCAAAAGCCTTTGGCATACATTTATGAGCTTTTATTTTCAAATTGATTGAGGACATCATGCATACACTTTTGTGCATTCATCTTTGCATTCATATAGTGTTTGTGTGAGTTAGATTTTCACTTTCATATCCGCCTATTTAGAGGCAATTTATATGAGCCAAAATTGTAATCTCCATCAAGTGTATTATAGACACTACTTAGAGAGATAACCAACCTTGTGGTTGAAGAGGTTATTGCTTAGCCTTGAAAAGCATATTGTAAGAGGTTATTGCTTAGCCTAGAAAAGCATAGTTGTAAAGGTTATTGCTTAGCCTATTGAAAAGCATACATAGTGGAAATCCGGTGGGGTGTGAGGAACACAAGCCGGTAGTGGATGTAGGCATTGAGGCCGAACCACTATAAATCTTGTGTTGTGGTGATTGCATTGTGATGATTGTATTTGTTTAAGCTTCCGCATTTTGTTTGTTAATCATCACAAGTGACTAGTTAATTTAAAGAAGTTAAAATTGTTCATAATTGGTCACTAGTTGTAGCTCACCCTATTCACCCCCCCTCTAGGGTAAGGATCCCAGGACTTTCAAGTGACTCGTAGGAACTGACGGTTCGCAAATAGAACTCCCGGTTAGAGAGTTACCAGCGAAAACATAGGATTTTCCAACACTTAGGCTCCAAAACGGCCCGCCGGGGGTTCGGAACGGGAAACGGCCCATCTAAAAATTGGAAACCGGAACGAACACTTCGCTCGAGGTTAGAGTGACTCGTAGGAACAGACGGTTCGAAATTAGGACTCCCGGTTAGATAGTTATGCGCGAAAACATAGTACTTTCCAACTCCAAAACGGCCCGCCGGGGGTCTGGAATGGGAAACGGCCCCTTCAAAAATTGGAAACCAGAACGAACACTTCCCTCGAGGGTAGAGTGACTCGTAGGAACTGACGGTTCGCAAATTGGACTCCCGGTTAGAGAGTGTCAAGCGAAAACATAGGATTCTCCAACACTTAGGCTCCAAACCGGCCCGACAGGGGTCCGGAACGGGAAACAGACCCTCCAAAAATCGAAAACCGACACTAGCACTTCGCTCGAGGGTAGCATGACCCGTAGGAACTGACAGCTCAAAAATAGGAAACCTAGTTAGAGAGTTACGAGGGAAAACATCAGATTCTCGAACACCTAGGCTCCAAAACGGCCCATCGAAGGTCCGGAAAGGGAAATGGCCCCTCCAAAAATTGAAAACTGGCACGAGCACTTTGCTTGAGGGTAGAGTGACTCCTAGGAACTGACGACTCGCAAATAGGACTCCCGATTAGAGAGCTACGAATGAAAACATAGGATTCTCCAACACTTAGGCTCCAAAATAGCCCGCCAGGGGTCCGGAACGGGACACGGCCCCTCCAAAAATCGGAAACCGGCACGAGCACTTCGTTCGAGGGTAGAGTGAATCGTAAAAGCTGAAGGTTCTCAAATAGGACTCCCGGTTAGAGAGTTACGAGCGAAAACATAGGATTTTCCAACACCTAGGCTCCAAAACGGCCCTCCGGGGGTCCGGAGTAGAAAACGGCCCATCCAAATTTCGGAAACTGGCACGAGCACTTCGCTCAAGGGTGGAGTGACTCGTAAGAACTGACTGCTCGCAAATAGGACTCCCGGCTAGAGAGTTACGAGCGAAAATATAGGATTGTCCAACACTTAGGCTCCAAAATGGCCTGCCGGGCGTCCTTAACTGGAAATGGCACTAGGAAAAATTGGAAACCGGCACTTCATTGGATGGTAGAGTGACTCGTAGGAACTGACGGTTTGCAAAATAGGACTCCCGGTAAGAGAGTTACGAGCGAAACATAGGATTTTTCCAACACCTTAGGCTCCAAACGGCCTGCGGTGGTTCCGGAACGGGAAACGGCCCCTAAAAAAATCAGAAACCGGCGGGAGCACTTCGCTCAAGGGTAGAGTGACTTGTAGGAACTGACGGTTCGCAAATAGGGCTCCTGGTTTGAATGTTACGAGCAAAAACGTAGTATTTTCCAACACTTAGGCACCAAAACAGCCCGTCGGGGGTCTGAAATGGGAAATAGCCCCTTCAAAAATTGGAAACCAGCACGAGCACTTTTCTCGAGGGTAGAGTGACTCATAGGAACTGACGGTTCGCAAATAGGACTCCCGGTTAGAAAGTTACGAGCGAAAACATAGTATTTTCCAACACTTAGTCTCCAAAATGGCCCGCCGGGGGTCTGGAACGGGAAACGTCCCGTTCAAAAATTGAAAACCAGCACGAACACTTCCCTCAAGGGTAGAGTGACTCGTAGGATCTGATGGTTCGCAAATTGGACACCCGGTTAGAGAGTTTCGATCGAAAACATAGGATTTTCCAACACTTTGGCTCCAAACCGGCCCGACAGGGATCTGGAATGAGAAACGGCCGCTCTAAAAATCGAAAACTGGTATGAGCACTTCGTTCGAGGGTAGAGTGACTCGTAGGACAAGATGGCTCGCAAATAGGACCCCCGGTTAGAGAGCTACGAGCGAAAACAATGGATTATCCAACACTTATGCTCCAAAACGGCCTGCCGGGGGTCCGGAATGGGAAACGGCGCCTCCAAAAATTGGAAACCGGCGCGAGCACTTCGCTCGAGGGTAGATGACTCGCAGGAGCTGACAGTTCGCAAATAGGACTCTTGGTTAGAGAGTTACGAGCGCAAACATAGGATTTTCCAATACTTAGGCTCCAAAACGGCCCGCCATGGGTCCGGAACGGGAAACGGCCCCTCCATAAATCGGAAACCGGCACGAGCACTTCGCTCAAGGGTAGAGTGACTCATAGGAACTGGCGGTTCGGAAATAGGGCTCTCGGTTAGAGAATTACGACCGAAAACATAGTATTTTCCAACACTTAGGCTCCAAAGTGGTTTGCCAGGGGTCTGGAATGGGAAACGGCCCCTTCAAAAATAGCAAACCAGCATGAGCACTTCCCTCGAGGGTATAGTGACTCGTAGGAACCGACGACTTGCAAATAGGACTCCCGGTTAGAGAGTTTCGAGCGAAAACATAGGATTTTTACCACACTTATGCTCCAAACCGGCCCGACCGGGGTCCGGAACCGGAAACGGCCCCTCCAAAAATTGGAAACCGACACTAGCACTTCACTCGAGGGTAGAGTGACCCGTAGGAATTGACGGCTCGTAAATAGGACACCCGAATAGAGAGTTACAAGCAAAAACATACGGATTCTCCAACCCCTAGGATCCAAAACGGCCCACCGAAGGTCCGGAATAGGATCCAGCCCCTCCAAAAATAGAAAATTGGCCCGAGAACATCGGTCTAGGGTAGAGTGACTCTTAGGAACTGACGGCTCGCAAATAGGACTCCCGATTAGATAGTTACGAGCGAAAACATAGGATCTCCAACACCTAGGCTCCAAAATGGCACAACAAAGGTCCGGAATGGGAAACAGCCCCTCAAAAATTGGAAACCGGCACGAGCACTTCGCTCGAGGGTAGAGTGACTTGTAGGAACTGACGGTTCGTAAATAGGACTCGCCGTTAGAGAGTTACGAGCGAAAACATAGGATTTTCCAACACTTAGGCTCCAAAACGGCCCGCCGTGGGTCTGGAGCGGGAAACAACCCCTCCAAAAATTGAAAACTGGCACGAGCACTTCGCTCAAGGGTAGAGCGACTCGTAGGAACCGGCGGTTAGGAAATAGGGCTCCCGGTTAGAGAGTTACGAGCGGAAACATAGTATTTTCCAACACTTAGGCTCCAAAACGGCCCGCCGGGGGTCTGGAACGGGAAACAGCCCCTTAAAAAATTGCAAACCAGCACGAGCACTTCCCTCGAGGGTATAGTGACTCGTAGGAACTGACGGCTTGTAAATAGGACTCCCGGTTAGAGAGTTTCAAGTGAAAACATAGGATTTTCCAACACTTAGGCTCCAAACCGACCCGACCGGGGTCCGGAATAGGAAACGGCCCCTCCAAAAATTGAAAACTGACACTAGACTGCGCTCGAGGGTAGAGTGACCCGTAGGAACTGACGGCTCGCAAATAGGACACCCGGATAGAGAGTTACAAGGGAAAACATATGGATTCTCCAACACCTAGGCTCCAAAATGGCCCACCGAAGGTCCGGAATGGGAACCGGCCCCTCCAGAAATAGAAAATTGGCCCGAGCACATCGCTCGAGGGTAGAGTGACTCTTAGGAACTGACGGCTCGCAAATAGAACTCCTGGTTAGAGAGCTTCGAGCGACAACATAGGACTCTCCAACACTTAGGCTCCAAAACAGCCCACCGGGGGTCCGGAATGGGAAACGGCCCCTCCAAAAATCAGAAACTGGCGCGAGCACTTCTTTCGAGGGTAGAGTGACTCGTAGGAACTGACGGTTCACAAATAGGACTCCCGCTTAGAAAGTTACGAGCGAAAACATAGGATTTTCCAACACTCAGGCTCCAAAATGGCCTGCCGGGGGTCTGGAACAGGAAACGACCCCTCCAAAAATCGGAAATAGGAACGAACACTTCGCTCAAGGGTAGAGGGACTCGTAGGAACTGACAGTTCGAAAATAGGACACCAAGTTAGAGAGTTACGAGCGAAAACATAGTATTTTCCAACCCTTAGGGTCCAAAACGGCCCGCCGGGGGTCTGGAACGGGAAACGGCCCCTTCAAAAATTGTAAACTAGCACAAGTACTTCCCTCGAGGATAGAGTGACTCGTAGGAGCTGACGGTTCGAAAATAAGACCCCCAGTTAGAGAGTTACGAGCGAAAACGTAGTATTTTCCAACACTCAGGCTCCAAAACAGCCTGCCGGGGGTCCGGAATGGGAAACGGCCCATTCAAAAATTACAAACCAGCATGAGCACTTCCCTCGAGGGTAGAGCGACTAGTAGGAACTGACCGCTCGCAAATAGGACTCCCGGTTAGAGAGTTACGAGCGAAAACATAGGATTTTCCAACACTTAGGCTCCAAAACGGCCCGCCGGGGGTCCGGAACGGGAAACGGCCCCTCCAAAAATCGGAAACTGGAATGAAAACATTGCTCGAGGGTAGAGTGACTCGTAGGAATTGACAGTTTGAAAATAGGACTCCGATTTAGAAAGTTACGAGCGAAAACATAGTATTTTCCAACACTTAGGCTCCAAAACGGCCTGCCAGGGGTCCGTAATGGGAAACGGCCCTTCCAAAAATTGGAAACTGGCATGAACACTTCCCTCGAGGGTAGAGTGACTCATAGGAACTGAAGGGTCACAAATAGGACTCCCGGTTAGAGAGTTACGAGCGAAAACATAGGATCTTCAAGCACTTAGGCTCCAAAACGGCCCGCTGGGAGTCCATAACTGGAAATGGCCCAGGAAAAATTGAAAACCGACACTTCGTTTGATGGTAGAGTGACTCGTTGGAACTAACAGTTCGCAAATAGGACTCCCGGTTAGAGAGTTTCGAGCGAAAATGTAGTATTTTCCGACACTTAGGCTCCAAAACGGCCCGCCGAGGGTGCGAAATGGGAAACGGCCCCTTCGAAAATCGGAAACCAGCACGAGCAATTTTCTCGAGGGAAGAGTGACTCGTAGGAACTGACGGTTCGCAAATAGGACTCCCGGTTAGAAAGTTAAGAGCGAAAACATAATATTTTCCAACACTTTGTCTCCAAAATGGCCCGCCGGGGGTCTGGTACAAGAAACGTCCCGATCAAAAATCAAAGACCAACAGGAACACTTCCCTCTAGGGTAGAGTGACTCGTAGGAACTGACGGTTCGCAAATTGGACTCCCGGTTAGAGAGTTTCGATCGAAAACATAGGATTTTCCAACACTTCGGCTCCAAACCGGCCCGACAGGGATCTGGAACGGGAAACGGCCCCTCCAAAAATCGAAAACTAACACTAGCACTTCGCTTGAGGGTATAGTGACCCGTCGAAACTGACGGATCGCAAGTAGGACTCCCGATTAGAGAGTTACGAGTAAAAACTTAGGATCTCCAACACCTAGGCTCCAAAACGGCGCAGCGAAGGTCCGAAATGGGAAACGGCCCCTCAAAAATCAGAAACCGGCACGAGCACTTCGCTCAAGGGTAGAGTGACCTGTAGGAACTGACGGTTTGCAAATAGGACTCCCCGTTAGAGGGTTACGAGCGAAAACATAGGATTTTCCAACACTTAGGCTCCAAAATGGCCCGCCGTGGGTCCGAAACGGGAAACGGCCCCTCCAAAAATCGGAAACCGGCATGAGCACTTCGCTCAAGGGTAGAGTGACTAGTAGGAACTGGCGGTTCACAAATAGTGCTCCCGGTTAGAGAGTTACGACCGAAAACATAGTATTTTCCAACACTTAGGTTCCAAAATGGCCCGCTAGGGGTCTGGAATGGGAAACGGCCCCTTTAAAAATCGCAAGCCAGCACGAGCACTTCCCTCGAGGGTATAGTGACTCGTAGGAACTGACGGCTTACAATGAGACTCCCGGTTAGAGAGTTTCAAGCGAAAACATAGGATTTTCCAACACTTGGGCTCGAAACCGGCCCGACCGGGTTCCGAAATAGGAAACGGCCCCTCTAAAAACTGGAAACCGACACTAGACTTCGGTCGAGGATAGAGTGACCCGTAGGAACTGACGGCTCGCAAATAGGACACCTGGATAGACAGTTACATGCGAAAACATATGGATTCTCCAACAGCTAGGCACCAAAATGGCCCACCGAAGGTCCGGAATGGGAACCGGCCCCTCCAGAAATAGAAAATTGGCCCGAGCACATCGCTCGAGGGTAGAGTGACTCTTAGGAACTAACGGCTCGCAAATAGGACTCCTGGTTAGAGAGCTTCAAGCGACAACATAGGATTCTCCAACACTTGGGCTCAAAAACAGCCCATCGGGGGTCCGGAATGGGAAACGGCCCCTCCAAAAATCGGAAACCGGCACAAGCACTTCGCTCGACGGTAGAGTGACTCGTAGGAACTGACGGTTCACAAATAGGACTCCCGGTTAGAAAGTTACGAGCGAAAACATAGTATTTTCCAACACTTAGGCTCCAGAATGGCCCGCCGGGGGTCTGGAATGGGAAACGGTCCCTTTAAAAATTGGAAACCAGCATGAGCACTTCCCTCGAGGATAGAGTGACTCGTAGGAACTGATGGCTCGAAAATAGGACTCCCGGTTAGAGAGTTGCGAGCGAAAACATAGGATTTTCCAACACTTAGGCTCCAAAACGGCCCGCCGGGGGTCCGGAACGGAAAACGGCCCCTCCAAAAATCGGAAACTGGAACGAAAACTTCACTCGAGGGTAGTGTGACTCGTAGGAATTGACAGTTCGAAAATAGGACTCCCAATTAGAGAGTTACGAGCGAAAACATAGTATTTTCCATCACTTTGGCTCCAAAACGGCCCGCCGGGGGTCCGGAACGGGAAACGACCCCTCCAAAAATTGGAAACTGGAACGAACACTTCGCTCGAGGGTGGAGTGACTCGTAGGAATTGCCAGTTCGAAAATAGGACTCTTAGTTAGAGAGTTACGAGCGAAAACATAGTATTTTCTAACACTTTGGTTCCAAAACGGCCCTCCGGGGGTCCGGAGCTGGAAACGGCCCCCTAAAAAATCGAAAACCGGCACGAACACTTCGCTCAAGGGTTGAGTGACTCGTAAGGACTGACAGCTTGCAAATAGGACTCTCGGTTAAAGAGTTACGAGCGAAAACATAGGATTTTCCAGCAATTAGGCTCCAAAAGGGCCCACCGGGGGTCCATAATTGGAAATGGCCCTAGGAAAATTGAAAACCGACACTTCATTCGATGGTAGAGTGACTCGTAGGAACTGACGGTTCGCAAATAGGACTCCCGGTTAGAGAGTTACGAGTGAAAACATAGGATTTTCCAACACTTAGGCTCCAAAACCGCCCGCCGTGGTTCCGGAACAGGAAACGGCCCCTCAAAAAATCGGAAACCGGCACGAGCACTTCGCTCAAGGGTAGAGTGACTCGTAGGAACTGACGGTTCACAAATAGGGCTCCCGGTTAGAGAGTTATGAATGAAAACGTAGAATTTTCCAATACTTAGGCTCCAAAACGGCCCGCCCATTGTCCGGAATGGGAAACGGCCCCTTCAAAAATTGGAAACCAGCACGAGCACTTTTCTCGAGGATAGAGCGACTCGTACGAACTGACGGTTCGCAAATAGGACTCCCGGTTAGAAAGTTACGAGCAAAAACATAGTATTTTCCAACACTTAGTCTCCAAAACGGCCCGTCGGGGGTCTGGAATGGGAAATGTCCAGATCAAAAATCATAAACCAGCACGAACACTTCCCTCGAGGGTAGAGTGACTCGTAGGAACTGACGGTTCGCAAATTGGACTCCCAGTTAGAGAGTTTCGATCGAAAACATAGGATGTTCCAACACTTAGGCTCCAAACCGGCCCAAAATGGATCCGAAATGGGAAACGCACCTCCAAAAATCAAAAACTAAGACTAGCACTTCGTTCGAGGGTAGCGTGACCCGTAGGAACTGACGGCTCACAAATAGGACTCCCGATTAGAGAGTTACGAGTGAAAACACATAGGTTCTCCAACACCTAGGCTCCAAAACGGCGCAGTGAAGGTCCGGAATGGGAAACGGCCCCTCAAAAAATTGAAAACCGGCATGTGAACTTCGCTCGACGGTAGAGTGACTCGTAGGAACTGACGGTTCCTAAATAGGACTCCTGGTTAGAAAGTTACGAGCGAAAACATAGGATTTTCCAACACTTAGGCTCCAAAACGGCCCTCCGTGCGTCCGGAGCGGGAAAGGGCCCCTCTAAAAATCAGAAATCGGCACAAGCACTTTGCTCGAGGGTAAAGTGACTCGTAGGAACTGACGGTTCACAAATAAGACTCCCGGTAAGAGAGATACGAGCGAAAGCATTCGATTCTCCAACACTTAGGCTCCAAAACGGCCTGCCGTGGGTCAAGAAAGGGAAAAGGCCGCTCCAAAAATCGGAAACTCGCACGAGCACTTCCCTTGAGGGTAGAGTGACTCGTACGAACTGGCGGTTCACAAATGGGGCTCCCAGTTTGAAAGTTACGAGCGAAAACATAATATTTTCCAACACTTAGGCTCCAAAACGGCCCGCCGTGGGTCTGGAATGGGAAACGGCCCCTTCATAAATCGCAAACCAGCATGAGCACTTCCCTCGAGGGTAGAGTGACTCATAGGAACTATCGGCTTGCAAATAGCACTCTCGATTAGAGAGTTTCGAGTGAAAACATAGGATTTTCCAACTCTTAGGCTCCAAACCGGCCTGACCGGGGTCCGAAACAGGAAACGGCCCCTCCAAAAATTGGAAACCGACACTAGCACTTCGGTCAAGGGTAGAGTGACCCGTAGGAACTGACGGCTCCCAAATAGGACACCCGGATAGAAAGTTACATGCGAAAACATATGGATTCGCCAACACCTAGGCTCAGAAACGGCCCCACCAAAAATTGAAAACTGGCACGAGCACTTCGCTCGAGCATAGGGTGACTCGTAGCAGCTGACGGCTCGCAAATAGGACTCCTGGTTAGAGAGCTACGACCAAAAACATAGGATTCTCCAACACTTAGGCTCCAAAACATCCAAATGTGGGTCTAGAAAGGGAAACGACACTTCCAAAAATTGGAAACCGGCCCGAGGACTTCGCTCGAGGGTAGAGTGACTTGTAGGAACTGACGGTTCGCAAGTAGGACTCCCGGTTAGAAAGTTACGAGCGAAAACATAGAATTTTCCAACACTTATTAGGCTCCAAAACGGCCCGCCGGGGGTCCGGAATGGGAAACAGCCCCTCCAAAAATCGAAAACTGGCATGAGCACTATGCTCGAGGGTAGAGTGACTCGTAGGAACTGAGGGTTAGAAAATAGGACTCCTAGTTAGAGAGTTACGAGCGAAAACATAGTATTTTCCAACACATAGGCTCCAAAACGGCCCGTCGGGAGCAGGAACGTTAAACGGCCCCTTCAAAAATTGCAAACCAGCACGAGCAGTTCCCTCGAGGGTAGAGTAACTCGTAGAAACCGACAGCTCGCAAATAGGACTCCCGGTTAGAGAGTTACGAGCGAAAACATAGGATTTTCCGATAGTTAGGCTCCAAAATGGCCCGCCGGGGCTCTGCAATGGGAAACAGCCCCTCCAAAAATCCAAAACTGGAACGAACATTTCGCTCGAGGGTAGAGTAACTCGTAGGAACTGACAGTTCGAAAATAGGACTCCCAGTTAGAGAATTACGAGCAAAAACATAGTATCTTCCAAAACTTATGCTCCAAAATGCCCACCGGGGGTCTGGAATGGGAAACGGCCCCTTAAAAAATTGGAAACTAGCACGAGCACTTCCCTTGAGGGTAGAGTGACTCGTAGGAACTTACAACTCGCAAATAGGACTCCCGGTTAGTGAGTTACGAGCGAAAACAAAGGATTCTCCAACACTTAGGCTCCAAAACGGCCAGCCGGGGGTCCGCGACTGGAAACGTCCCCTCCGAAAATCAGAAACCGGTAATAGCACTTCCCTCGAGGGTAGAGTGACTCGTAGGAATTGACGGTTCGCAGATAGGACTCACTGTTAGAGAGTTACGAGCGAAAACATAGGATTTTCCAACACTTAGGCTCCAAAACGGCCCGCCGGGTGTCCAGAATGGGAAACGGCCCCTCCAAAATTCGGAAACCGGCACGAGAACTTCGCTCGACGGTAGATTGACTCGTAGGAACTGACGGTCCACAAATAGGACTCCCGATTAGAAAGTTACGAGCGAAAACATAGTATTTTCCAACACTTAGGCTCCAAAACGGCCCGCCGGGGGTTTGGAATGGGAAATGGCCCCTTTAAAATTGGAAACCATCACGAGCACTTCCCTCGAGGATAGAGTGACTCGTAGGAGCTGACAGTTCGAAAATAGGACCCCTAGTTAGAGAGTTACGAGCAAAAACATAGTATTTTCCAACACTCAGGCTCCAAAATAGCCCGCCGGGGGTCCGGAACGGGAACCTGCCCCTTCAAAAATTGCAAACCAGCACGAGCACTTCCCTCGAGGGTAGAGTGACTCGTAGGAACTGACAGCTCACAAATAGGACTCCCGGTTAGAGAGTTACGAGGGAAAACATAGGATTTTCCAACACTTAGGCTCCAAAATGGCCCGCCGGGGGTCCGAAACGGGAAACGGCCCCTCCAAAAATTGGAAACTGGAACGAAAAAATTTGCTCGAGGGTAGAGTGACTCGTAGGAATTGACAATTCGAAAATAGGACTCCCAATTAGAGAGTTACGAGTGAAAACATGGTATTTTCCAACACTTTGCCTCCAAAATGGCTCACCGGGGGTCCGGAACGGGAAACGGCACCTCCAAAAATGGGAAACTGGAACGAACACTTCGCTCGAGGGTAGAGTGACTCGTAGGAATTGCCAGTTCGAAAATAGGACTCCCAATTAGAGAGTTACGAGCGAAAACATAGTATTTTCTAACACTTAGGCTCCAAAACGGCCTTCCGGGTGTCCGGAGCGCGAAACGGCCCCTCCAAAAATCGAAAACCGGAACGAGCACTTCGCTCAAGGGTAGAGTGACTCGTAGGGACTGACAGCTCTGAAATAGGACTCCCGGTTAAAGAGTTACGAGCGAAAACATAGGATTTTCCAGCACTGAGGCTCCAAAAGTTCCTGCTGGGGGTCCGTAACTGGAAATTGTCTCAGGAAAAATTGAAAACCGACACATCGTTCGATGGTAGAGTGACTCGTAGGAACTGACGGTTCGCAAATAGGGCTCCCGGTTAGAGAGTTACGAGCGAGAACGTAGTATTTGCCAGTACTTAGGCTCCAAAATGGCCCGCCGAGGGTCTGGAATGGGAAACGTCCCCTTCAAAAATCGGAAACCAGCACGAGCACTTTTCTCGAGGATAGAGCGACACGTAGGAACTGACGGTTCGCAAATAGGACTCCCGGTTAGAAAGTTACGAGCAAAAACATAGTATTTTCCAACACTTAGTCTCCAAAACGGCCCGCCGGGGGTCTGGAACGGGAAACGGCCCCTTCATAAGTCGCAAACCAGCACGAGCACTTCCCTCGAGGGTAGAGCGACTCGTAGGAACTATCGGCTTGCAAATAGCGCTCTCGGTTAGAGAGTTTCGAGTGAAAACATAGGATTTTCCAACACTTAGGCTCCAAACCTGCCCAACCGGGGTTCGGAACAGGAAACGGCCCGTCCAAAAATTGGAAACTGACACTAGCACTTTGGTCGAGGGTAGAGTGAGCTGTACAAACCGACGGCTCGCAAATAGGACTCCCGGTTAGAGAGTTACATGCGAAAACATATGGATTCGCCAACACCTAGGCTCAAAAACGGTCCACCGAAGGCCCGGAATGCGAACTGGCCCCTCCAAGAATTGAAAACTGGCACGAGCACTTCGCTCGAGCGTAGAGTGACTCATAGCAGCTGACGACTCGCAAATAGGACTCCTGGTTAGAGAGCTACGAGCAAAAACATAGGATTCTCCAACACTTAGGCTCCAAAACAGTCAAATGGGGGTCCGGAGAGGGAAACGGTACTTCCAAAAATTGGAAACTCCCACAAGCACTTCGCTTGAGGGTAGAGTGACTCGTAGGAACTGACAGTTGGCAAATAGGACTCCCGGTTAGAAAGTTACGAGCGAAAACATAGAATTTTCCAACACTTATTAGGCTCCAAAATGGCCCGCCGGGGGTCCAGAATTGGAAACAGCCCCTCCAAAAATCGGAAATTGGCACGAGCACTACGCTCGAGGGTAGAGTGACTCGTAGGAACTGAGGGTTAGAAAATAGGACTCTAGTTAGAGAGTTACGAACGAAAACATAGTATTTTCCAACACATAGGCTCCAAAATGGTCCGTCGGGAGTAGGAATGGGAAACGGCCCCTTCAAAAATTGCAAACCAGCACGAGCAGTTCCCTCGAGGGTAGAGCAACTCGTAGGAACTGACAGCTCGCAAATAGGACTCCCGGTTAGAGAGTTACGATCGAAAACATTGGAATTTCCAACACTTAGGCTCCAAAATGGCCCACCGGGGCTCTACAATGGGAAACGGCCCGTCCAAAAATCCAAAACTGGAACGAACATTTTGCTCGAGGGTAGTGTGACTCGTAGGAACTGACAGTTCGAAAATAGGACTCCCAGTTAGAGAGTTACGAGCGAAAACATAGTATTTTCAAAAACTTATGCTCCAAAATGCCCGTCGGGGGTCTGGAATGGGAAACGGCCCCTTAAAAAATCAAAAACCAGCACGAGCACTTCCCTCGAGGGTAGAGTGACTCGTAGGAACTGACGGCTCGCAAATAGGACTCCCGGTTAGTAAGTTATGAGCGAAAACATAGGATTCTCCAACACTTAGGCTCCAAAACCGACAGCCGGGGGTCCGGTACTGGAAACGTCCCCTCCGAAAATCAGAAACCGGTAAGAGCACTTCGCTCGAGGATAGAATGACTGGAAGGAACTGACGATTCGCAGATAGGACTCACTGTTAGAGAGTTACGAGCGAAAACATAGGATTTTCCAACAGTTAGGCTCCAAAACGTCCCGCCGGGTGTCCGGAATGGGAAAAAGCCCCACAAAAAATCGAAAACCAGTACGAACACTTCGATCGAGGGTAGAGTAACTCGTAGGAACTGACGGTTCTCAAATAGGACTCCTGGTTAGAGAGTTACGAGCGAAAACATAGGATTTTGCAACACTTAGGCTCCAAAACGGCCCGCCGGGGGACCGGAATGGGAAACAACCCATCTGAAAATAAAAAAACTGGCACGAATACTTCCCTCGAGGGTAGAGTGACTCGTAGGAACTGACGGTTCGCAAATTGGACTCCCGGTTAGAGAGTATCGAGCGAAAACATAGGATTTTCCAACACTTAGGCTCCTAACCAGCTCGACAGGGGTTCGGAATGGGAAACGGCCCCTCCGAAAACTAGAAACCGACACTAGCACTTCACTTGAGGGTAGTGTGACCCGTAGGAACTGACGGCTCGCAAAAGGACCTCCTGTTAAAGAGTTACGAGTGAAAACATAGGATTCTCCAACACCCAGGCTTCAAAACGGCCCGCCGAAGGTCCGGAATGGGAAATGGCCCCTCCAAAAATCGAAAACTTGCACGAGCACTTCGCTCGAGGGTAGAGTGACTCCTAGGAACTGACGGCTCGCAAATAGGACTCCCGGTTAGAGAGCTACGAGTGAAAACATAGGATTCTCCAATACTTAGGCTCCAATACATCCCGCCTGGGGTCTGGAACCGGAAACGGCCCTTTGAAAAATCAGAAACTGGCACGAGCATTTCGCTTGAGGATAAAGTGACTCGTAGGAACTGAAGGTTCGCAAATAGGACTCCCGGTTAGAGAGTTACGAGCGAAAACATAGGATTTTCCAACACTTAGGCTCCAAAATGGCCCTCCGAGGGTCCGGAACGGGAAACGGCCCCTCCCAAAATCGAAAACCAGCACGAGCACTTCGCTCAAGGGTAGAGTGACTCGTAGGAACTGACAGCTCACAAATAGGAGTCCCGGTTAGAAAGTTAAAAGTTAAAACATAGGATTTTCCAACACTTAGGCTCCAAAATGGCCCGCCGGGGGTCCGTAACGGGAAATGGCCCTAGGAAAAATTGGAAACCGGCACTTCGTTCGACGGTAGAGTGACTCGTAAGAACCGACGGTTCGCAAATAGGACTCCCGGTTAGAGAGTTATGTGCGAAAACATAGGATTTTCCAACACTTAGGCTCCAAAATGGCCCGCCGTGGGTCCGGAATGGGAAACGGCCCCTCCAAAAATCGGAAACTAGAATGAACACTACGCTCGAGGGTAGAGTGACACGTAGGAACTAATGGTTCGCAAATGAGACTACCGGTTAGAAAGTTACGAGCGAAAACATAGTACTTTCCAACACTTAGTCTCCAAACGACCCGCCAGGGGTTTGGAACAGGAAACGTCCCCTTCAAAAATAAAAAACCAGGACGAACACTTCCCTCGAGGATAGAGTGACTCGTAGGAACTGACGGTTCCCAAATTAGACTCCCGGTTGGAGAGTTTCGTTCTAAAACATAGGAATTTCCAACACTTAGGCTCCAAACCGTACCGACAGGGATCTGGAACGGGACACGGCCCCTCCAAAAATCGAAAATTGACACTAACACTTCGATCGAGGGTAGAGTGACCCGTAGGAACTGACGGCTCGCAAATAGGACTCCCGGTCAGAGAGTTACGAGCGAAAACATAGGATTCTCTAACACCTAGGCACTAAAACGGCGCAATGAATGTTCGGAATGGAAAATGGCCTTTCTAAAAATCGAAAACCGGCATGAACACTTCGCTCGAGGGTAGAGTGACTTGTAGGAACTGAGGGTTCGCAAATAGGACTCCCCGTTAGAGAGTTACGAGCGAAAACATAGGATTTTCCAACACTTAGGCTCGAAAATGGCCCGCCGAGGTTCCGGAATGGGAAACGGCCCCTCAAAAAATCAGAAATCGGCACGAGCACTTCGCTCATGGGTAGAGTGACTCGTAGGAACTGACGGTTCACAAATAGGGCTCCCGGTTAGAGAGTTACGAGCGAAAACATAGTATTTTCCAATACTTTGGCTCGAAAACGGCCCGTCGGGGGTCCGGAATGGGAAACGGCCCCTTCAAAAATCGGAAACCAGCATGAGCACTTTTCTCGAGGATAGAGCGACTCGTACAAACTGACGGTTCGCAAATAGGACTCCCGGTTAGAAAGTTACGAGCGAAAACAAAGTATTTTCCAACACATAGTCTCCAAAACGGCCCGCCGGGGGTCTGGAATGGGAAACGTCCCGATCAAAAATAAAAAACCAGCACTAACACTTCCCTTGAGGGTAGAGTGACTCGTAGGAACTGACGGTTTGCAAATTGGACTCCCGGTTAGACAGTTTCAATCGAAAACATAGGATTTTCTAACACTTAGGCCCCAAACCAGCCCGACAGGGATCCGAAACGGGAAACGGCCCCTCCAAAAATCAAAAACTGACACAAGCACTTCGTTCGAGGGTAGCGTTACCCGTAGGAACTGACGGCTCCTAAATAGGACTCCCGATTAGAGAGTTACGAGTGAAAACATAGGATCTCCAATACCGAGGCTCCAAAACGGCGCAGCGAAGGTCCGGAATGGGAAACGGCCCCATAAAAAATCGAAAACCGGCATGCGCACTTCGCTCGAGGGTAGTGTGACTCGTAGGAACTGACAGTTCGAAAATAGGACTCCCAGTTAGAGAGTTACGAGCGAAAACATAGTATTTTCGAAAACTTATGCTCCAAAATGCCCGTCGGGGGTCTGGAACGAGAAACGGCCCCTTAAAAAATCAAAAACCAGCACGAGCACTTCCCTCGAGGGTAGAGTGACTCGTAGGAAATGACGGCTCGCAAATAGGACTCCTGTTTAGTGAGTTACGAGCGAAAACATAGGATTCTCCAACACTTAGGCTCCAAAATCGACAGCTGGGGGTCCGGTACTGGAAACGTCCCCTCCGAAAATCGAAAACCGGTAAGAGCACTTCGCTCGAGGGTAGAGTGACTGGAAGGAACTGATGATTCGCAGATAGGACTCACTGTTAGAGAGTTACGAGCGAAAACATAGGATTTTCCAACAGTTAGGCTCCAAAACGGCCTGCCGGGTGTCCGGAATGGGAAAAGGCCCCACGAAAAATCGAAAACCAGTACGAACACTTCGTTCGAGGGTATAGTAACTCGTAGGAACTGACGGTTCTCAAATAGGACTCCTGGTTAGAGAGTTACGAGCGAAAACATAGGATTTTGCAACACTTAGGCTCCAAAACGGTCCGCCGGGGGTCTGGAATGGGAAACATCCCGTCTGAAAATAAAAAACTGGCACAAACACTTCCCTCGAGGGTAGAGTGACTCATAGGAACTGACGGTTCGCAAATTGGACTCCCGGTTAGAGAGTATCGAGCGAAAACATAGGATTTTCCAACACTTAGGCTCCTAACCAGCTCGATAGGGGTTCGGAATGGGAAACGGCCCCTCCGAAAACTAGAAACCGACACTAGCACTTCACTTGAGGGTAGTGTGACCCGTAGGAACTGACGGCTCGCAAAAGGACCTCCTGTTAGAGAGTTACGAGCGAAAACATAGGATTCTCCAACACCCAGGCTTCAAAACGGCCCGCCGAAGGTCCGGAATGGGAAATGGCACCTCCAAAAATTGAAAACTTGCACGAGCACTTCGCTCGAGGGTAGAGTGACTCCTAGGAACTGACGGCTCGCAAATAGGACTCCCGGTTAGAGAGCTACGAGCGAAAACATAGGATTCTCCAATACTTAGGCTCCAATACATCCCGCTGGGGGTCTGGAACCGGAAACGGCCCTTTGAAAAATTAGAAACTGGCACGAGCATTTCGCTTGAGGGTAAAGTGACCCGTAGGAACTGAAGGTTCGCAAATAGGACTCCCGGTTAGTGAGTTACGAGCGAAAACATAGGATTTTCCAACACTTAGGCTCCAAAATGGCCCTCCGAGCGTCCGGAATGGGAAACGGCCCCTCCCAAAATCGAAAACCAGCACGAGCACTTCGCTCAAGGGTAGAGTGACTCGTAGGAACTGACAGCTCACAAATAGGACTCCCGGTGAGAAAGTAAAAAGTTAAAACATAGAATTTTCCAACACTTAGGCTCCAAAATGGCCCGCCGGGGGTCCGTAACGGGATATGGCCCTAGGAAAAATTGGAAATCGGCACTTCGTTCGACGGTAGAGTGACTCGTAAGAACCGACGGTTCGCAAATAGGACTCCCGGTTAGAGAGTTATGTGCGAAAACATAGGATTTTCTAACACTTAGGCTCCAAAACGGCCCGCCGTGGGTCCGGAATGGGAAACAGCCCCTCCAAAAATCGGAAACTAGAATGAACACTACGCTCGAGGGTAGAGTGACACGTAGGAACTAATGGTTCGCAAATGAGACTACCGGTTAGAAAGTTACGAGCGAAATCCAGGACGAACACTTCCCTCGAGGATAGAGTGACTCGTAGGAACTGACGGTTCCCAAATTAGACTCCCAGTTGGAGAGTTTCGTTCTAAAACATAGGAATTTCTAACACTTAGGCTCCAAACCGGACCGACAGGGATCTGGAATGGGACACGGCCCTTCCAAAAATCGAAAATTGACACTAACACTTCGATCGAGGGTAGAGTGACCCGTAGGAACTGACGGCTCGCAAATAGGACTCCCGGTCAGAGAGTTACGAGCGAAAACATAGGATTCTCTAACACCTAGGCACTAAAACGGCGCACTGAATGTTCGGAATGGAAAATGGCCTTTCTAAAAATCGAAAAATGGCACGAGCACTTCGCTCGAGGGTAGAGTGACTTGTAGGAACTGAGGGTTTGCAAATAGGACTCCCCGTTAGAGAGTTACGAGCGAAAACATAGGATTTTCCAACACTTAGGCTTGAAAACGGCCCGCCGAGGTTCCGGAATAGGAAACGGCCTCTCAAAAAATCAGAAATCGGCACGAGCACTTCGTTCAAGGGTAGAGTGACTCGTAGGAACTGACAGTCCGCAAATAGGGCTCCCAGTTAGAGAGTTACGAGCGAAAACGTAGTATTTTCCAATACTTTGGCTCGAAAACGGCCCGCCGGGGGTCCGGAATGGGAAACGGCCCCTTCAAAAATCGGAAACCAGCATGAGCACTTTTCTCAAGGATAGAACGACTCGTACAAACTGACGGTTCGCAAATAGGACTCCCGGTTAGAAAGTTACGAGCGAAAACATAGTATTTTCCAACACTTAGTCTCCAAAACGGCCCGCCGGGGGTCTGGAACGGGAAACATCCCTATCAAAAATAAAAAACTAGCACGAACACTTCCCTCAAGGGTAGAGTGACTCGTAGGAACTGACGGTTCGCAAATTGGACTCCCGGTTAGACAGTTTCGATCGAAAACATAGGATTTTCCAACACTTAGGCTCCAAACCGGCCCGACAGGGATCCGAAACGGGAAACGGCCCCTCCAAAAATCAAAAACTGACACAAGCACTTCGTTCGAGGGTAGCGTTACCCGTAGGAACTGACGGCTCCTAATTAGGACTCCCGATTAGAGAGTTACGAGTGAAAACATAGGATCTCCAACACCGAGGCTCCAAAACGGCGCAGCGAAGGTCCGGAATGGGAAACGGCCCCCTAAAAAATCGAAATCCGGCATGCGCACTTCGCTCGAGGGTAGTGTGACTCGTAGGAACTGACAGTTCGCAAATATGACTCCCCATTAGAGAGTTACGAGCGAAAACATAGGATTTTCCAACACTTAGGCTCCAAAACGGCCCTCCGGGCATCCGGAGCGGGAAACGGCCCCTCCAAAAATCGGAAACTAGCACGAGCACTTCGCTCGAGGGTAAAGTGACTCGTGGGAACTGACGGTTTGCAAATAGGACTCCCAGTAAGAGAGTTACAAGCGAAAACATTCGATTCTCCAACACTTAGGCTCCAAAACGGCCCGCCGTTGGTCTGGAAAGGGAAACGGCCACTCCAAAAATCTGAAACTAGCACGAGCACTTCGCTCAAGGGTAGAGTAACTCATAGGAACTGGCGGTTCGCATATAGGGCTCCTAGTTAGAGAGTTACGAGCGAAAACATAGTATTTTCCAACACATAGGCTCCAAAACGGCCCATCGGGAGCAGGAACGGGAAACGGCCCCTTCAAAAATTGCAAACCCAGCACGAGCAGTTCCCTTGAGGGTAGATTAACTCGTAGGAACTAACCGCTCGCAAATAGGACTCCCGGTTAGAGAGTTATGAGCGAAAACACATGATTTTCCAACACTTAGGCTCCAAAATGGCCCGTCGGGGCTCTGGAAAGGGAACGGCCCCTCCAAAAATCCAAAACTAGAACGAACATTTCTATCGAGGGTAGAGTAACTCGTAGGATCTGACAGTTCGAAAATAGGACACCCAGTTAGAGAGTTACGAGCGAAAACATAGTATTTCCCGAAACTTATGCTCCAAAATGCCCGCCGGGGGTTTGGAACGGGAAACAGCCCATTAAAAAATCAGAAACCAACATGAGCACTTCCCTCGAGGGTAGAGTGACTCGTAGGAACTGACGGCTCGCAAATAGGACTCCCGGTTAGTGAGTTACGAGCGAAAACAAAGGATTCTCCAACACTTAGGCTCCAAAACGGCCAGCCGGGGGTCCGGGACTGGAAACGTCCCCTCCGAAAATCGGAAACCGATAAGAGCACTTCGCTCGAGGGTAGAGTGACTCGTAGGAACTGACGGTTCGCATATAGGACTCACTGTTAGAGAGTTACGAGCGAAAACACAGGATTTTCCAACACTTAGGCTCCAAAACGGCCCGCCGGGTGTCCGGAATGGAAAACGGCCCCTCCAAAAATCAAAAACCGGCACGAGAACTTCGCTCGATGGTAGAGTGACTCATAGGAACTGACTGTCCTCAAATAGGACTCCCGGTTAGAAAGTTACGAGCGAAAACATAGTATTTTCCAACACTTAGGCTCCAAAACGTCCCGCCAAGGGTCTAGAATTGGAAACGGCCCCTTTAAAATTGGAAACCAGCACGAGTACTTCCCTCGAGGATAGAGTGACCCGTAGGAGCTGACGGTTCGAAAATAGGACTCCTAATTAGAGAGTTACGAGCAAAAATGTAGTATTTTCCAACACTCAGGCTCCAAAATAGCCCGCCGGGGGTCCGAAACGGGAAACTGCCCCTTCAAAAATTGCAAACCAGCACGAGCACTTCCTTCGAGGGTAGAGTGACTCGTAGGAACTGACAGCTCGCAAATAGGACTCCCGGTTAGAGAGTTACGAGCGAAAACATAGGATTTTCCAACACTTAGGCTCCAAAACGGCCCGCCGGGGGTCCGGAACGGGAAACGGCCCCTCCAAAAATCAGAAACTGGAACGAAAAACTTCACTCGAGGGTAGAGTGACTCGTAGGAATTGACAGTTCGAAAATAGGACTCCTAATTAGATAGTTACGAGCGAAAACATAGTATTTTCCAACACTTTTGCTCCAAAACGGCCCGCCGGGGATCCGGAATAGGAAACGGCCCCTCCAAAAATGGGAAACTGGAACGAACACTTCGCTTGAGGGTAGAGTGACTCGTAGGAATTACCAGTTCGAATATATGGACTCCCAGTTAGAGAGTTACGAGCGAAAACATAGTATTTTCCAACACTTAGGCTCCAAAACGGCCCTCCGGGGGTCCGGAGCGGGAAACGACCCCTCCAAAATTTGGAAACCGGTACGAGCACTTCGCTCAACGGTAGAGTGACTCGTAGGGACTGACAGCTCGCAAATAGGACTCCCGATTAAAGAGTTACGAGCGAAAACATAGGATTTTCCAGCACTTAGGCTCCAAAAGTTCCCGCTTGGGGATCATAACTTGAAATGGCCCCAGGGAATATTGAAAACCGACACTTCGTTCGATGGTAGAGTGACTCGTAGGAACTGACGGTTCACAAAGAGGACTCCCGGTTAGAGAGTTAGGAGCGAAAACATAGGATTTCCCAACACTTAGGCTCCAAAATGGCCAGCCGTTGTTCCGGAACGGGAAACGGCCTCTCAAAAAATCAGAAACTAGCACTAGCACTTCGCTCAAGGGTAGAGTGACTTGTACGAACTGACGGTTCACAAATAGGACTCCCGGTTAGAGAGTTACGAGCGAAAACGTAGTATTTTCCAATACTTAGGCTGCAAAACGGACCGCCGTGTGTCCGGAATGGGAAACGGCCCATTCAAATAACGGAAACCAGCACGAGCACTTTTCTCGAGGATAGAGCGACTCATAGGTACTGACGGTTCGCAAATAGGACTCCTGGTTAGAAAGTTATGAGTGAAAACAAAGTATTTTCCAACACTTTGTCTCCAAAACGGCCTGCCGGGGGTCTGTAACGGGAAACGTCCCGATCAAAAATCAGAAACCAGCATGAACACTTCCCTCGAGGGTAGAGTGACTCGTAGGAACTGACGGTTCGCAAATTGGACTCCCGGTTAGAGAGTTTCGATCGAAAACATAGGATTTTCCAACACTTAGCCTCGAAACTGGCCCGACAGGGATCCGAAACGGGAAACGGCCCCTCCAAAAATCGAAAACTGACACTATCACTTCGTTCGAGGGTAGCTTGACCCGTAGGAACTGACGGCTCACAAATAGGACTCCCTATTAGAGAGTTACGAGCGAAAACATAGGATCTCCAACACCTAGGCTCCAAAACGGCGCAGCGAAGGTCCGGAATGGGAAACGGCCCCTCAAAAATTTGGAAACCGGCACGAGCACTTTGCTCGAGGGTAGAGTGACTCGTAGGAACTGACAGTTCGCAAATAGGACTCCCCGTTAGAGAGTTACGAGCGAAAACATAGTATTTTCGAAAACTTATGCTCCAAAATGCCCGCCAGGGGTCTGGAATAGAAAACGGCCCCTTAAAAAATCGGAAACCAGCACGAGCACTTCCCTCGAGGGTAGAGTGACTCGTAGGAACTGACGGCTTGTAATTAGGACTCCCGGTTAGTGAGTTACGAGCGAAAACATAGGATTCTCCAACACTTAGGCTCCAAAATGGCCAGCCGGGGGTCCGGGACTGGACACGTCCCCTTCGAAAATCGGAAACTGGTAAGAGCACTTCGCTCGAGGGTAGAGTGACTTGTAGGAACTGACGGTTCGCAGATAGGACTCACTGTTAGAGAGTTACGAGCGAAAACATAGGATTTTCCAACACTTACGCTCCAAAACGGCCCTTCGGGCGTCCGGAGCGGGAAACGGCCCCTCCAAAAATCGGAAACCGGCACGAGCACTTCGCTCGAGGGTAGAGTGACTCGTAGGAATAGACAGTTCACAAATAGGACTCCTGATAAGAGAGTTAAGAGCGAAAACATTCGTTTCTCTAACACTTAGGCTCCAAAATGGCCCACCATGGGTCTGGAAAGGGAAACGGCCCCTCTAAAAATTGGAAACCAGCACGAGCACTTCGCTCAAGGGTAGAGTGACTCGTAGGAACTGGCGGTTCGCAAATAGGGCTCCCAGTTAGAGAGTTACGAGTGAAAACATAATATTTTCCAACACTAGCACTCTCGGTTAGAGAGTTTCGAGTGAAAACATAGGATTTTCCAACACTTAGGCTCCAAACCGGCCTGACCGGGGCCCAGAACAGGAAACGGCCCCTCCGAAAATTGGAAACCGACACTAGCACTTCGGTCGAGGGTAGAGTGACCCCTAGGAACTGACGGCTCGAAAATAGGATACCCGGTAAGAGAGTTACATGCGAAAACATATGGATTCGCCAACACCTAGGCTCAGAAATGGCCCACCGAAGGTCCAGAATGGGAACCGGCCCCTCCAAAAATCGAAAATTGGCCCGAGCACTTCGCTAGAGCGTAGAGTGACTCGTAGCAGCTGACGGCTCGCAAATAGGACTCCTGGTTAGAGAGCTACGAGCAAAAACATAGGATTCTCCAACACTTAGGCTCCAAAACAGCCAAATGGGGGTCTGGAAAGGGACACAGCACTTCCAATAATTGGAAACCTGCACGAGCACCTCGCTCGAGGGTAGAGTGACTCGTAGGAACTGACGGTTCGCAAATAGGACTCCCGATTAGAAAGTTACGAGCGAAAACATAGAATTTTCCAACACTTATTAAGCCCCAAAACAGCCCGCTAGGCGTTCGGAATAGGAAACAGCCCCTCCAAAAACCAGAAACTGGGCTGAGCACTACGCTCGAGGGTAGAGTGACTCGTAGGAACTGATAGTTAGAAAATAGGACTCCCAGTTAGAGAGTTACGAGCGAAAACATAGTATTTTTCAACACATAGGCTCCAAAACGGCCCGTCGGGAGCAGGAACGGGAAACGGCTCCTTCAAAAATCGGAAACCAGCATGAGCACTTCCCTTGAGGGTAGAGTAACTCATAGGAACTGACCGCTCGCAAATAGGACTCCTGGTTAGAGAGTTACGAGTGAAAACATAGGATTTTCCAACACTTAGGCTCCAAAACGGCCAGCCGGGGGTCCGGGACTGGACACGTCCCCACTGAAAATCGGAAACCGGTAAGAGCACTTCGTTCGAGGGTAGAGCGACTCATAGGAACTGACGGTTCGTAGATAGGACTCACTGTTAGAGAGTTACGAGCGAAAACATAGGATTTTCCAACAGTTAGGCTCCAAAACGGCCCACCGGGTGTCCGGAATGGGAAAAGGCCCCACAAAAAATTGAAAACCATAACGAATACTTCGATCGAGGGTAGAGTAACTGGTAGGAACTGACGGTTCGCAAATAGGACTCCTGGTTAGAGAGTTACGAGTGAAAACATAGGATTTTCCAACACTTAGGCTCCAAAACGGCCCATCGGTGGTCTGGAATGGGAAACGTCTGCTCTAAAAATAAAAAACTGGCACGAACACTTCCCTCGAAGGTAGAGTGACTCGTAGGAACCGACGGTTTGCAAATTGGACTCCCGGTTAGAGAGTATCGAGCGAAAACATTGGATTTTCCAACACTTAGCCTCCTAACCAGCCCGACAGGGGTTCGGAATGGGAAACGGCCCCTCCGAAAACTGGAAACTGACACTAGTACTTCACTTGAGGGTATTGTGACCTGTAAAAACTGACGGCTCGCAAAAGGACTTCCTGTTAGAGAGTTACGAGCGAAAACATAGGATTCTCCAACACCCAGGCTTCAAAACGGCCCGCCGAAGGTCCGGAATGGGAAATGGCCCCTCCAAAAATCGAAAACTTGCACAAGCACTTTGCTCGAGGGTAGAGTGACTCCTAGGAACTGACGGCTCGCAAATAGGACTCCCGGTTAGAGAGCTACGGGCGAAAACATAGGATTCTCCAATACTTAGGCTCCAATACATCCCGCCGGGGGTCTGGAACGGGAAACGGCCCTTCGAAAAATCAGAAACTGGCATGAGCACTTCGCTTGAGGGTAAAGTGACTCGTAGGAACGGAAGGTTCGCAAATAGGACTCCCGGTTAGAGAGTTACGAGCGAAAACATAGGATTTTCCAACACTTAGGCTCCAAAACGGCCCTTCGAGTGTCCGGAATGGGAAACAGCCCCTCCAAAAATCGAAAACCAGCACGAGCACTTCGCTCAAGGGTAGAGTGACTCGTAGGAACTGACAGCTCACAAATAGGACTCTCGGTTAGAAAGTTATAAGTTAAAACATAGGATTTTCCAACACTTAGGCTCCAAAATGGCCAGCCGGGGGTCCGTAACGGGAAATGGCCCTAGGAAAAATTGGAAACCGGCACTTCGTTCGACGGTAGAGTGACTCGTAAGAACCGACGGTTCGCAAATAGGACTCCCTGTTAGAGAGTTATGAGTGAAAACATAGGATTTTCCAACACTTAGGCTCCAAAACGGCCCGCCGTGGGTCTGGAATGGGAAACGGCCCCTCCAAAAATCGGAAACCAGAATGAACACTATGCTCGAGGGTAGAGTGACACGTAGGAATTCATGGTTCGCAAATAGGGCTCCCGGTTAGAGAGTTACGAGCGAAAGCATAGTATTTTCCAACACTTAGGCTCCAAAAAGCCCGCCGGGGGCCCGAAATGGGAAACGGCCCCTTCAAAAATCAGAAACCAGCACGGGCACTTTTCGCGAGGGTAGAGTGACTCGTAGAAACTGACAATTCATAAATAGGACTATCGGTTAGAAAGTTACGAGCGAAAACATAGTACTTTCCAACACTTAGTCTCCAAACGACCCGCCGGGGGTTTGGAACGGGAAACGTCCCCTTTAAAAATAAAAAACTGGGACGAACAATTCCCTCGAGGATAGAGTGACTCGTAGGAACTGACGGTTCACAAATTAGACTCCCGGTTGGAGAGTTTCGTTCTAAAACATTGGAATTTCCAACACTTAGGCTCCAAACTGGCACGACAGGGATCTGGAATGGGAAACGGCCCCTCCAAAAATCGAAAATTGACATAGCACTTCGATCTAGGGTAGAGTGACCCGTAGGAACTGACGGCTCGCAAATAGGACTCCCGGTCAGAGAGTTACGAACGAAAACATAGGATTCTCTAACACCTAGGCACTAAAACGGCGCACCGAATGTTGCAATGGAAAATGGCCTTTCTAAAAGTCGAAAATTGGCACAAGCACTTCGCTCGAGGGTAGAGTGACTCATAGGAACTGACGGTTCGCAAATAGGACTCCCCATTAGAGAGTTACGAGCGAAAACATAGGATTTTCCAACACTTAGGCTCCAAAACGGCCCGCCGTGGTTCCAGAATGGGAAACGGCCCCTCAAAAAATCAGAAATCGGCACGAGCACTTCGCTCAAGGGTAGAGTGACTCGTAGGAACTGACGGTTCGCAAATAGGGCTCCCGGTTAGAGAGTTACGAGCGAAAACGTAGTATTTTCCAATACTTTGGCTCTAAAACGGCCCGCCGGTGGTCCGGAATGGGAAACGGCCCCTTTAAAAATCGAAAACCAGCATGAGCACTTTTCTCGAGGGATAGAGCGACTCGTACGAACTGACGGTTCGCAAATAGGACTCCCGGTTAGAAAGTTACGAGCGAAAACATAGTATTTTCCAACACTTAGTCTCCAAAACGGCCCGCCGAGGGTCTAGAACGGGAAACGTCCCGAACAAAAATCAGAAACCAGCACAAACACTTCCCTCGAAGGTAGAATGAAACGGCCCGCTGGGGGTCCGGAATGGGAAACAGCCCCTCCAAAAATCGGAAATTGGCACGAGCACTACGCTCGAGGGTAGAGTGACTCGTAGAAACTGACGGTTCACAAATTGGACTCCCGATTAGAGAGTTTCGATCGAAAACATAGGATTTTCCAACACTTAGGCTCCAAACCAGCCCGACAGGGATCCGAAACTGTAAAAGGCCCCTCCAAAAATCAAAAACTGACAGTAGCACTTCGTTCGAGGGTAGCGTGACCCGTAGGAACTGACGGCTCACAAATAGGACTCCCGATTAGAGAGTTAAGAGCGAAAACATAGGATCTCCAACACCTAGGCTCCAAAACGGCGCAGCGATGGTCCGGAATGGGAAACGGGCCCTCAAAAAATCAGAAACCAGCACGAGAACTTCGCTCGACGGTAGAGTGACTCGTAGGAACTGATGGTTCACAAATAGGACTCCCGGTTAGAAAGTTACGAGCGAAAACATAGGATTTTCCAACACTTAGGCTCCAAAACGGCCCTTCGGGTGTCCAGAGTGGGAAATGGCCCCTCCAAAAATCAGAAACCGGTACGAGCACTTCGCTCGAGGGTAGAGTGACTCGTAGGAACTGACGATTCGCAAATAGGACCCCCGGTAAGAGAGTTACGAGAGAAAACATTCGATTCTCCAACACTTAGGCTCCAAAATGGCCCGCCGTGGGTCTGGAAAGGGAAACGGCCCCTCCAAAAATATAAAACCAGCACGAACACTTCGCTCAAGGGTAGAGTGACTCGTAGGAACTGGCAGTTCGCATATAGGGCTCCCAGTTAGGGAGTTACGAGCGAAAACATAATATTTTCCAACACTTAGGCTCCAAAACGGCCCGCCGGGGTGCTTGATTTAAAAAACTCTTTTTCAAATTGAATGCATCCAAGATTAAAACCAAAACATGCATGAAACATATGATTTACAAGATTTAAAAACAATGCATGTGTAAATCAGGATTTCAAGATTTTCTAAATCAATGCATGTGTGTGAATTCAAATGATGAATAAAATGAATGATGCGTCCATCAAATTGCAATAAACAAAAACCTAACAAGAGTGACCCGTAGGAACAGATGGCTCACAAATAGAACTCCCGGTTAGAGAGTTACATGTGAAAACATATGGATTCGCCAACACCTAGGCTCAAAAACGGCCCACCGAAGGTCCGGAATGGGAAACGGCCCCTCCAAAAATCAAAAAGTGGCCCGAGCACTTCGCTCGAGCGTAAAGTGACTCGTAGCAACTAACGGCTAGCAAATAGGAATCCTGGCTAGAAAGCTACGAGCAAAAACATAGGATTCTCCAACACTTAGGCTCCAAAACAGCGAAATGGGGGTCCGGAACGGGAAACCGGCACGAGCACTTCGCTCGAGGGTAGAGTGACTCGTAGGAACTGACGGTTCGCAAATAGGACTCCCCATAAGAGAGTTACGAGAGAAAACATTCGATTCTCCAACACTTATGCTCCAAAATGGCCCGCCGTGGGTCTGGAAAGGGAAACGGCCCCTCCAAAAATTGAAAACCAGCACGAGCACTTCGCTCAAGGGTAGAGTGACTCGTAGGAACTGGCGGTTCGCAAATAGGGCCCCCAGTTGGAGAGTTACGAGTGAAAACATATTATTTTCCAACACTTAGGGTCTAAAACGGCCCGCCGGGGGTCCGGAATGGGAAACGGCCCCTTCATAAATCGCAAACCAGCACGAGCACTTCCCTCGAGGGTAGAGTGACTCGTAGGAACTATCAGCTTGCAAATAGCACTCTCGGTTAGAGAGTTTCGAGTGAAAACAAAGGATTTTCCAACACTTAGGCTCCAAACCGGCCCGACCGGGGTCCGGAACAGGAAACGGCCCCTCCAAAAATTGGAAACTGACACTAGCACTTCGGTCGAAGTTAGAGTGACCCGTAGGAACTGACGACTCGGAAATACGACACCCGGTTACAGAGTTACATGCGAAAACATATGGATTCGCCGACACCTAGGCTCAGAAATGACCCACCGAAGATCCGGAATGGGAACCGGCCCCTCCAAAAATTGAAAACTGGCCTGAGCAATTCGCTCGAGCGTAGAGTGACTCGTAGCAGCTGACGGCTCGTAAATAGGACTCCTGGTTAGAGAGCTACGAGCAAAAACATCAGATTCTCCAACACTTAGGCTCCAAAACAGCCAAATGGGGATTTGGAAAGGGAAACAACACTTCCAAAAATTGGAAACCGGCACGAGTACTTCTCTCGTGGGTAGAGTGACTCGTAGGAACTGACGGTTCGCAAATAGGACTCCCGGTTAGAAAGTTACGAGCGAAAACATAGAATTTTCCAACACTTATTAGGCTCCGAAACGGCCCGCTAGGTGTCCGGAATGGGAATCAGCCCCTCTAAAAACCGAAAACTGGGATGAGCACTACGCTCGAGGGTAGAGTGACTCGTAGGAACTGACAGTTAGAAAATAGGACTCCTAGTTAGAGAGTTACAAGCGAAAACATAGTATTTTCCTACAGATAGGCTCCAAAACGGCCCATCGGTAGCAGGAACGGGAAACGGCCCCTTTAAAAATTGTAGACCAGCACGAGCAGTTCCCTTGAAGGTAGAGTAACTCGTAGGAACTGACCGCTCGCAAATAGGACTCCCGGTTAGAGAGTTACGAGCGAAAACATAGGAATTTCCAACACTTAGGCTCCAAAATGACCCGTCGGGGCTCTGGAAAGGGAAAAGGCCCCTCAAAAAATCTGAAACTGGAACGAACATTTCTCTCGAGGTTAGAGTGACTCGTAGGAACTGACAGTTTGAAAATAGGACTCCCAGTTAGAGTGTTACGAGCGAAAACATAGTATTTCCAAAACTTATGCTCCAAAATGCCCACCGGGGGTCTGGAACGGGAAATGGCCCCGTAAAAAATTGGAAACCAGCACGAGCACTTCCCTCGAGGGTAGACTGACTCGTAGGAACTGACGGCTCGCAAATAGGACTCCCGGTTAGTGAGTTACGTGCGAAAACATAGGATTCTCCAACACTTAGGCTCCAAAACGGTCAACCGGGGGTCCGAGACTGGAAACGTCCCCTCCGAAAATCGAAAACTAGTAAGAGCACTTCGCTCGAGGGTAGAGTGACTCGTAGGAACTGACGGTTCGCAGATAGGACTCACTGTTAGAGAGTCACGAGTGAAAACATAGGATTTTTCAACACTTAGGCTCCAAAACGGCCCGCCGGGTGTCCGGAATGGGAAACAGCCCCTCCAAAAATCGGAAACCGGCACGAGAACTTCGCTCAACGGTAGAATGACTCGTAGGAACTGACGGTTCACAAATATGACTCCCGGTTAGAAAGTTACGAGCGAAAACATAGCATTTTCCAACAATTAGGCTCCAAAGCGGCCCGCCGGGGGTCTGGAATGGGAAACGGCCCCTTTAAAATTGGAAACCAGCATGAGCACTTCCCTCGAGGATAGAGTGACCCGTAGGAGCTGGCGGTTCGAAAATAGGACTCCTAATTAGAGAGTTACGAGCAAAAACGTAGTATTTTCCAACACTCAGGCTCCAAAACAGCCCGCCGGGGGTCCGGAACGGGAAACTTCCCCTTCAAAAATTGCAAACCAGCACGAGCACTTCCCTTGAGGGTAGAGTGACTCGTAAGAACTGACAGCACGCAAATAGGACTCCCGGTTAGAGAGTTACGAGCGAAAACATAGGATTTTCCAACACTTAGGCTCCAAAACGGCCCGCCGGGGGTCCGGAACGGGAAACGGCCCCTCCAAAAATCGGAAACTGGAACGAAAAACTTCGCTCGAGGGTAGAGTGACTCGTAGGAAATGACAGTTTGAAACTAGGACTCCCAATTAGAGAGTTACGAGCGAAAACATAGTATTTTCCAACACTTTGGCTCCAAAACGGCCCGCTGGGGGTCCATAACGGGAAACAGCCCCTCCAAAAATGGGAAACTGGAACGAACACTTCGCTCAAGGGTAAAGTGACTTGTAGGAATTGCTATTTCAAAAATAGGACTCCTAGTTAGAGAGTTACGAGTGAAAACATAGTATTTTCCAATACTTAGGCACCAAAACGGCCCTCCGGGGGTCCGGAGCGGGACACGGCCCCTCCAAAAATTGGAAACCGGTACGAGCACTTCACTCAAGGGTAGAGTGACTCGTAGGGACTGACAGCTCGCTAATACGACTCCCGATTAAAGAGTTCCAAGCGAAAACATGGGATTTTCCAGCACTTAGGCTCAAAAAGTTCCCACTAGGGGTCCGTAACTAGAAATGGCCCTAGGAAAAATTTAAAACCGACACTTCGTCCGATGGTAGAGTGACTCGTAGGAACTGACGGTTTGCAAATAGGACTCCCGGTTAGAGAGTTACGATCGAAAACATAGGATTTTACAACACTTAGGCTCCAAAACGGCCCACCGTTGTTCCGGAACGGTAAACGGCCTCTAAAAAATTGGAAACCGGCACGAGCACTTCGCTCAAGGGTAGAGTGACTTGTACGAACTGACGGTTCGCAAATAGGGCTCCCGGTTAGAGAGTTACGAGCGAAAACGTAGTATTTTCCAATACGTAGGCTCCTAAACGGCCCACCAGGTGTCCGGAATGGGAAACGTCCCCTCTAAAAATTGGAAACCAGCACGAGCACCTTTCTCGAGGATAGAGCGACTCATAGGAACTGACGGTTCGCAAATAGGACTCCCGGTTGAAATGTTACGATCGAAAACATAGTATTTTCCAACACTTTGTCTCCAAAACAGCCCGCCGGTGGTCTGTAACGGGAAACATCCTGATCAAAAATTAGAAACCAGCACGACCACTTTCCTCGAGGGTAGAGTGACTCGTAGGAACTGGCGGTTCGCAAATTAGACTCCCGGTTAGAGAGTTTCGATCGAAAAGATAGGATTTTCCAACACTTCGGCTCCAAACCTACCGGACAGGGATCCGAAACGGGAAACGGCCCCCCCAAAAATCAAAAACTGACACTAGTACTTCGTTCGAGGGTAGCGTGACCGTACGAACTGACGGCTCACAAATAGGACTCCCGATTAAAGAGTTACGAGCGAAAACATAGGATCTCCAACACCTAGGCTCCAAAACGGTGCAACGAAGGTCTGGAATGGGAAACAGCCCCTCAAAAAATCAGAAACTGGCACGAGCACTTCGTTCGAGGGTAGAGTGACTCGTAGGAACTGACAGTTCGCAAATAAGACTCCCCGTTAGAGAGTTACGAGTGAAAACATAGTATTTTCTAAAACTTATACGCTAAAATGCCCGCCGGGGGTCTGGAACGGGAAACGGCTCCTTAAAAAACCAAAAACTAGCACGAGCACTTCCCTCGAGGGTAGAGTGACTCGTAGGAATTGACGGCTCGCAAATTGAGTGAGTTACGAGCGAAAACATAGGATTCTCCAACACTTAGGCTCCAAAACGGCCAACTGGGGGTCCGGGACTGGACACATCCCCTTCAAAAATCATAAACCGGTAAGAGCACTTCGCTCGAGGGTAGAGTGACTCGTAGGAACTGACGGTTCGCAAATAGGACTCCCGGTTAGAGAGTTACGAGCGAAAACATAGGAATTTCCAACACTTAGGCACCAAAACGGCCCTTCGGGCGTCCGGAGCGGGAAACGGCCCCTCCAAAAATCGGAACCCGGCACGAGCACCTCGCTCGAGGGTAGAGTGACTCGTAGGAACTGACGGTTCGCAAATAGGACTCCCGGTAACAGAGTTACAAGCGAAAACATTCGATTCTCCAACACTTAGGCTCCAAAACGGCCTGCCGTGGGTCTGGAAAGGGAAACGGCCCCTCCAAAAATTGGAAACCAGCACGAGCACTTCGCTCAAGGGCCGAGTGGCCCGTAGGAACTGGCGTTTCGTAAATAGGGCTCCCAGTTAGAGAGTTACGAGCGAAAACATAATATTTTCCAACACTTAGGCTCCAAAATGGGCCGTCGGGGGTTTGGAATAAGAAACCGCCCCTTCATAAATCGCAAACCAGCACGAGCACTTCCCTCGAGGGTATACTGACTCGTACGAACTATCGGTTTGCAAATAGCACACTCGGTTAGAGAGTTTCGAGTGAAAACATAGGATTTTCCAACACTTAGGCTCCAACCCGGCCCGACTGGGGTCCGGAATAGGAAACGGCCCCTCCAAAAATTAGAAACTGACACCAGCACTTCGGTCGATGGTAGAGTGACCCGTAGGAACTGACGGCTCACAAATAGGACACCCAGTTAGAGAGTTACATGCGAAAACATATGGACTCGCCAACACCTAGGCTCAGAAACGGCCCACCGAAGGTCCGGAACGGGAACCGGCCCCTCCAAAAATCGAAAACTGGCCCGAGCACTTCGCTCGAGCGTAGAGTGACTCGTAGCAGCTGACGGCTCGCAAATAGGACTCCTAGTTAGAGAGCTTCGAGCAAAAACATAGGATTCTCCAACACTTAGGCTCCAAAACAGCCAATTGGGGGTCTGGAAAGGGAAACGGCACTTCCAAATATTGGAAACCAGCACGAGCACTTCGCTCGATGGTAGAGTGACTCGTAGGAACTGACGGTTCGCAAATAGGACTCCCGGTTAGAGAGTTACGAGCGAAAACATAGGAATTTCCAACACTTAGGCTCCAAAATGGCCCTTCGGGCGTCCGGAGCGGGAAATCCCCTCCAAAAATCGGAAACTGGCACAAGCACTTCGCTCGAGGGTAGAGTGACTCGCAGGAACTGACGGTTCGTAAATAGGACTCCCGGTAAGAGAGTAACGAGCGAAAACATTCGATTCTCCAACACTTAGGCTCCAAAACGGCCCGCCGTAGGTCTGGAAAGGGAAACGGCCCCTCCAAAAATCGGAAACCAGCACGAGCACTTCGCTCAAGGGTAGAGTGACTCGTAGGAACTGGCGTTTCGCAAATAGGGCTCCTAGTTAGAGAGTTACGAGCGAAAACATAATATTTTCCAACACTTAGGCTCCAAAACGGCCCGCCGGGGGTCTGGAACGGGAAACGGCCCCTTCAAAAATCGCAAACCAACACGAGCACTTCCCTCGAGGGTATAGTGACTTGTAGGAACTATCGGCTTGCAAATAGCACTCTCGGTTAGAGAGTTTCGAGTGAAAACATAGGATTTTCCAACACTTAGGCTCCAAACCGGCCCGACTAGGGTCCGGAATAGGAAACAAGCCCTCCAAAAATTAGAAACCGACACTAGCACTTCGGTCGATGGTAGAGTGACCCGTAGGAACTGACGGCTCGCAAATAGGACACCCGGTTAGAGAGTTACATGCAAAAACATATGGATTCGCCAACACCTAGGCTCAGAAACGGCCCACCGAAGGTCCGGAATGGGAACCGGGCCCTCCCAAAATGGAAAACTGGCCCAAGCACTTCGCTCGAGCGTAGAGTGACTCGTAGCAGCTGACGGCTCGGAAATAGGACTCCTGGTTAGAGCTCTACGAGCAAAAACATAGGATTCTCCAACACTTAGGCTCCAAAACAGCCAAATGGGGGTATGCGAAGGGAAACGGCACTTCCAAATATTGGAAACCAGCACGAGCACTTCGCTCGATGGTAGAGTGACTCGTAGGAACTGACGGTTCGCAAATAGGACTCCCGGTTAGAAAGTTACGAGCGAAAACATAGAATTTTCCAACACTTATTTGGCTCCAAAACGGCCCGCCGGGGGTCCGGAATGGGAAACAGCCCCTCCAAAAATCAGAAACTGGCACGAGCACTACGCTCGAGGGTAGATTGACTCGTAGGAACTGACGGTTAGAAAATAGGACTCCTAGTTAGAGAGTTATGAGCGAAAACATAGAATTTTCCAACACATAGGCTCCAAAACGGTCCGTCGGGAGCAGGAACGGGAAACGGTCCCTTCAAAAATTGCAAACCAGCACGAGCAGTTCCCTCGAGGGTAGAATAACTTGTAGGAACTGACAGCTTGCAAATAGGACTCCCGGTTAGAGAGTTACGAGCGAGAACATAGGATTTTCCAACACTTAAGCTCCAAAATGGCCCGCCGGGGCTCTGGAACGGGAATCGGCCCCTCCAAAATTCGGAAACAGGAACGAACATTTCGCTCGAGGGTAGAGTGACTCGTAGGAACTGACAGTTCGAAAATAGGACTCCCAGTTAGAGAGTTACGAGTGAAAACATATAATTTTTGAAAACTTATGCTCCAAAATTCCCACCGGGTGTCTGGAACGGGAAACGGCCCCTTAAAAAATAAAAAACCAGCACGAGGACTTCCCTCGAGGGTAAAGTGACTAGTAGGAACTGACGGCTCACAAATAGGACTCCCGGTTTGTGAGTTACGAGCGAAAACATAGGATTCTCCAACACTTAGGCTCCAAAACGGCAAGCCGGGGATCTGGGACTAGAACGGTCCCCTCAGAAAATCGGAAACCGGTAAGAGCACTTCGCTCGAGGGTAGAGTGACTCGTAGGAACTGATGGTTCGCAGATAGGACTCACTGTTAGAGAGTTACGAGCGAAAACATAGGATTTTCCAACACTTAGGCTCCAAAACAGCCCTTCGGGCGTCTGGAGCGGGAAACGGCCCCTCCCAAAATCGAAAACCGGCACGACCACTTCGCTCGAGGGTAGAGTGACTCGTACGAACTGACGGTTCGCAAATAGGACTCCCGGTAAAAGAGTTACGAGCTAAAACATTCGATTCTCCAGTACTTAGGCTCCAAAACGGCCCGCCGTGGGTCTGGAAAGGGAAACGGCCCCTGCAAAAATCGAAAACCAGCACAAGCACTTCGCTCAAGGGTATAGTGACTCGTAGGAACTGGCGGTTCGCAAATAGGTCTCCCAGTTAGAGAGTTACGAGTGAAAACATATTATTTTCCAACACTTAGGGTCGAAAACGGCACGCCGGGGGTCCGGAACGGGAAACGGCCCCTTCATAAATCGCAAACCAGCACGAGCACTTCCCTCGAGGGTAGAGTGACTCGTAGGAACTATCAGCTTGCAAATAGCACTCTCGGTTAGAGAGTTTCGAGTGAAAACAAAGGATTTTCCAACACTTAGGCTCCAAACCGGCCCGACCGGGGTCCGAAACAGGAAACGGCCCCTCCAAAAATTGGAAACCGACACTAGCACTTCGGTCGAAGTTAGAGTGACCCATAGGAACTGACAACTCGGAAATAGGACACCCGGTTACAGAGTTACATGCGAAAACATATGGATTCACCGACACCTAGGCTCAGAAATGGCCCACCGAAGATCCGGAATGGGAAGCGGCCCCTCCAAAAATCGAAAACTGGCCTGAGCACTTCGTTCGAGCGTAGAGTGACTCGTAGCAGCTGACGGCTCGTAAATAGGACTCCTGGTTAAAGAGCTACAAGCAAAAACATCAGATTCTCCAACACTTAGGCTCCAAAACAGCCAAATGGGGATTTGGAAAGGGAAACAACACTTCAAAAAATTGGAAACCGGCACGAGTACTTCTCTCGTGGGTAGAGTGACTCGTAGGAACTGACGGTTCGCAAATAGGACTCCCGGTTAGAAAGTTACGAGCGAAAACATAGAATTTACCAACACTTATTCGGCTCCAAAATGGCCCGCCGGGGGTCCGGAATGGGAAATAGCCCCTCCAAAAACTGGAAACTGGCATGAGCACTACGCTCGAGGGTAGAGTGACTCATAGGAACTGACGGTTAGAAAATAGGACTCCTAGTTAGAGAGTTACGAGCGAAAACATAGTATTTTCCAACACATAGGCTCCAAAACAGCCCGTCGGGAGCAGGAACGGGAAACGGCCCCTTCAAAAACATAGGAATTTGCAACACTTACGCTCCAAAATGGCCCGCCAGGGCTGTGCAATGGGGAACGGCCCCTCCAAAAATCCAAAACTGGAACGAACATTTCACTCGAGGGTATAGTGACTCGTAGGAACTGACAGTTCGAAAATAGGACTCCCAGCTAGAGAGTTACGAGCGAAAACATAGTATTTTCAAAAACTTATGCTCCAAAATGCCCGTCGGGGGTCTGGAATGGGAAACGGCCCCTTAAAAAATTGAAAACCAGCACAAGCGCTTCCCTCGAGGGTAGAGTGACTCGTTGGTACTGACGGCTCGCAAATAGGACTCCTGGTTAGTGAGTTACGAGCGAAAACATAGGATTCTCCAACACTTAGGCTCCAAAACGGCAAGCCGGGGATCTGGGACTAGAACGGTCCCCTCAGAAAATCGGAAACCGGTAAGAGCACTTCGCTCGAGGGTAGAGTGACTCGTAGGAACTGATGGTTCGCAGATAGGACTCACTGTTAGAGAGTTACGAGCGAAAACATAGGATTTTCCAACACTACGCTCCAAAACGGCCCGCCGGGTGTCCGAAATGGGAAAAGACCCCTCCAAAAATCGGAAACTGGCACGAGAACTTCGTTCGACGGTAGAGCGACTTGTAGGAACTGACGGTTCAGAAATAGGACTCCCGGTTAGAAAGTTACGAGCAAAAACATAGTATTGTCTGTTAGTTTTATGGACTCAATCCAGTAGATGATATAATAAATTGATTAATTTCTTTATTTATTAGTATATTCATGCTTTCCTTTCATGAGATGAATGGTGATTTATTATATACTTGCACATAACCAATACGAATGACATGATGGTTCATGAGATGAACCGAGGTCCACAAGTATATTAGATGTAACACATGTGTATGGATGAGATCCACGTACGGGAGACATGTGCGGCAAATCTTATACTTAAATATTATCACAACCAGTGATGAGACTGGACATCTCATACTGATAAGGTTGCAGTACTTTGATCACTATGATATAGTGTGATTTGTCTCGATCTTCAGAATGGAAGATTCTGGATCATAGTGCTGGTACATTTGATGTATTGAAGGACCATGAGAAGCACCTTATAAACACTGTCTTTATTTTAAGGTCTGCTCTCATAATTCCCTAGCAATAGGCTCTCAATCCTGAGACATTAATGAACTCAAGTTTCTATCTATTCATTTGCTTTGAGTCACCAATGAGTGAGGCCAACTGTAGGTCAACACCTCGGTGATTTGGGTACATGGTAGTAGAGCTGTGGGAACATTCAATAGTCAAGAAGGAATCTATCTCTCATATCCCCTTCTGCCAATTAATGGATTTATCATTGGTAAGTGCGCACCCATTCCGATTAAGAGTTAATTGGAAAGGTACCTATGATCATTATAATTAATTGGGGCTCAAGGATAATAAGATATGGATCTATTTTGGAAGACAGGTCCAATTGATCCATGGATATTGATAGAGGGGTCTACTTATGGTAATGTGGAAGTTTAGGGTCTTCTATGTAATATTCCTAAGACTGGAGTTCAATTGCATTTATATAGTGGAGTTATTTGCAATTAACTGTGGGCCCGGATTACACATGAGATGTGGGGTCGCGAGTCCCAGTTGGAGCCAGCTTTCTAAGGAATCCCTAGTGGTCCCCACGCTAGCCCAATTATTAGAAAGTATCTAATTCTAGTTGAACTCTAAAAGGAAAGTTACTATTTCTATTGGAGTGAGACTTCTAATAGTGGTAATAGTAGACTTACTAATTTTAGTAGAAGTGAGACTTCTATTTTAATTAGAAAGGAATTGGAAAGTTACTAATCATAATTGAAGTGAGACTTCTAATTATGATATGATAAGTTACTAATTAATGGAAGTATGTCTTCTATTGTAATTAGTAAAGAAAATGCAACTTGCAAAAGCTATAAATAGAGGAGAAGAGGCCTTGGACGTCCATGCACTTTCCTAGCATTGGGATTCACGCCCAAGGTCCTTTTGTGCAATAGTTGCACATGGTGTTTCTCCTCTCCCTCTTCTAGTTCTCTTTCTAGTTCCTCCCTAGAGTTCCTAGTAGTTTTCTCTTGGAAATCCCACCATCTTCTTGAGAAAAAGGAGAATCTAATACGGGTCATAGCGTGGAAGATCAAGAGGTCTTGGAGATCCCTATTTGATTAGTGAAAGCGTTTCATCATCAAAGAAAGACACAACTCCTCCATTAGAGCACAACCGAGCTCCAAAGGTATAATCCACTTGCTTGCATGTTGTAGATTATTATGGATGCTTGTTAGTTGCTGTTTCTATCTTCTAGATAGATTGTCATACTGATCATGATGGCTGAGATTGAGGACATAGATCTTGGATTGGGTTTTATAGCCTTCTGGATAGTTGATCCCTGCGTCAAGTGGGTCAAAAGTTTTTGAAACGTATCCTTGAGGCCCACCCTATTTCCAACATTTTCCAACACTTAGGCTCCAAAACGGCCCGCCGGGGGTCTGGAATAGGAAACGGCCCCTTTAAAATTGGAAACCAGCACGAGCACATCCCTCGAGGATAGAGTGACTTGTAGGAGCTGACGGTTCGAAAATAGGACTCCAAGTTAGAGAGTTACGAGCAAAAACGTAGTATTTTCCAAGACTCAGGCTCCAAAACAGCCCGCCGGTGGTCCGGAACGGGAAACTGCCCTTTCAAAAATTGCAAACCAGCACGAGCACTTCCATCGAGGGTAGAGTGACTCGTAGGAACTGACAGCTCGCAAATAGGACTCCCGGTTAGAGAGTTACGAGCGAAAACATAGGATTTTCCAACACTTAGGCTCCAAAACGGCCCGCCCGGGGTCCGGAACGGGAAACGGCCCCTCCAAAATTCGGAAACTGAAATGGAAAACTTCGCTCGAGGGTAGAGTGACTCGTAGGAATTGACAGTTCGAAAATAGGACTCCCAATTAGAGAGTTACGAGCGAAAACATAGTATTTTCCAACACTTTGGCTCCAAAACGGCCCGCCGGGGGTCCGGAACGGGAAACGGCCCCTCCAAAAATGGGAAACTGGAACGAACACTTCGCTTGAGGGTAGAGTGACTCGTAGAAATTACCAGTTCGAAACTAGGACTCCCAGTTAGAGAGTTACGAGCGAAAACATAGTATTTTCCAACATTTAGGCTCCAAAATGGTCCTCTGGGGGTCTGGAGTGGGAAACGGCCCTCCAAAAATTGGAAACTGGTACGAGCACTTCGCTCAAGGGTAGAGTGACTCGCAGGGACTGACAGCTCGCAAATAGGACTCCCGGTTAAAGAGTTACGAGCGAAAACATAGGACTTTCCAGCACTTAGGCCCCAAAAGGGCGCACTGGGGGTCCAAAACTGGAAATGGCACCATGAAAAATTGAAAACCAACACTTCGTTCGATGGTAGAGTGACTCGTAGGAACTGACGGCTCGCAAATAGGACTCCTGATTAGAGAGTTACGAGCGAAAACATAGGATTTTCCAACACTTAGGCTCCAAAACGGCCCGCCGTGGTTCCGGAATGGGAAACGGCCTCTCAAAAAATCGGAAACCGGCACGAGCACTTCACTCAAGGGTAGACTGACTTGTAGGAACTGACGGTTCGCAAATAGGGCTCCCGGTTAGAGAGTTACGAGCGAAAACGTAGTATTTTCCAATACTTAGGCTCCAAAATGGCCTGCCGGGGGTCCGAAATGAGAAACGGCCCCTTCAAAAATTGGAAACCAGCACGAGCACTTTTCTCAAGGATAGAGCGACTCGTAGGAACTAACGGTTCCCAAATAGGACTCCTGGTTAGAAAGTTACGAGCGCAAATATAGTATTTTCCAACACTTAGTCTCCAAAACGGCCCGCCGGGGGTCTGGAACGGGAAACGTCCCGATCAAAAATTAGAAACTAGCACGAACACTTCCCTCGAGCGTAGAGTGACTCGTAGGAACTGACGGTTCGCAAATTGAACTCCCGGTTAGAGAGTTTCGATCGAAAACATAGGATTTTCCAACACTTAGGCACCAAACCGGCCCGACAGGGATCTGAAACGGGAAACGACTCCTCCAAAAATCGAAAACGGACACTAGCGCTTCGTTTGAGGGTAGCGTGACCCGTAGGAACTGACGGCTCACAAATAGGACTCCCGATTAGAAAGTTACGAGCGAAAACAGAGGATCTCCAACAACTAGGTTCCAAAACGGCGCAGCGAAGGTCCGGAATGGGAAACGGCCCCTCAAAAAATCCAAAACCGGCACGAGCACTACGCTCGAGGGTAGAGTGACTCGTAGGAACAGACAGTTCGCAAATAGGACTCCCCGTTAGAGAGTTACGAGCAAAAACTTAGGATTTTCCAACACTTAGGCTCCAAAACGGCCCTCCGGGCGTCCGCAGTGGGAAACGGCCCCTCCAAAAATCGAAAATAGGCACGGGCACTTCGCTCGAGGGTAGAGTGACTCGTAGGAACTGACGGTTCGCAAATAGGACTCCCGGTAAGAGAGTTACGAGCAAAAACATTCGATTCTCCAACACTTAGGCTCCGAAACGGCCCGCCGTGGGTCTGGAAAGGGAAACGGCCCCTCTAGAAATCGGAAACCAGCACGAGCACTTCGCTCAAAGGTAGAGTGACTCGTAGGAACTGGCGGTTCGCAAATAGGGCTCCCAGTTAGAGAGTTACGAGCGAAAACATAATATTTCCAACACTTAGGCTCCAAAACGGCCCGCCGGGGGTCTGCAACGGGAAACGGCCCCTTCATAAATCGTAAACCAGCACGAGCACTTCCCTCGAGGATAGAGTGACTCGTAGGAACTATTGGCTTGCAAATAACACTCTCGGTTAGAGAGTTTCGAGTGAAAACATAGGATTTTCCAACACTTAGGCTCCAAACCGGCCCGACTGGGGTCCGGAACAGGAAACGGCCCCTCCAAAATTTGGAAACCGACACTAGCACTTCGGTCGAGGGTAGAGTGACCCGTAGGAACTGACAGCTCTCAAATAGGACACCCGGTTAGAGAGTTACATGCGAAAACATATGGATTCGCCAACACCTAGGTCCACCGAAGGAACGGAACGGGAACCGTCCCCTCCAAAAATTGAAAAATGGCCCGAGCACTTTGCTCGAGCGTAGAGTGACTCGTAGCATCCGACGGCTCGCAAATAGGACTCCTGGTTAGAGGGCTATGAGCAAAAATATAGGATTCTCCAACACTTAGGCTCCAAAACAGCCAAATGGGGGTCTGGAATGGGAAACAGCACTTCCAAAAATTGGTAACCAGCACGAGCACTTCGCTTGAAGGTAGAGTGACTCTTAGGAACTGACGGTTCGCAAATAGGACTCCCGGTTAGAAAGTTTCTAGCGAAAACATAGAATTTTCCAACAATTATTAGGCTCCAAAATGGCCCGCCGGGGGTCCGGAATGGGAAACAGCCCCTCCAAAAACCGGCAACTAGCATGAGCACTACGCTCGAGGGTAGAGTGACTCGTAGGAACTGACGGTTAGAAAATAGGACTCCTAGTTAGAGAGTTTCGAGCGAAAACATAGTATTTTCCAACACATAGGCTCCATAACGGCACGTCGGGAGCAGGAACTGGAAACGGCCCGTTTACAAATTGCAAACCAGCACAAGCAGTTCCCTCGAGGGTAGAGTAACTGTAGGAACTGACAGCTCGCAAATAGGACTCCCGGTTAGAGAGTTACGAGCGAAAACATAGGAATTTCCAACACTTAGGGGCCAAAATGGCCCGCCGGGGCTCTGCAACGGGAAACGGCCCCTCCAAAAATCTAAAACTGGAACGACCATTTCGCTCGAGAGTAGAGTGACTCGTAGGAACTGACAGTTCGAAAATAGGACTCCCAGTTAGTGAGTTACGAGCGAAAACATAGTATTTTCGAAAACTTATGCTCCAAAATGCCCGCCGGGGGTTTGGAACAGGAAATGGCCCCTTACAAAATCGGAAACCAGCACGAACACTTCCCTCGAGGGTAGAGTGACTCGTAGGAACTGACGGCTCACAAATAGGACTCCCGGTTAGTGAGTTATGAGCGAAAACATAGGATTCTCCAACACTTAGGCTCCAAAACGGCAAGCCGGGTGTCCGGGACTGGAAAGGTCCCCTCCGAAAATCAAAAACCGGGAAGAGCACTTCGCTCGAGGGTAGAGTGACTCGTAGGAACTGACGGTTCGCAGAAATGACTCATTGTTAGAGAGTTACGAGCGAAAACAAAGGATTTTCCAACACTTCGGCTCCAAAACGGCCCGCCGTGTGTCTGGAATGGGAAACGGCCCCTCCAAAAATCGAAAACCGGCACGAGAACTTGGCTTGACGGTAGAGTGACTTGTAGGAACTGACGGTTCACAAATAGGACTCCCGGTTAGAAAGTTACGAGCAAAAACATAGTATTTTCCAACACTAAGGCTCCAAAACGGCCCGCCGGGGGTCTGGAATGGGAAACGGCCCTTTTAAAATTTGAAACCAGCACAAGCACTTCCTTCGAGGATAGAGTGACTCGTAGGAGCTGACGGTTCGAAAATAGGACTCCTAGTTAGAGAATTACGAGCAAAAACGTAGTATTTTCCAACACTCAGGCTCCAAAATAGCCCGCCGGGGGTCCGGAACGGGAAACTGCCCCTTCAAAAATTACAAACCAGCATGAGCACTTCCCTCGAGGGTAGAGTGACTCGTAGGAATTGACACCTCGCAAATAGGACTCCCGGTTAGAGAGTTACGAGCAAAAACATAGGATTTTCCAACACTTAGGCTCCAAAACAGCCCGCCGGAGGGAAACGGCCAGTCCAAAAATCGAAAACTACAACGAAAAACTTCACTCGAGGGTAGAGTGACTCTTAGGACATGACAGTTCGAAAATAGGACTCCCAATTAGAGAGTTACAAGCGAAAACATAGTATTTTCCAACACTTTAGCTCCAAAACAGCCCGCCGGGGGTCCGGAACGGGAAACGGCCCCTCCAAAAATGGGAAACTGGAATGAACACTTCGCTCGAGGGTAGAGTGACTCGTAGGAATTGCCAGTTCGAAAATAGGACTCCCAGTTAGAGAGTTACGAGCGAAAACATAGTATTTTCCAACACTTAGGCTCCAAAACAGCCCTCCAGGGGTTCGGAGCGCGAAACGGCCCCTCCAAAAATCAGAAACTGGTACGAGCACTTCGCTCAAGAGTAGAGTGACTCGTAGGGACTGACAGCTCGTAAATAGGACTCCCAGTTAAAGAGTTATAAGCGAAAACATAAGATTTTCCAGCATTTAGGCTCCAAAAGGGCCCGCTGGGGTCCATAATTGGAAATGGCCCCAGGAAAAATTGAAAACCGACACTTCGTTTGATGGTAGAGTGACTCGTTGGAACTGACGTTTCGCAAATAGGGCTCCCGGTTAGAGAGTTACGAGCGAAAACGTAGTATTTGCCAGTACTTAGGCTCCAAAACGGCCCGCCGGGGGTCCAGAATGGGAAACGGCCCCTTCAAAAATCGGAAACCAGTACGAGCACTTTTCTCGAGGATAGAGCGACACGTAGGAACTGACGGTTCGTAAATAGGACTCCCGGTTAGAAAGTTACGACCGAAAACATAGTATTTTCCAACACTTAGTCTCCAAAACGGCCCGCCGGGGGTCTGGAACGGGAAACGTCCAGATCAAAAATCAGAAACCAGCACAAACACTTCCCTCGAGGGTAGAGTGACTCGTAGGAACTGACGGTTCACAAATTGGACTCCCCGTTAGAGAGTTTCGATCGAAAACATTGGATTTTCCAACACTTAGGCTCCAAACCAGCCCGACAGGGATCCGAAACGGGAAACGGCCCCTCTAAAAATCGAAAACTGACACTAGCACTTCGTTCGAGGGTAGTGTGACCTGTAGGAACTGACGGCTCACAAATAGGACTCCCGATTAGAGAGTTACGAGCGAAAACATAGGATCTCCAACACCTAGGCTCCAAAACGGCACAGCGAAGGTCCGGAATGGGAAACAGCCCCTCAAAAAAATGGAGACCGGCACGAGCACTTCTCTCGAGGGTAGAGTGACTCGTAGGAACTGACAGTTCACAAATAGGACTCCCCGTTAGAGAGTTACGAGCGAAAACATAGGATTTTCCAACACTTAGTCTCCTAAACGGCCCTCTGGGCGTCCGTAGCGGGAAATGGCCCCTCCAAAAATTGGAAACTGGCACAAGCACTTCGTTCAAGGGTAGAGAGACTCATAGGAACAGACGGTTCACAAATAGGACTCCCGGTAAGAGAGTTACGAGCGAAAACATTCGATTCTCCAACACTTAGGCTCCAAAACGGCCCGCCGTGGGTCTGGAAAGGGAAACGGCCACTCCAAAAATCGAAAACCAGCACAAGCACTTCGCTCAAGGGTAGAGTGACTCGTAGGAACGGGCGGTTCGCAAATAAGGCTCCCAGTTAGGGAGTTACGAGCGAAAACATAATATTTTCCAACACTTAGGCTCCAAAACGGCCCGCCGGGGGTCTGGAACGGGAAACGGCCCCTTCATAAGTCGCAAACCAACACGAGCACTTCCCACGAGGGTAGAGTGACTCGTAGGAACTATCGGCTTGCAAATAACACTCTCAGTTAGAGAGTTACGAGCGAAAACATAGGATTTTCCAACACTTAGGCTCCAAAACGGCCCGCCGGGAGTCCGGAATGGGAAACGGGCCCTCAAAAAATCGGAAACTGGAACGAAAAACTTCGATCGAGGGTAGAATGACTCGTAGGACATGACAGTTCGAAAATAGGACTCCCAATTAAAGAGTTACGAGGGAAAACATAGTATTTTCCAACACTTTGGCTCCAAAACAGCCCGCCGGGTGTCCGGAACGGGAAACGGCCCTTCCAAAAATGGGAAACTGGAACAAACACTTCGCTCGAGGGAAGAGTGACTCGTAGGAATTGCCAGTTCGAAAATAGGACTCCCAGTTAGAGAGTTACGAGTGAAAACATAGTATTTTCCAACACTTAGGCTCCAAAACAGACCTCCAGGGGTCCGGAGTGGGAAACGGCCCCTCCAAAAATCGGAAATCGGTACGAGCACTTCGCTCAAGGGTAGAGTGACTCGTAGGGACTGACAGCTCACAAATAGGACTCCCAGTTAAAGAGTTACGAGTGAAAACATAAGATTTTCCAGCATTTAGGCTCCAAAAGGGCCCGCTGGGGGTCCATAATTGGAAATGGTCCTTTGAAAAATTGAAAACCGACACTTCGTTCGATGGTAGAGTGACTCGTAGGAACTGACGGTTCGCAAATAGGGCTCCCGGTTTGAGAGTTACGAGCGAAGACATAGTATTTTCCAGTACTTAGGCTCCAAAACGGCCCGCCGGGGGTCCGGAATGGGAAACGGCCCCTTTAAAAATCGGAAACCAGCACGAGCACTTTTCTCGAGGATAGAGCGACACGTAGGAACTGACGGTTCGCAAATAGGACTCCCGGTTAGAAAGTTTCGAACGAAAACATAGTATTTTCCAACACTTAGTCTCCAAAACGGCCCGCTGGGGGTTTGGAACGGGAAACATCCCAATCAAAAATCAGAAACCAGCACAAACACTTCCCTCGAGGGTAGAGTGATTCGTAGGAACTGACGGTTGGCAAATTCGACTCCCGGTTAGAGAGTTTCGATCGAAAACATAGGATTTTCCAACACTTAGGCTCCAAACCAGCCCGACAGGGATCCGAAATGGGAAACGACCCCTCCAAAAATCGAAAACTGACACTAGCACTTCGTTCGAGCGTAGCGTGACCTGTAGGAACTTACGGCTCACAAATAGGACTCCCGATTAGAGGGTTACGAGCGAAAACATAGGATCTCCAACACCTAGGCTCCAAAATGGCGCAGTGAAGGTCTGGAATAGGAAACGGCCCCTCAAAAAATCAAAAACCGGCATGAGCACTTCGCTCGAGGGTAGAGTGACTCGTAGGAACTGACAGTTCGCAAATAGGACTCCCCGTTAGAGAGTTACGAGCGAAAACATAGGATTTTCCAACACTTAAGCTCCAAAACGGCCCTCCGGAAGTCCGGAGCGGGAAACGGCCCCTCCAAGAATCGGAAACCAGCACGAGCACATGGCTCGAGGTTAGAGTGACTCGTAGGATCTGACGGTTCGCAAATAAGACTCCCGGTAAGAGAGTTACGAGCGAAAACATTCGATTCTCCAATACTTAGGCTCCAAAACTGCCCGCCGTGGGTCTGGAAAGGGAAACGGCCACTCCAAATATTGGAAACCAGCACAAGCACTTCGCTCAAGGGTAGAGTGACTCGTAGGAACTAGCGGTTCGCAAATAAGGCTCCCAGTTAGGGAATTACGAGCGAAAACATAATATTTTCCAACACTTAGGCTCCAAAATGGCCCGCCGGGGTCTGGAATGGAAAACGGCCCCTTCATAAGTCGCAAACCAACACGAGCACTTCCCACGAGGGTAGAGTGACTCGTAGGAACTATCGGCTTGCAAATAGCACTCTCAGTTAGAGAGTTTCGAGTGAAAACATAGGATTTTACAACACTTAGGCTCCAAATCAGCCCGACCGGGGTCCAGAATAGGAAACGGCCCCTCGAAAAATTGAAAGCCGACACTAGCACTTCGATCGAGGGTAGAGTGACCCATAGGAACTGACGGCTCGCAAATAGGACTCCCGATTAGAGAGTTACATGCGAAAACATATGGATTCGCCAACACCTAGGCTTAAAAATGGCCCACCGAAGGTCCGAAATGGGAACTGGCCCCTCCAAAAATTGAAAAGTGGACCGAGCACTTCGCTCGAGCATAGAGTGACTCGTAGCAGCTAACGGCTCGCAAATAGGACTCCTGGTTAGAGAGCTACGAGCAAAAACATAGGATTCTCCAACACTTAGGCTCCAAAACAGCCAAATGGGGGTCCGGAAAGGGAAACGACACTTCCAAAATTTGGAAACCGGCACGACCACTTCGCTCGAGGGTAGAGTGACTCATAGGAACTGACGGTTCGCAAATAGGACTCCCGGTTAGAAAGTTACGAGCGAAAACATAGAATTCTCCAACACTTATTAGGCTCCAAAACGGCACACCGGGGGTCCGGAATGGGAAACAGCCCCACCAAAAATCGAAAACCGGCACGACCACTACGCTCAAGGGTAGACTGACTCGTAAGAACCGACGGTTAGAAAATAGGACTCCTAGTTAGAGAGTTACGAACGAAAACATAGTATTTTCCAACACATAGGCTCCAAAATGGCCCGTCGGGAGCAGGAATGGGAAACGGCCCCTTCAACAACCGCAAACCAGTAAGAGCAGTTCCCTCGAGGTTAGAGTAACTCGTAGGAACTGACAGCTCGCAAATAGGACTCCCGGTTAGAGAGTCACGAGCGAAAACATAGGAATTTCCAACACTTAGGCTCCAAAATGGCGCACCGGGGCTCTGCAACGGTAAACGGCCCCTCCAAAAATCCAAAACTGGAATAAACATTTCGCTCGAGGGTAGAGTGACTTGTAGGAACTGACAGTTCGAAAATAGGACTCCCAGTTAGAGAGTTACGAGCGAAAATATAGTATTTTCAAAAACTTATGCTCCAAAATGCCCGCCGGGGGTCTGGAATGGGAAACGGCCCCTTAAAAAATTGGAAACCAGCACGAGCACTTCCCTCGAGGGTAGAGTGATTCGTAGGAACTGACGGCTCGCAAATAGGACTCCCGGTTAGTGAGTTACGAGCGAAAACATAGGATTCTCTAACACTTAGGCTCCAAAACGGCCAGCCGGGGGTCCGGGACTGGAAACGTCCCCTCCGAAAATCGGAAACCGGTAAGACCACTTCGCTCGAGGGTAGAGTGACTAGTAGGAACTGATGGTTCGCAGATAGGACTCACTGTTAGAGAGTTACGAGATAAACAAAGGATTTTCCAACACTTAGGCTCCAAAACGGCCTGCCGGGTGTCCGGAATAGGAAACGACCCCACAAAAAAATCGAAAACCAGAACGAACACTTCGGTTGAGGGTAGAGTAACTCGTAGGAACTGACGGTTCGCAAATAGGACTCCCGGTTAGAGAGTTACGAGCGAAAACATAGGATTTGCCAACACTTAGGCTCGAAAACGGCCCGCCGGGGGTCCGGAATGGGAAATGTCCCCTCCAAAAATTAAAAACTGGCACGAACACTTCCCTCGAGGGTAGAGTGACTCGTAGGAACTGACGATTCGCAAATTGGACTCTCGGTTAGAGAGTAACGAGCGAAAACATAGGATTTTCCAACACTTAGGCTCCTAACCAGCCCGACAGGGGTTCGTAATGGGAAACGGCCCCTTCGAAAACCAAAAACCGACACTAGCACTTCGCTCGAGGGTAGTGTGACCCGCAGGAACTGACGGCTTGAAAAAGGACTCCCGGTTAGAGAGTTACGAGCGAAAACATAGGATTCTCCAACACCTAGGCTTCAAAACGGCCCGTCGAAGGTCCGGAATGGGAAATGGCCCATCCAAAAATCGAAAACTTGCACGAGCACTTCGCTCGAGGGTAGAATGACTCCTAGGAATTGACGGCTCGCAAATAGGACTCCTGTTAGAGAGCTACGAGCGAAAACAAAGGATTCTCCAATACTTAGGCTTCAATATATCCCGCCGGAGGTCTGGAACTGGAAAGGGCCAATCGAAAAATCGGAAACCGGCACGAGCACTTCGTTCGAGGGAAAAGTGACTCGTAGGAACTGATGGTTTGCAAATAGGGCTCCCGGTTAGAGAGGTATGAGCGAAAACATAGTATTTACCAACACTTAGGCTCCAAAAAGCCCACCGGGGGTCCGAAATGGGAAACGGCCCCGTCAAAAATCAGAAACCAGCACGAGCACTTTTCTCGAGGGTAGAGTGACTCGTAGGAACTGACGTTTCTCAAATAGGAATCCCGGTTAGAAAGTTACGAGCGAAAACATAGTACTTTCCAACACTTAGTCTCCAAACGGCCCGCCGGGGGTTTGGAATGGTAAACGTCCCCTTCAAAAACCAAAAACCAGGACGAACACTTCCCTCGAGGGTAGAGTGACTCGTAGGAACTGACGGTTCACAAATTAGACTCCCGGTTGGAGAGTTTCGCTCTAAAACGTAGGAATTTCCAACACTTAGGCTCCAAACCGGCCCTAGAGGGATCTGGAATGGGAAGCGGCCTCTCCAAAAATAAAAAACTGACCCTAGCACTTCGGTCGAGGGTAAAGTAACTCGTAGGAACTGACGGCTCGCAAATAGAACTCCCGGTTAGAGCGTTACGAGCGAAAACATAGGATTCACCAGCACCTAGGCACTAAAACGGCGCACCGAAGGTTCGGAATGGAAAATGGCCTTTCTAAAAATTGAAAAACGGCACGAGCACTTTGCTCGAGGGTAGAGCGACTCGTAGGAACTGACGGTTTGCAAATAGGACTCCCCGTTAGAGAGTTACGAGCGAAAACATCGGATTTTCCAACACTTAGGCTCCAAAATGGCCCGCCGTGGTTCCGGAACGGGAAACGGCCCCTCAAAAAATCAGAAATCGGCACGAGCACCTCGCTCAAGGGTAGAGCGACTCGTAGGAACTGACGGTTTGCAAATAGGGCTCCCGGTTAGAGAGTTACGAGCGAAAACGTAGTATTTTCCAATACTTAGGTTCCAAAACGGCCCGCCGGGGGTCCGGAATGGGAAACGGCCCCTTCAAAAATCGGAAACCAGCACAAGCACTTTTCTCGAGGGTAGAGCGACTCGTATGAACTGACGGTTCGCAAATAGGACTCCCGGTTAGAAAGTTACGAGCGAAAACATAGTATTTTCCAACACTTAGTCACCAAAACGGCCCGCCGGGGGTCTGGAACGGGAAACTGCCCGATCAAAAATCAGAAACCAGCATGAACACTTCCCTCGAGGGTAGAGTGACTTGTAGGAACTGACGGTTGGGAAATTGGACTCTCGGTTAGAGAATTTCGATCGAAAACATAGGATTTTCTAACACTTAGGCTCCAAATCGGCCCGACAGGGATCCGAAACGGGAAACAGCCCCTCCAAAAATCGAAAACTGACACTAGCACTTCGTTCGAGGGTAGCGTGACCCGTAGGAACTGACGGCTCCCAAATAGGACTCCCGATTAGAGAGTTACGAGTGAAAACATAGGATCTCCAACACCTAGGCTCCAAAACGGTGCAGTGAAGGTCCGGAATGGGAAACGGCCCCTCAAAAAATCGAAAACCGGCACGAGCACTTCGCTCGAGGGTAGAGTGACTCGTAGGAACTGACAGTTCACAAATAGGACTCCCCGTTAGAGAGTTACGAGCGAAAACATAGGATTTTCCAACACTTAGGCTCCTAAACAGCCCTCCGGGCATCCGGAGCGGGAAACGGCCCCTCCAAAAATCGGAAACCGGCACAAGCACTTCGTTCAAGGGTAGAGTGACTCGTAGGAACTGACGGTTCGCAAATACGACTCCTGGTAAGAGAGTTACGAGCGAAAACATTCGATTCTCCAACACTTAGGCTCCAAAACGGCCCGCCGTGGGTCTGGAAAGGGAAACGGCCCCTCCAAAAATCGAAAACCAGTACGAGCACTTCGTTCAAGGGTGGAGTGACTCGTAGGAACTGGTGGTTCGCAAATAGGGCTCCCATTTAAAGAGTTACGAGCGAAAACATAATATTTTCCAACACTTAGGCTCCAAAACGGCCCGCCGGGGGTCTGGAATGGGAAACGGCCCCTTCATAAATTGCAAACTTGGATTTTCCAACACGTAGGCTCCAAAATGGCCCGCCGGGGATTCGTAACGGGAAACGGCCATAAGAAAAATTGGAAACCAACACTTAGGCTCCAAACCGGCCCGACAGGGATCTGGAATGGGAAATGGCCCCTCCAAAAATCGAAAACTCACACTAACACTTCGCTCGAGGGTAGAGTGACCCGTTGGAACTGACGGCTCGCAAATAGGACTCCCGATTAGAGAGTTTTACATGCGAAAACATATGGATTCGCCAACACCTAGGCTCAAAAACGGCCCACCGAAGGTCCGAAATGGGAAACGACTCCTCCAAAAATCGAAAACTGGCGCGAGCACTTCGCTCAAGCGTAGAGCGACTTGTAGCAGCAGACGGCTCGCAAATAGGACTCCTGGTTAGAGAGCTACGAGCAAAAACATAGGATTCTCCAACACTTAGGTTCCAAAACAGCCGAATGGGGGTCCGGAATGTGAAACGGCCCCACAAAAAATCGGAAACCAGAACGATCACTTCGATCGAGGGTAGAGTAACTCATAGGAACTGATGGTTCGTAAATAGGACTCCTGGTTAGAGAGTTACGAGCGAAAACATAGGATTTTCCAAAACTTATGCTCCAAGATGCCCGCTGGGGGGCTGGAACGGGAAACTGCCCCTTAAAAAATCGAAAACCAGCACGAGCACTTCCCTCGAGGGTAGAGTGACTCGTAGGAACTGACGGCTCGCAAATAGGACTCCCGGTTAGTGAGTTACGAGCGAAAACATCGGATTCTCCAACACTTAGGCTCCAAAACGGCCAGCCGGGGGTCTGGGACTGGAAACGTCCGCTCTGAAAATCAGAAACCAGTAAGAGCACTTCGCTCGAGGGTAGAGTGACTCGTAGGAACTGACAGTTCGCAGATAGGACTCACTGTTAGAGAGTTACGAGCGAAAACATAGGATTTTCCAACACATAGGCTCCAAAACGGCCCGCCGGGTGTCCGGAATGGGAAATGGCCCCACAAAAAATCGGAAACAAGAACAAACACTTCGATCGAGGGTAGAGTAACTCGTAGGAACTGACGGTTCACAAATAGGACTCCCGGTTAGAGAGTTACGAGCGAAAACATTGGATATTCCAACACTTAGGCTCCAAAACGGCCCGCCGGGGGTCCGGAATGGGAAACGTCCCCTCCAAAAATCAAAAACTGGCACGAACACTTCCCTCGAGGGTAGAGTGACTCGTCGGAACTGGCGGTTCGCAAATTGGACTCCCGGTTACAGAGTATCGAGCGAAAACATAGGATTTTCCAACACTTAGGCTCCAAACCAACCCGATAGGGGTTCGGAACGGGAAACGGCCCCTCTGAAAAACCAAAAACCAACACTAGCACTTCGCTCGAGGGTAGTGTGACCCGTAGGAACTGACGGCTCACAAAAGGACTCCCGGTTAGAGACTTACGAGGGAAAACATAGGATTCTCCAACACCTAGGCTTCAAAACGGCCCGCCGAAGGTCCGGAATGGGAAATGGCCCCTCCAAAAATCAAAAACTTGCACGAGCACTTCGCTCGAGGGTAGAGTAACTCCTAGGAACTGACGGCTCGCAAATAGGACTCCCGGTTAGAGAGCTACGAGCAAAAACATAGGATTCTCCAATACTTAGGCTCCAATACATCCCGCCGGGGGTCTGGAACGGGAAACCGCCCTTCGAAAAATCGGAAACCGGCAAGAGCACTTCGCTCGAGGGTAAAGTGACTCGTAGGAACTGATGGTTCGCAAATAGGACTCCCGGTTTGAGAGTTACGATCGAAAACATAGGATTTTCCAACACTTAGTCTCCAAAACGGCCCTCCGAGGGTCCGGAATGGGAAACGGCCCCTCCAAAAATCGAAAACCAGCACGAGCACTTCGCTCAAGGGTAGAGTGACTCGTAGGAACTGACCACTCACAAATAGGACTCCCGGTTAGAAAGTTACGAGTAAAAACTTAGGATTTTCCAACACGTAGGCTCCAAAATGGCCCGCCGGGGATTCGTAACGGGAAACGGCCATAAGAAAAATTGGAAACCAACACTTAGGCTCCAAACCGGCCCGACAGGGATCTGGAATGGGAAATGGCCCCTCCAAAAATCGAAAACTGACACTAACACTTCGCTCGAGGGTAGAGTGACCCGTTGGAACTGACGGCTCGCAAATAAGACTCCCGATTAGAGAGTTACGAGCGAAAATATAGGATTCTCCAACACCTAGGCACCAAAATGGTGCACCGAGGGCTCGGAACGGAAAATGGCCTTTCTAAAAATCGAAAACTGGCACGAGCACTTCACTCGAGGGTAGAGTGACTCGTAGGAACTGACGGTTCGCAAATAGGACTCCCCGTTAGAGAGTTACGAGTGAAAACATAGGATTTTCCAACACTTAGGCTCCAAAACGGCCCGTCGGGGGTCCAGAACGGGAAACGGCCCCTCAAAAAATTGGAAACCGGCACGAATACTTCGCTCAAGGGTATAGTGACTCGTAGGAACTGACGGTTCGCAAATATGGCTCCCGGTTAGAAAGTTACGTGCGAAAACGTAGTATTTTCCAATACTTAGGCTCCAAAATGGCCCGCCGGGGGTCCAGAATGGAAAACGACCTCTTCAAAAATCGAAAACCAGCAGGAGCACTTTTCTTGAGGATAGAGCGACTCGTAGGAACTGACGGTTCACAAATAGGACTCCCGGTTAGAAAGTTACGAGCGAAAACATAGTATTTTCCAACACTTAGTCTCCAAAACGGCCCACCGGGGGTCTGGAACGGGAAACATCCCGATCAAAAATCAGAAACCAATAGGAACACTTCCCTCGAGGGTAGAGTGACTCGTAGGAACTGACAGTTCGCAAATTGGACTCACGGTTAGAGAGTTTCGATCGAAAACAGAGTATTTTCCAACACTTAGGCTCCAAACCGGCCCGACAGGGATCCGAAATGGGAAAAAGGCTCGTCCAAAAATCGAGAACTGACACTAGCACTTCATTCGAGGGTAGCGTGACCAGTTGGAACTGACGGCTCCCAAATAGGACTCCCGATTAGAGAGTAACGAACGAAAACATAGGATCTCCAACACCTAGGCTCCAAAACGGTGCAGTGAAGGTCCGGAATGGGAAACGGCCCCTTAAAAAATCAAAAACCAGCACGAGCACTTCGCTCGAGGGTAGAGTGACTTGTAGGAACTGACAGTTCGCAAATAAGACTCCCCGTTAGAGAGTTACGAGCAAAAATATAGGATTTTCCAAGACTTAGGCTCCAAAACGGCCCTCCGGGCATCCGAAGTGGGAAACGGCCCATCCAAAAATCGAAAACCGGCACAACCACTTCGTCCGAGGGTAGAGTGAGTCGTAGGAACTGACGGTTTGCAAATAGGACTCGCGGTAAGAAAGTTACGAGCGAAAACATTCGATTCTCCAACACTTGGGCTCCAAAACGGCCCGCCGTGGGTCTGGAAAGGGAAACGGCCCATCCAAAAATTGGAAACCAGCACGAGCACTTCGCTCAAGGGTAGAGTGACTCGTAGCAGCTGACGGCTCGCAAATAGGACTCCTGGTTAGAGAGCTACGAGCAAAAACATAGGATTCTCCAACACTTAGGCTCCAAAACAACCAAATGTGGGTCCAGAAAGGGAAACAGCACTTCCAAAAATTGGAAAACGGCACGACCACTTCGCTCGAGGGTAGAGTGACTCGTAGGAACTGACGGTTTGCAAATAGGACTCTCGGTTAGACAGTTACGAGTGAAAACATAGAATTTTCCAACACTTATTAGGCTCCAAAACGGCCCGCCGGGGGTCCGGAATGGGAAACAACCCCTCCAAAAACCGGAAACTGGCACAAGCACTACGCTTGAGGGTAGAATGACTCGTAGGAACTGACGGTTAGAAAATAGGACTCCTAGTTAGAGAGTTACGAGCGAAAACATAGTATTTTCCAACACATAGGCTCTAAAACGGCCCGTCGGGAGCAGGAATGGGAAACGGCCCCTTCAAAAGTTGCAAACCAGCACGAGCAGTTCCCTCGAGGGTAGAGTAACTCATAGGAACAAACAGTTCCCAAATAGGACTCCCGGTTAGAGAGTTACGAGCGAAAACATAGGATTTTCCAACACTTAGGCTCCAAAATGACCCGCCGGGCTCTGGAACGGGAAACAGGCCCTCCAAAAATCCAAAACTGGAACGAACATTTCGCTCGAGGGTAGAGTCACTCGTAGGAACTGACAGTTCAAAAATAGGACTCCTAGTTAGAGAGTTACGAGCGAAAACATAGTGTTTTCCAAAACTTATGCTCCGAAATGCCCGCCAGGGATCTGGAATGGGAAACGGCCCCTTAAAAAATCAGAAACCAGCACGAGCACTTCCCTCGAGGGTAGAGTGACTCGTAGGAACCGACGGCTCGCAAATAGGACTCTCGGTTAGTGAGTTACGAGCGAAAACATAGGATTCTCCAACATTAGGCTCTAAAACGGCCAGCCGGGGGTCTGGGACTAGAAACGTCCCCTCTGAAAATCGGAAACCAGTAAGAGCACTTCGCTCAAGGGTAGAGTGACTCGTAGGAACTGACGGTTCGCAGATAGGACTCACTATTAGAGAGTTACGAGCGAAAACATAGGATTTTCCAACAGTTAGGCTCTAAAACGGCCCGCCGGGTGTCCGGAATGTGAAACGGCCCCACAAAAAATCGGAAACCAGAACGATCACTTCGATCGAGGGTAGAGTAACTCATAGGAACTGATGGTTCGTAAATAGGACTCCCGGTTAGAGAGTTACGAGCAAAAACATAGGATTTTCCAAAACTTATGCTCCAAGATGCCCGCTGGGGGGCTGGAACGGGAAACTGCCCCTTAAAAAATCGAAAACCAGCACGAGCACTTCCCTCGAGGGTAGAGTGACTCGTAGGAACTGACGGCTCGCAAATAGGACTCCCGGTTAGTGAGGTACGAGCGAAAACATCGGATTCTCCAACACTTAGGCTCCAAAACGGCCAGCCGGGGGTCTGGGACTGGAAACGTCCGCTCTGAAAATCAGAAACCAGTAAGAGCACTTCGCTCGAGGGTAGAGTGACTCGTAGGAACTGACAGTTCGCAGATAGGACTCACTGTTAGAGAGTTACGAGCGAAAATATAGGATTTTCCAACACATAGGCTCCAAAACGGCCCGCCGGGTGTCCGGAATGGGAAATGGCCCCACAAAAAATCGGAAACAAGAACAAACACTTCGATCGAGGGTAGAGTAACTCGTAGGAACTGACGGTTCACAAATAGGACTCCCGGTTAGAGAGTTACGAGCGAAAACATTGGATATTCCAACACTTAGGCTCCAAAACGGCCCGCCGGGGGTCCGGAATGGGAAACGTCCCCTCCAAAAATCAAAAACTGGCACGAACACTTCCCTCGAGGGTAGAGTGACTCGTCGGAACTGGCGGTTCGCAAATTGGACTCCCGGTTACAGAATATCGAGCGAAAACATAGGATTTTCCAACACTTAGGCTCCAAACCAACCCGATAGGGGTTCGGAACGGGAAACGGCCCCTCTGAAAAACCAAAAACCAACACTAGCACTTCGCTTGAGGGTAGTGTGACCCGTAGGAACTGACGGCTCACAAAAGGACTCCCGGTTAGAGACTTACGAGGGAAAACATAGGATTCTCCAACACCTAGGCTTCAAAACGGCCCGCCGAAGGTCCGGAATGGGAAATGGCCCCTCCAAAAATCAAAAACTTGCACGAGCACTTCGCTCGAGGGTAGAGTAACTCCTAGGAACTGACGGCTCGCAAATAGGACTCCCGGTTAGAGAGCTACAAGCAAAAACATAGGATTCTCCAATACTTAGGCTCCAATACATCCCACCGGGGGTCTGGAACGGGAAACCGCCCTTCGAAAAATCGGAAACCGGCAAGAGCACTTCGCTCGAGGGTAGAGTGACTCGTAGGAACTGATGGTTCGCAAATAGGACTCCCGGTTTGAGAGTTACGATCGAAAACATAGGATTTTCAACACTTAGTCTCCAAAACGGCCCTCCGAGGGTCCGGAATGGGAAACGGCCCCTCCAAAAAGCGAAAACCAGCACGAGCACTTCGCTCAAGGGTAGAGTGACTCGTAGGAACTGACCACTCACAAATAGGACTCCCGGTTAGAAAGTTACGAGTAAAAACTTAGGATTTTCCAACACGTAGGCTCCAAAATGGCCCGCCGGGGATTCGTAACGGGAAACGGCCATAAGAAAAATTGGAAACCAACACTTAGGCTCCAAACCGGCCCGACAGGGATCTGGAATGGGAAATGGCCCCTCCAAAAATCGAAAACTGACACTAACACTTCGCTCGAGGGTAGAGTGACCCGTTGGAACTGACGGCTCGCAAATAAGACTCCCGATTAGAGAGTTACGAGCGAAAATATAGGATTCTCCAACACCTAGGCACCAAAATGGTGCACCGAGGGCTCGGAACGGAAAATGGCCTTTGTAAAAATTGAAAACCGGCACGAGCACTTCACTCGAGGGTAGAGTGACTCGTAGGAACTGACGGTTCGCAAATAGGACTCCCCGTTAGAGAGTTACGAGTGAAAACATAGGATTTTCCAACACTTAGGCTCCAAAACGACCCGCCGGGGGTCCGGAACGGGAAACGGCCCCTCAAAAAATTGGAAACCGGCACGAATACTTCGCTCAAGGGTATAGTGACTCGTAGGAACTGACGGTTCGCAAATATGGCTCCCGGTTAGAAAGTTACGTGCGAAAACGTAGTATTTTCCAATACTTAGGCTCCAAAATGGCCCGCCGGGGGTCCAGAATGGGAAACGGCCTCTTCAAAAATCGAAAACCAGCACGAGCACTTTTCTTGAGGATAGAGCGACTCGTAGGAACTGACGGTTCACAAATAGGACTCCCGGTTAGAAAGTTACGAGCGAAAACATAGTATTTTCCAACACTTAGTCTCCAAAACGGCCCACCGGGGGTCTGGAACGGGAAACATCCCGATCAAAAATCAGAAACCAACAGGAACACTTCCCTCGAGGGTAGAGTGACTCGTAGGAACTGACAGTTCGCAAATTGGACTCACGGTTAGAGAGTTTCGATCGAAAACAGAGTATTTTCCAACACTTAGGCTCCAAACCGGCCCGACAGGGATCCGAAATGGGAAAAGGCTCGTCCAAAAATCGAGAACTGACACTAGCACTTCATTCGAGGGTAGCGTGACCAGTTGGAACTGACGGCTCCCAAATAGGACTCCCAATTAGAGAGTAACGAACGAAAACATAGGATCTCCAACACCTAGGCTCCAAAACGGTGCAGTGAAGGTCCGGAATGGGAAACGGCCCCTCAAAAAATCAAAAACCAGCACGAGCACTTCGCTCGAGGGTAGAGTGACTTGTAGGAACTGACAGTTCGCAAATAAGACTCCTCGTTAGAGAGTTACGAGCGAAAACATAGGATTTTCCAAGACTTAGGCTCCAAAACGGCCCTCCGGGCATCCGAAGTGGGAAACGGCCCATCCAAAAATCGAAAACCGGCACAACCACTTCGTCCGAGGGTAGAGTGACTCGTAGGACCTGACGGTTTGCAAATAGGACTCGCGGTAAGAAAGTTACGAGCGAAAACATTCGATTCTCCAACACTTGGGCTCCAAAACGGCCCGCCGTGGGTCTGGAAAGGGAAACGGCCCATCCAAAAATTGGAAACCAGCACGAGCACTTCGCTCAAGGGTAGAGTGACTCGTAGCAGCTGACGGCTCGCAAATAGGACTCCTGGTTAGAGAGCTACGAGCAAAAACATAGGATTCTCCAACACTTAGGCTCCAAAACAACCAAATGTGGGTCCAGAAAGGGAAACAGCCTTCCAAAAATTGGAAAACGGCACGACCACTTCGCTCGAGGGTAGAGTGACTCGTAGGAACTGACGGTTTGCAAATAGGACTCTCGGTTAGACAGTTACGAGTGAAAACATAGAATTTTCCAACACTTATTAGGCTCCAAAACGGCCCGCCGGGGGTCCGGAATGGGAAACAACCGCTCCAAAAACCGGAAACTGGCACAAGCACTACGCTTGAGGGTAGAATGACTCGTAGGAACTGACGGTTAGAAAATAGGACTCCTAGTTAGAGAGTTACGAGCGAAAACATAGTATTTTCCAACACATAGGCTCCAAAACGGCCCGTCGGGAGCAGGAATGGGAAACGGCCCCTTCAAAAGTTGCAAACCAGCACGAGCAGTTCCCTCGAGGGTAGAGTAACTCATAGGAACAAACAGCTCGCAAATAGGACTCCCGGTTAGAGAGTTACGAGCGAAAACATAGGATTTTCCAACACTTAGGCTCCAAAATGACCCGCCGGGGCTCTGGAACGGGAAACAGGCCCTCCAAAAATCCAAAACTGGAACGAACATTTCGCTCGAGGGTAGAGTCACTCGTAGGAACTGACAGTTCAAAAATAGGACTCCTAGTTAGAGAGTTACGAGCGAAAACATAGTGTTTTCCAAAACTTATGCTCTGAAATGCCCGCCAGGGATCTGGAATGGGAAACGGCCCCTTAAAAAATCAGAAACCAGCACGAGCACTTCCCTCGAGGGTAGAGTGACTCGTAGGAACCGACGGCTCGCAAATAGGACTCTCGGTTAGTGAGTTACGAGCGAAAACATAGGATTCTCCAACATTAGGCTCTAAAACGGCCAGCCGGGGGTCCGGGACTAGAAACGTCCCCTCTGAAAATCGGAAACCAGTAAGAGCACTTCGCTCGAGGGTAGAGTGACTCGTAGGAACTGACGGTTCGCAGATAGGACTCACTATTAGAGAGTTACGAGCGAAAACATAGGATTTTCCAACAGTTAGGCTCTAAAACGGCCCGCCGGGTGTCCGGAATGTGAAACGGCCCCACAAAAAATCGGAAACCAGAACGATCACTTCGATCGAGGGTAGAGTAACTCATAGGAACTGATGGTTCGTAAATAGGACTCCCGGTTAGAGAGTTACGAGCGAAAACATAGGATTTTCCAACACTTAGGCTCCAAAACGGCCCGCCGGGGGTTCGAAATGGGAAACGTCTCCTCCAAAAATAAAAAACTATCATGAACACTTCCCTCGAGGGTAGAGTGACTCGTAGGAACTGACGGTTTGTAAATTGTACTCCCGGTTAGAGAGTATCGAGCGAAAACATTAGATTTTCCAACACTTAGGCTCCAAACCTGCCCGACGGGGGTTCGGAACGGGAAACGGCCCCTCCGAAAACCAGAAACCGACACTAGCACTTCGCTTGAGGGTAGTGTGACCCGTAGGAACTGATGGCTCGTAAAAGGACTCCCGGTTAGAGAGTTATGAGTGAAAACATAGGATTCTCCAACACCTAGGGTTCAAAACGGCCCGCCGAAGGTCCGGAATGGGAAGTTTCCCCTCCAAAAATCAAAAATTTGCACGAGCACTTCGCTCGAGGGTAGAGTGACTCCAAGGAACTGATGGCTCGCAAATAGGACTCCCGGTTAGAGAGCTACAAGCGAAAACTTAGGATTCTCCAATATTTAGGCTCCAATACATCCCGCCGGGGTTCTGACATGGGAAACGACCCTTCGAGAAATCGAAAACCGGCACGAGCACTTCGCTCGAGGGTAGAGCGACTTGTAGGAACTGAAGGTTAGCAAATAGGATTCCCGGTTAGAGAGTTACGAGCGAAAACATAGGATTTTCCAACACTTAGGCTCCAAAACGGCCCTCCGAGGGTCCGGAACGGGAAACGGCCCCTCCAAAAATAAAAAACCAGCACGACCACTTCGCTCAAGGGTAGAGTGACTCGTAAGAACTGACAGCTCACAAATATGACTCCCAATTAGAAAGTTACGAGCAAAAACATAGGATTTTCCAACAGTTAGGCACCAAAATGGCCCGCTGGGGGTCCATAACAGGAAACGGGCCCAGGAAAAATTGGAAACCGGCACTTCGGTCGACGGTAGAGTGACTCGTAAGAACGGACGGTTCGCAAATTGGACTCCCGGTTAGAGATTACGAGCGAAAACGTAGGATTTTCCAACACTTAGGCTCCAAAACGGCTTGCCGTGGGTCCGAAACGGGAAACGGCCCCTCCAAAAATTGGAAACTAGAACGAACACTACGCTCGAGGGTAGAGTGACACGTTGGAACTGATGGTTCGCAAATAGGGCTCCTGGTTAGAGAGTACGAGCAAAAACATAGTATTTTCTAACACTTAGGCTCCGAAAAGCCGGCCGGTGGTCCGAAATGGAAAAGGCCCCTTCAAAAATCGAAAACTAGCATGAGCACTTTTCTCGAGGGTAGAGTGACTCATAGGAACTGACGTTTCGCAAATAGGACTCCTGGTTAGAAAGTTACGAGCGAAAACATAGTACTTTCCAGCACTTGTCTCCAAACGGCGCACCGGGGGTTTGGAACGGGAAACGTCCCCTTCAAAAATCAAAAAACAAGGACGAACACTTCCCTCGAGGGTAGAGTGACTCGTAGGAACTAACGGTTCACAAATTAGACTCCCGGTTGGAGAGTTTCGTTCTAAAACATAGGAATTTCCAACACTTAGGCTCCAAACCGGCCCGACAGGGATCTGGAACGGGAAACAGCCCCTCCGAAAATCGAAAATTGATACTAGCACTTCGCTCGAGGGTAGAGTGACCCGTTGAACTGAAGGGTCGCAAATAGGACTCCCGGTTAGAGAGTTACTAGCGAAAACATAGGATTCTCCAACACCTAGGCACCAAAACGGGACACCGAATGTTCGAAACGGAAAATGGCCTTTCTAAAAATCGAAAACCGGCACTAGCACTTCGCTCGAGGGTAGAGTGACTCGTAGGAACTGACGATTCGCAAATAGGACTCCCCGTTAGAGAGTTACGAGCGAAAACATAGGATTTTCCAATACTCTGGCTCCAATGGCCCTCCGGGCGTACGGAGCGGGAAGCGGCCCCTCCAAAAATCAGAAACCGGCACGAGCACTTCGCTCGAGGGTAGAGTGACTCATAGGAGCTGACGGTTCGCAAATTGGACTCCCGGTTAGAGAGTTACGAGCGAAAACATGTGATTCTCCAACAATTAGGCTCCAAAACGACCCGCCGGGGGTTCGGAACGGGAAACAGCCCCATCAAAAATTTGAAACCGGCACTTCATTCAAAGGTACAGTGACTCGTAGGAATTGACGGTTCGTAAATAGGACTTCTGATTAGAGAGTTACGGGCGAAAACATAGGATTTTGCAACAATTAGGCTCCAAAATGGCCCGCCGTGGGTCCGAAACGGGAAACGGCCCCACCAAAAATTGGAAACCGGCATGAGCACTTCGGTTGAGGGTAGAGTGACTCGTAGGAACTAACGGCTTGCAAATAGGATTCCCGGTTAGAGAGTTTCGAGTGAAAACATAGGATTTTCCAACAGTTAGGCTCCAAACAGGCCCGACCGGGGTCCGGACAGGAAACGGCCCCTCCAAAAATTGGAAACCGACACTAGCACTTCGCTCGAGGGTAGAGTGACCCGTAGGAACTAACGGCTCGCAAATAGGACTCCTGGTTAGAGAGTTACAAGTGAAAACTTATGGATTCTCCAACACCTAGGCTCCAAAACGGCCCACCGAAGGTCCGGAATGGGAAACGGCCCCTCCAAAAATCGGAAACTAGTATGAGCACTTTGCTCAAGGGTAGAGTGACTCGTAGGAACTGACGGTTCCAAAATAGGACTCGAGTTAGAGAGTTATGAGCGAAAACATAGTATTTTCCAATACTTAGCCTCCAAAACGGCCCGCCGGGGGCAAGAATGGGAAACGGCCCCTTTAAAAATCGCAAGCCGGCAGGAGCACTTCCCTCGAGGGTAGAGTGACTCGTAGGAACTGACGGCTCCCAAATAGCCGGTTGGAGAGTTACGAGCAAAAACATAGGATTGTCCAACACATAGGCTCCAAAATGGCCCGCCGGGTGTCTGGAACGGGAAACGGCCCCTCCAAAAATCGGAAATAGGAACGAACACTTCGCTCAAAGGTAGAGTGACTCGTAGGAACTGACAGTTCGAAAATAGGACTCCTAGTTAGAGAATTACGAGGGAAAGATAGTATTTTCCAACACTTATGCTCCAAAACGGCCCGCTGGGGGTCTGGAATGGGAAACGGCCATTCAAAAATCGGAAACCAGCACGAGCACTTCCCTCGAACGTAGAGTGACCCGTAGGAACTGACGGCTCACAAATTGGACTCCCGGTTAGAGAGTTGCGAGCGAAAACATAAGATTCCCCAACACTTAGGGTCCAAAATGGCCCGCCGGGGGTCCGGACCGGGAAATGTCCCCTCCAAAAATCAGAAACCGACAAGAGCACTTCGCTCGAGGGTAGAGTGACTCGTAGGAACTGACGGTTCGCAAACAGGACTCCCGGTTAGAGAGTTTCGAGCGAAAACATATGATTTTCCATCACTTAAGCTCAAAAACGGCCTGCCGGGGGACCGGAACGGGAAACAGCCCCTCCAAAAATAAAAAACATGAACGAACACTTCACTCGAGGTAAGTGTGACTCGTTGGAACAGACGGTTCGAAAATAGGACTCCCGGTTAAAAAGTTACGCTCGAAAACATAGTACTTTCCAACTCCAAAACGGCCCGCCGTGGGTCTGGAATGCGAAACGGCCCCTTCAAAAATTGGAAACCAGCATGAACGCTTCCCTCGAGAGTAGAGTGACTCGTAGGAACTGATGGTTCACAAATTGGACTCCCGGTTAGAAAGTTTCGAGCGAAAACATAGGATTCTCGAACACTTAGGCTCCAAACCGGCCCGACAGGGGTCCGGAACGGGAAACGGCCCCTCCAAAAATTGTAAACTGACACTAGCACTTCGTTCGAGGGTAGAATGACCCGTAGGAACTGACCGCTCGCAAATAAGACTCCCGGTTAGAGAGTTACGAGCGAAAACATAGGATTCTCCAACACATAGACTCCAAAACGGCCCACCGAAGGTCCGGAAAGGGAAATGGCCCCTCCAAAAATAAAAAACCGGCAAGAGCACTTCGCTCGAGGGTAGAGTGACTCCTAGGAACTGACGGCTCGCAAATAGTACTCCCGGTTAGAGAGCTACGAGCGAAAACATAGGATTCTCCAACACTTAGGCTCCAAAACAGCTCGCTGGGGGTCTGGAACGGGAAACGGACCTTCCAAATATCGAAAACCAGCTCTAGCACTTCACTCGAGGGTAGTGTGACTCGTAGGAACTGACGGTTCGCAAATTGGACTCCCGGTTAGAGAGTTTCGAGCGAAAACATAGGATTTTCCAACACTTAGGCTCCAAACAGGCCCGATAGGGGTTTGGAACGGGAAACGGCCCCTCCAAAAATCGGAAACCGACAATAGCACTTCGCTCGAGGGTAGAGTGACCCGTAGGAACTGACGGCTCGCAAATAGGACTCCCAGTTAGAGAGTTACGAGCGAAAACATAGGTTCTCCAACGCCTAGGCTCCAAAACGGCCCACCGAAGGTTCGGAATGGGAAATGGCCCCTCCAAAAATGGAAAACTTGCATGAGCATTTCGCTCGAGGGTAGAGTGACTCCTAGGAACTGACGGCTCGCAAATAGGACTCCCGGTTAGAGAGCTACAAGCGAAAACATAGGATTCTCCAATATTTAGGCTCCAAAATAGCCCGCCGGGAGTCTAGAATGGAAAACGGCCCTTCGAAAAATCGAAAACCGGCACGAGCACTTCACGCGAGGGTAGAGTTGTTGGAAATAGGGTGCGCCTCTAGGATAGGTTTCAAAAACTTTTGACCCACTTGACGCAGGGATCAACTATCCACAAGGCTATAAAACCCAATCCAAGATCCATGTCCTCAATCTCAATCATCATGATCAGTAAATACAATCTATCTAGAAGATAGAAACAGCAACTAACAAGCATCCATAATAATCTACAACATGCAAGGAAGTGGATTATACCTTTGGAGCTCGGTTGTGCTCTAATGGAGGAGTTGCGTCTTTCTTTGATGATGAAACACTTTCACTAATCAAATAGGGATCTCCAAGACCTCTTGATCTTCCACGCTATGACCCGTATCAGATTCTCCTTTTTCTCAAGAAGATGGTGGGATCTCCAAAAGAAAACTACTAGGAACTCTAGGGAGGAACTAGAAAGAAAACTAGAAGAGGGAGAGGAGGAAGAGCATGTGCAACTATTGCACTAGGGAGGCTTGGGCGTGAATCCCAATGTGGATTTATGCATGGGACGTCCAAGCCTTGCACTCCTCTATTTATAGCTTTTGCAAGTTGCCTCCTCTTTACTAATTACAATAGAAGTCTTACTTCCATTAATTAGTAACTTACCATATCATAATTAGAAGTCTCAGTTCAAATATGATTAGTAACTTTCCAATTCCTTTCTAATTAAAATAGAAGTCTCACTTTTACTAAAATTAGTAAGTCTACTATTACCACTATTAGAAGTCTCACTTCAAATAGAAATAGTAACTTTCCTTTTAGAGTTCAACTAGAATTAGATACTTTCTAATAATTGGGCTAGCGTGGGGACCACTAGGGATTCCTTAGAAAGCTGGCTCCAACTGGGACACGCGACCCCACATCTCATGTGTAATCCGGGCCCACAGTTAATTGCAAATAACTCCACTATATAAATGCAATTGAACTCCAGTCTTAGGAATATTACATAGAAGACCCTAAACTTCCACATTATCACAAGTAGACCCCTCTATCAATATCCATGGATCAATTGGACCTGTCTTCTAAAATAGATCCATATCTTATTATCCTTGAGCCCCAATTAATTATAATGATCATAGGTACCTTTCCAATTAACTCTTAATCGGAATGGGTGCGCACTTACCAATGATAAATCCATTAATTGGCAGAAGGGGATATTAGAGATAGATTCCTTCTTGACTATTGAATGTTCCCACAGCTCTACTACCATGTACCCAAATCACCGAGGTGTTGACCTACAGTTGGCCTCACTCATTGGTGACTCAAAGCAAATGAATAGATAGAAACTTGAGTTCATTAATGTCTCAGGATTGAGAGCCTATTGCTAGGGAATTATGAGAGCAGACCTTAAAATAAAGACAGTGTTTATAAGGTGCTTCTCATGGTCCTTCAATACATCCAATGTACCAACACTATGATCCAGAATCTTCCATTCTGATGATCGAGACAAATCACACTATCTCATAGTGATCAAAGTGCTGCAACCTTGTCAGTATGAGATGTCCAGTCTCATCACTGGTTGTGAAGATATTTAAGTATAAGATTTGTCACACATGTCTCCCGTATGTGGATCTCATCCATACACATGTGTTACATCTAATATACTTGTGGACCCCGGTTCATCTCATGAACCATCATGTCATTCGTATTGGTTATGTGCAAGTATATAATAAATCACCATTCATCTCATGAAAGGAAAGCATGAATATATGAATAAATAAAGAATTTAATCAATTTATTATATCATCTACTGGATTGAGTCCATAAAACTAACAAGAGTGACTCGTAGGAACTGAAGGTTCGCAAATAGGACTCCTGCTTAGAGAGTTACGAGCGAAAATATAGGATTTTCCAACACTTAGGCTCCAAAATGGCCCTCCGGGGGGTCCGGAGCTGGAAACGGCCCCTCCAAAAATCGGAAACCGGCACGAGCACTTCGCTCAAGGGTAGAGTGACTCGTAGGAACTGACAGCTCGCAAATAGGACTCTCGGCTAGAGAGTTACGGGCGAAGACATAAGATTTTCCAACACTTAGGCTCCAAAATGGCACGTTGGGGGTCCGTAACTGAAAATGGCCCAAGGAAAAATTGGAAACCGACACTTCGTTCGATGGTAGAGTGACTCGTAGGATCTGACGGTTCGTAAAGAGGACTCCCAGTTAGAGAGTTACGAGCGAAAACATAGGATTTTCCAACACTTAGGCTCCAAAATCGCCCGCCGTGGTTCCGAAACGAGAAATGGCCCCTTAAAAAATTGGAAACCGGCATGAGCACTTCGCTTAAGGGTAGAGTGACTCGTAGGAACTGACGGTTCGCAAATAGGGCTCCCGGTTAAAGAGTTACGAGCGAAAACATAGTATTTTTAACACTTAGTCTCCAAAACGGCCCGCCGGTGGTCTGGAACGGGAAACGTCCCATTCAAAAATCGGAAAACAGCACGAACACTACCCTCGAGGGTCGAGTGACTAGTAGGAATTGACGGTTCGTAAATTGGACTCCCGGCTACAGAGTTTCGATCGAAAACATAGGATTTTCCAACACTTAGGCTCCAAAACGGCCCGACCGGGGTCCAGAATGAGAAACGGCCCCTCCAAAAATGGAAAACCGGCATGAACACTTCGCTCAATGGTAGAGTGACTCGTAGGAACTGGCGTTTCACAAATAGGGTTCCCAGTTAAAGAGTTACGAGCAAAAACATAGTATTTTCCAACACTTAGGATCCAAAATGGCCCGATGGGGGTCTGGAATTGGAAATTGACCCTTTAAAAATCGCAAACCAGCACGAGCACTTCGCTTGAGGGTATAGTGACTCGAAGGAACTGACGGCTTGCAAATAGGACTCTCTGTTAGAGAGTTTAGACCAAAAACATAGGATTTTCCAACACTTAGGCTCCAAACCGGCCTGCCCGGGGTCCGAAATAGGAAACGGCCCCTCCAAAAATTGGAAAACAATACTAGCACTTCGCTCGAGGGTAGAGTGACCCGTAGGAACTGACGGTTCACAAATAGGACTCCCGGTTAGAGAGTTACAGGTGAAAACATATGGATTCTCCAACACCTAGGCTCCAAAATGGCCCACCGAAGGTCCGGAATGAGAATTGGCCCCTCCAAAAATTGAAAACTGGCCCGAGCACTTCGCTCGAGGGTAGAGTGACTCGTAGGAACTGACGGTTCGCAAATAGGACTCCTGGTTAGAGAGCTACGAGCGAAAACATAGGATTCTTCCACACTTAGGCTCCAAAACAGCCCACCAGGGGTCCGGAATGGGAAAGGGCCCCTCGAAAAATCAGAACCCTACACAAGCACATCGCTCAAGGGTAGAGTGACTCATAGGAACTGATGGTTCGCAAATAGGACTCCCGGTTAGAAAGTTACGAGTGAAAACATAGGTTTTTCAAACACTTAGGCTCTAAAACGGCCCGCCGGGGGCCGGAATGGAAAACAGCCCCTTCAAAAATTGGAATTCGGAACGAACACTTCGCTCGAGAGAAGAGTGACTCATAGGAACTGACAGTTCGAAAATAGGACTCCCAGTTAGAGAGTTACGAGCGAAAATATTGTATTTTCCAACACTTACACTCCAAAACGGCCTGACAGGGATCCGGAACGGTAAACGGCCCCTTCAAAAATCGGAAAACAGCATGAGCACTTCCCTCGAGGTTAGAGTAACTCGTAGGAACTGACGGTTCGAAAAATAGGACTCCCATTTTGAGAGTTACGAGCGAAAACATAGGATTTTCAAACACTTAGGCTCCAAACCGGCCCGACAGGGGTTCAGAATGGGAAACGGCCCCTCCAAAAATGGGAAACCAGAACGAACACTTCGTTCGTGGGTAGAGTGACTCGTAGGAACTGACAGTTCAAAAATAGGACTCCCAGTTAGAGAGTTACAAGAGAAAATATAGTATTTTCCAACACTTACGCTCCAAAACGGCCCGCCGGGGGCCCGGAATGGGAAACGGCCCCATCAAAAATCAGAAACGGGCACGAACACTTTTCTCGAGGGTAGAATGACTCGTAGGAACTGACGGTTCGCAAATTGGACTCCCGATTAGAAAGCTACGAGCGAAAACATAGGATTTTCCAACACTTAGGCTCCAAACTGGCCCGACAGGGATCCGGAACAGGAAACGGCCCATCCAAAAATTGGAAAATGATACTAGCACTAAGCTCGAGGGTAGAGTGACCCGTAGGAAATGACGGCTCACAAATAGGACTCCCGGTTAGAGAGTTACAAGCGAAAACATATGGATTCTCCAACACCTAGGCTCCAAAACGGCCCACCGAAGGTCCGGAACGGGAACCGGCCCCTCCAAAAATAAAAAACTGGCCCGAGCACTTTGCTCGAGGGTAGAGTGACTCATAGGAACTGACGACTCGCAAATAGGACTCCTGGTTAGAGAGCTACGAGTGAAAACATAGGATTCTCCGACACTTAGGCTCCAAAACAGCCCACCGGGGGACCGGAATGGGAAACGGCCACAACAAGAATCGAAAACCGGCACGAGAACTTCCTTCGAGGGTAGAGTGACTCATAGGAACAAACTGCTCACAAATAGGACTCCCAGTTAGAGAGTTACAAGCGAAAACATAGGATTTTCCAAAAATAAGGCTCCCAAATGGCCCGCCGGGCTCTGGAACGGGAAACGGCCCCTCCAAAAATCAGAAACCGGAACGAACATTTCACTCGAGGGTAGTGTGACTCGTCGGAACTGACAGATCAAAAATAGGACTCCTAGTTAGAGAGTTGCGAGCAAAAAGATAGTATTTTCCAACACTTATGCTCCAAAACGGCCCGCCGGTGGATTGGAATAGGAAACGGGCCCTTCAAAAATGGGAAACCAGCACGAGCACATTCCTCGAGGGTAGAGTGACTCGTAGGAACTGACGGCTCGCAAATAGGACTCCCGGTTAGTGAGTTACGTGTGAAAACATAGGATTCTCCAACACATAGGCTCCAAAATGGCCCGCCGGGGGTCCAGGACGGGAAACGTCCCCTCCAAAAATTGGAAACCGGTAAGAGCACTTCGCTCGAGGGTAGAGTGACTTGTAGGAACTGACGGTTCGCAAATACGACTCACTGTTAGAGAGTTACGAGCGAAAACATAGGATTTTCCAACACTTAGCTCCAAAACGGACTGCCGGAGGTCCGGAACGGGAAACGGCCCCTCCAAAAATTGGAAACCAGAATGAACACTTCGCTCGGGGATAGAGTAACTTGTAGGAACTGACGGTTCGCAAATATGACTCCCGGTTAGAAAGTTACGAGCGAAAACATAGGATTTATAACACTTAGGCTCCAAAACGGCCCGCCCGGGATCAGGAATGGGAAACGGACCCTCCAAAAAAAAATATTGGCACGAACACTTCCCTCGAGGGAGAGTGACTCGTAGGAACTAACGGTTCGAAAATTGGACTCCCGGTTAGAGAGTCTCGAGTGAAAACATAGGATTTTCCAACACTTACGCTCCAAACCGGCCCAACAGGGGTTCAGAGCGGGAAACGGCCCCTCCAAAAATCGAAAACCGACAATAGCACTTCGCTCGAGGGTAGAGTGAACCGTAGGAACTGACGGCTCGCAAATAGGACTCCCAGTTAGAGAGTTACGAGCGAAAACATAGGATTCTCTAACACCTAGGCTCCAAAACGGCCCACCGAAGGTCCGGAATGGGAAATGGCCCCTCCAAAATCGAAAACTGGCATGAGCACTTTGCTCAAGGGTAGAGTGACTCCTAGGAACTGACGGCTCGCAAATAGGACTCCCGGTTAGATTGCTACGTGCGAAAACATAGGATTCTCCAATATTTAGGCTCCAAAACAGCCCGCCGGGAGTCTGGAATAGGAAACGGCCCTACCAAAATTCGGAAACCGGCACGCGCACTTCACGCGAGGGTAGAGTGACTCGTAGGAACTGAAGGTTCGCAAATAGGACTCCCAGTTAGAGAGTTACAAGCGAAAACATAGGATTTTCCAACACTTAGGCTCCAGAACGGCCCTCCGGGGGTTCGAAGTGGGAAACGGCCCCTCCAAAAATTGAAACCCGGCTCGAGCACTTTGCTCAAGGGTAGGGTGACTCATAGGAACTAACAGCTCGCAAATAGGACTCCCGGTTAGAGAGTTACGAGCGAAAACATAGGAATTTTCAACACTTATGCACCAAAATGGCCCGCCGTGGGTCCGTAATGGGAAACGGCCCCAGGAAAAACTGGAAACCGATACTTCGTTCGACGGTAGAGTGACTCGTAGGAACTGACGGTTAGCAAATAGGGCTCCCGGTTAGAGAGTTACGAGTGAAAATATAGGATTTTCCAACACTTAGGCTCCAAAACGGCCTGCCACAGGTCCGGAACAAGAAACGGCCCCTCTAAAAATCGGAAGCCGGAATGAACACTTTGCTCGAGGGTAGAGTAACTCGTAGGAACTGATGGTTTGCAAATAGGGTTCCCGATTAGAGAGTTACGAGCGAAAACATAGTATTTTCCAATACTTAGTCTCCAAACGGCCCGCTGTAGGTCTGGAACAAGAAACGGCCCCTCCAAAATCGGAAGCTGGAATGAACACTTCGCTCGAGGGTAGAGTGACTCGTAGGAACTGACGGTTCGCAAATAGGGCTCCCGGTTAAAGAGTTACGAGCGAAAACGTATTATTTTCCAACACTTAGGCTCCCAAACGGCCCGCCAGGGGTCTGGAATGGGAAATGGCCCCTTCAAAAATTGGAAACCAGCACGAGCACTTTACTCGAGGGTAGAGTGACTCGTAGGAACTGACGGTTCGCAAATTGGACTCCCTATTAGAAAGTTACGAGCGAAAACATAGTATTTTTAACACTTAGTCTCCAAAACGGCCCGCCGGTGGTCTGGAACGGGAAACGTCCCGTTCAAAAATCGAAAAGCAGCACGAACACTTCCCTCGAGGGTAGAGTAACTCGTAGGAATTGACGGTTCGTGAATTGGACTCCCGGCTAGAGAGTTTCGATCGAAAACATAGGATTTTTTCCAACACTTAGGCTCCAAAAGGGCCCGACAGGGGTCCGAAACGAGAAACTGCCCCTCCAAAAATCAAAAACCGGCACGAGCACTTCGCTCAATGGTAGAGTGACACGTAGGAACTAGCGTTTCTCAAATAGGGCTCCTGGTTAGAGTGTTACGAGCGAAAACATAGTATTTTCCAACACTTAGGCTACAAAAAGGCCCGACGGGGGTCTGGAACGGGAAACGGCCCCTTCAAAAATCGCAAACCAGCACGAGCACTTCCCTCGAGGGTATAGTGACACGTAGGAACTGACGGCTTGCAAATAGGACTTTCGGTTAGAGAGTTTATAGAAAAAACGTAGGATTTTCCAACACTTAGGCTCCAAACCGGCCTGACCGGGGTCTGGAACAGGAAACGACCCCTCCAAAAATTGGAAAATGGTACTAGCACTTCGCTCGAGGGTAGAGTGACCCGTAGGAACTGACGGTTCACAAATAGGACTCCTGGTTAGAGAGTTACAGGTGAAAACTTATGGATTCTCCAACACCTAGGCTCCAAAACGGCCCACCGAAGGTTCGGAACGGGAACCGGCCCCTCCAAAAATCAAAAACTGGCCCGAGCACTTCGCTCGAGGGTAGAGTGACTCGTAGGAACTGACGGCTCGTAAATAGGACTCCTGGTTAGAGAGCTACGAGCGAAAACATACGATTCTCCCACACTTAGGCTCCAAAACAGACCACCGGGGGTCCGGAATGGGTAACGGCCTCTCCAAAAATCGGAAACCGACACAAGCACATCGCTCGAGGGTAGAGTGACTCGTAGGAACTGACGGTTCGCAAATAGGACTCCCGGTTAGAAAGGTGCGAGCGAAAACATAGGTTTTTCAAACACTTAGGCTCCAAAACGCCCGCTGGGGGCCGGGATGGAAAACGGCCCCTTCAAAAATTGAAAATCGGAATGAACACTTCGCTCGAGGGTAGGGTGATTCGTAGGAACTGACAGTTCGAAAATAGGACTCCCAGTTAGAGAGTTACGAGCGAAAACATTGTATCTTCTAACACTTACACTCCAAAACAGCCCGACAGGGATCCGGAATGGTAAACGGCACCTTCAAAAACCGAGAAATAGGACGAGCACTTCCCTCGAGGCTAGAGTGGCTCGTAGGAACTGACGGTTCGAAAATAGGACTCCCATTTAGAGAGTTACGAGCGAAAATATAGGATTTTCGAACACTTAGGCTCCAAACCGGCCCGACAGGGGTCCGGAACGGGAAACGGCCTCTCCAAAAATCAGAAACTGGAACGAACACTTCGTTCGAGGGTAGAGTGAATCGTAGGAACTGACAGTTCAAAAATAGGACTCCCAGTAAGAGAGTTACAAGCAAAAACATAGTATTTTCCAACAGTTACGCTCCAAAACGGCCAGCCGGGGGTCCGAAATGGGAAATGGCACCACCAAAAATCAGAAACGGGCACAAACACTTTTCTCTAGGGTAGAGTGACTCGTAGGAACTGACGGTTCGCAAATTGGACTCCCGGTTAGGTAGTTACGAGCGAAACATAGGATTTTCCAACACTTAGGCTCCAAACCGGCCCGACAGGGATCCGGAAGAGGAAACGGCCCATCCAAAAATTGGAAAACGATACTAGCACTACGCTCGAGGGTAGAGTGACCCGTAGTAAATGACGGCTCACAAATAGGACTCCCGGTTAGAGAGTTATAAGCAAAAACATATGGATTCTCCAACACCTAGGCTCCAAAACGGCCCACCGAAGGTCCGAAACGGGAACCAGCCCCTCCAAAAATCAAAAACTGGCTCGAGCACTTCGCTCAAGGGTAGAGTGACTCGTAGGAACTGACGGCTCGCAAAAAGGACTCCTGGTTAGAGAGCTACGAGCGAAAACATAGGATTCTCCGACACATAGGCTCCAAAACAGCCCACCGGGGGTCCGGAATGGGAAACGGCCACTCCAAAAATCGGAAACCGGCACGAGAACTTCCCTCGAGGGTAGAGTGACTCGAAGGAACAAACAGCTCGCAAATAGGACTCCCAGTTAGAGTGTTACAAGTGAAAACATAGGATTTTCCAAGACTGAGGCTCCCAAATGGCCCGCCGGGCTCTGGAACAGGAAACGGTCTCTTCAAAAATCGGAAACCGGAATGAACATTTCGCTCGAGGGTAGTGTGACTCGTAGGAACTGACAGTTCAAAAATAGGACCCCCAGTTAGAGAGTTACGAGCAAAAACATAGTATTTTCCAACACCATTGCTCCAAAACGGCCCGCTGGTGGTCTGGAACGGGAAACGGGCCCTTCAAAAATCGGAAACCAGCACAAGCACATCCCTCGAGGGTAGAGTGACTCGCAGGAACTGACGGCTCGCAAATAGGACTCCCGGTTAGTGAGTTACGAGCGAAAACATAGGATTCTCCAACACTTAGGCTCCAAAATGGCCCGCCGGGGGTCTGGGATGGGAACCGTCCCCACCAAAAATCAGAAACCGGTAAGAGCACTTCGCTCGAGGGTAGAGTGACTTATAGGAACTGACGGTTCACAAATAGGACTCACTGTTAGAGAGTTATGAGCAAAAATATAGGATTTTCCAACACTTAGCTCCAAAACGGACCGCCGGGGGTCCGGAACGGGAAACGGCCAAAAATCGGAAACCGGAATGAACACTTTGCTCGAGGATAGAGTAACTCATAGGAATTGACGGTTCGCAAATATGACTCCCGGTTAGAAAGTTACGAGCGAAAACGTAGGATTTATAACACTTAGGCTCCAAAACGGCCCGCCCGGGGTCCGGAATGGGAAACGGACCCTCCAAAAAACAAAAATTGGCACGAACACTTCCCTCGAGGGAGAGTGACTCGTAGGAACTGACGGTTCGCAAATTGGACTCCCGGTTAGAGAGTTTCGAGCGAAAACATAGGATTTTCCAACACTTAGGCTCCAAACCGGCCCGACAGGGGTTCGGAACGGGAAACGACCCCTCCAAAAATCAAAAACCGACAATAGCACTTTGCTCGAGGGTAGAGTGACCCGTAGGAACTGACGGCTCGCAAATAGGACTCCCAGTTAGAGAGTTACGAGCGAAAACGTAGGATTATCCGACACCTAGGCTCCAAAACGGCCCACCGAAGGTCCGGAATGGGAAAGGGCGCCTCCAAAAATCAAAAACTGGCATGAGCACTTCGCTCGAGGGTAGAGTGACTCATAGGAACTGACGGCTCGCAAATAGGACTCCCGGTTAGAGAGCAACGAGCGAAAACATAGGATTCTCCAATATTTAGGCTCCCAAACAGCCCGCCGGGGGTCTGGAATGGGAAACGGCCCTACCAAAAATCGGAAACTGGCACGAGCACTTCACGCGAGGTTAGAGTGACTCATAGGAGCTGAATGTTCGCAAATAGGACTCCCGGTTAGAGAGCTACAAGCGAAAACATAGGATTCTCCAACACTTATGCTCCAAAACAGCCCACCAGGGGTCTGGAACGGTAAACGGCCCCTCCAAAAATCGGAAACCGGCACGGGCACTTCGCTAGAGGGTAGAGTGACTTGTAGGAACTGACGGTTCGCAAATAGGACTCCCGATTAGAAAGTTACGAGCGAAAACATAGGATTTTCCAACACTTAGGCTCCAAAACGGCCCGCCGGGGGTCCGGAACGGGAAACGGCCCCTCCAAAAATCAGAAACTGGCACGAGCACTTCGCTCGAGGGTAGAGTGACTCGTAGGAACAGACGGTTCAAAAAATAAGACTCCAATTATAGAGTTACGAGCGAAAACATAGTATTTTCCAACACTTAGGCTCCAAAACGGCCCGCCGGGGGCGGGAACGGGAAATGGCCCTTTCAAATGTCGTAAACCTGCATGAGCCCTTCCCTTGAGGGTAGAGTGACTCGTAAGAACTGACAGCTCACAAATAGGACTCCCGGTTAGAGAGTTACGAGCAAAAACATAGGATTTTCCAACACTTAGGCTCCAAACTGCCCGCCGGGGGTCCGGAATGGGAAACGGCCCCTCCAAAAATTGGAAACTGGCACGAGCACTTCGCTGGGTAGAGTGACTCGTAGGAATAGACGGTTCAAAAATAGGACTCCAGTTATAGAGTTACGAGCGAAAACATAGTATTTTCCAACGCTTATGCTCCAAAACGGCCCGCCGGGGGCAGGAACGGGAAACGACCCATTCAAAAATCGCAAACCGGCAGGAGCCCTTCCCTCGAGGGTAGAGTGACTCGTAGGAACTGACAGCTCGCAAATAGGACTCCCGGTTAGAGAGTTACGAGCGAAAACGTAGGATTTTCCAACACTTAGGCTCCAAAATGGCCCGTCGGGGGTCTGTAACGGGAAACGTCCCCTCCAAAAATCGGAAACTGGAACGAACACTTCGCTCGAGAGTAGAGTGACTCGTAGGAACTGACAGTTCGAAAATAGGACACCAAGTTAGAGAGTTACGAGCGAAAATATAGTATTTTCCAAAACTTATGGACCAAAACGGCCCGCCGAGGGTCTGGAATGGGAAACGGCCCCTTCAAAAATCGAAAAGCAGCACGAGCACTTCCCTCGAGGGTAGAGTGACTTGTAGGAACTGACGGCTCGCAAATAGGACTCCCGGTTAGAGAGTTACGAGCGAAAACATAGGATTCTCCAACACTTAGGGTCCAAAACGGCCTGCCGGGGATCCGGATCGGGAAACGTCGCCTCCAAAAAATGAAAACTGGAACGAACACTTCGCTCGAGCTTAGAGTGACTCGTAGGAACAGACGGTTCGAAAGTAGGACTCCCGGTTAGATAGTTACGAGCGAAAACATAGTACTTTCCAACTCCAAAAATGGCCCGTTGGGGGTCTGGAATGGGAAACGGCTCCTTCAAAAATCGGAAACCAGCAGGAACACTTCCCTTTAGTGCAAAGTGACTCGTAGGAACTGACGGTTCGGAAATTGGACTCCCGGTTAGAGAGTTTCGAGCGAAAACATATGATTCTCTAACACTTAGGCCCCAAACCAGCCCGTCAAGGGTCCGGAACTGGAAACGGCCCCACAAAAAATCGAAAACTGACACTAGCACTTTGCTCGAGGTTAGAATGACCCGTAGGAATAGACAGCTTGCAAATAGGACTCCCGGTTAGAGAGTTACGAGTGAAAACATAGGATTCTCCAACACCTAGGCTCCAAAATGGCCCACCGAAGGTCCGGAACGGGAAATTGCCCCTACAAAAATCAAAAACCAGCACGCGCACTTCGTTCGAGGGTAGAGTGACTCGTAGGAAATGGCGGTTCGCAAATAGGACTCCCGGTTAGAGAGCTACGAGCGAAAACATAGGATTCTCCAACACTTAGGATCCAAAAACAGCCCGCCGGGGGTCCGGAACGGGAAACGGTCCCTCCAATAATCGGAAACCAGCACGAGCACTTCTCTCGAGGGTAGAGTGACTCGTAGGAACTAAAGGTTCGCAAATATGACTCCCGGTTAGAGAGTTACGAGCGAAAACTTAGGATTTTCCAACACTTAGGCTCCAAAACTGCCCGCCGGGGGTCCGGAATGGGAAACGGCCCCTCCAAAAATCAGAAACTCACACGAGCACTTCGCTCGAGGGTAGAATGACTCTAGGAACAGACGGTTCAAAAATAAGACTCCTAGTTAGAGAGTTACGAGCGAAAACATAGGATTTTCCAAGACTTAGGCTTAAAAATGGCCCACCGGGGGTCCGTAACTGGAAATGGCCTTAGGAAAAATTAGAAACCAGCACTTCGTTCGATGGCAGAGTGACTCATAGGAAATGACAGTTCGCAAATAGGACTCCCGGTTAGAGAGTTTAGAGCGAAAACATAGGACTTTCCAACACTTTGGCTCCAAAACGGCCCGCCGTGGTTCCTGAATGGGAAATGCCCACTCAAAAATTTGGAAACCGGCATGAGCACTTCTCTCAAGGGTAGAGTGACTCGTAGTAACTGACGGTTCGCAAATAAGGTTCCCGGTTAGAGAGTTACGAGCGAAAATGTAGTATTTTCTAACACTTAGGCTCCATAACGACCCGCCGGGGGTCCAGAATGGGAAACGGCCCCTTCAAAAATCGGAAACCAGCATGAGCACTTCTCTCGAGGGTAGAGTGACTCGTAGGAACTGATGGTTCGTAAATAGGACTCCCGGTTAGAAAGTTACGAGTGAAAACATAGTATTTTCCAACACAGTGTCTCCAAACGGCCCGCCGGGGGTTTGAAATGGGAAACATGCCCTTTAAAAATCAAAAACCAGGATGAACGCTTCCCTCGAGGGTAGAGTGACTCGTAGGAACTGACGGTTCGCAAATTAGACTCCCGCTTAGAGAGTTTCGTTCTAAAACATAGGATTTTCCAAAACTTAGGCTCCAAACCGGCCCGACAGGAATACGGAATGGGAAACGGCCCCTCCAAAAATCGAAAACTGACACTAGCATTTCGGTCGAGGGTAGAGTGACCCATAGGAACCGATGGCTCACAAATAGGACTCCCGGTTAGAGAGTTACGAGCGAAAACGTAGGATTCTCCAACACCTAGGCACCAAAACGGCACACCGAAGGTCTGGAACGTGAAACGGCCGCTCTAAAAATCAAAAACCGGCACGAGCACTTCGCTTGAGGGTAGAGTGACTCGTAGGAAATGACGGTTCGCAAATAGGACTCCCGGTTAGAGAGCTACGAGTGAAAACATAAGATTCTCCAACACTTAGGATCCAAAACAGCCAGCCGGGGGTCCGGAATGGGAAACGGCCCATCCAAAAATCAAAAACCGGCACGAGCACTTCTCTCGAGGGTAGAGTGACTCGTTGGAACTGAAGCTTCACAAATAGGACTCCCGGTTAGAGAGTTACGAGCGAAAACATAGGATTTTCCAATACTTAGGCACCAAAAAGGCCTGCCGGGGGTCCGTAACGGGAAATGGCCCCTCCAAAAATCAAAAACCGGCATGAGCACTTCGCTCGAGGGTAGAGTGACTCGTAGGAACTGACGGTTCACAAATAGGACTCCTGGTTAGAGAGTTACGTGCGAAAACATGCGATTCTCCAACACTTTAGCTCCAAAACGACCCGCTAGGTGTCCGGAAAGGGAAACGGCCCCAGGAAAAATTGGAAATCGGCTCTTCGTTCGACAGTTGAGTGACTTGTAGGAACTGACGGTTCGCAAATAGGACTCCCGATTAGAGAGTTACGAGCGAAAACGTAGGATTTTCCAACACTTAGGCTCAAAAATGGCCCGCCGTGGGTCCGGATAGGGAAACGGCCCCTCCAAAAATTGGAAACCGGCACGAGCACTTCGGTCAAAGGTAGAGTGACTCGTAGGAACTAACGGCTTGCAAATAGGACTCCCGGTTAGAGAGTTTCGAGCGAAAACATATGATTTTCCAACACTTAGGCTCCAAACCAGCCCGACCGGGGTCTGGAACAGGAAACAGCCCCTCCAAAAATAGGAAACCGACACTAGCACTTCGCTCGAGGGTAGAGTGACCCGTAGAAACTGACGGCTCGCAAATAGGACTCCCGGTTAGAGAGGTATAAGTGAAAACATATGGATTCTCCAACACCTAGGCTCCAAAACGGCCCGCCGAAGGTCCGGAACGGGAACCGGCCTCTCCAAACATCGAAAGCTGGCCCGAACACTTGGCTCGAGGGTAGAGTGACTCATAGGAACTGACGGCTCGCAAATAGGACTCCTAGTTAAAGAGCTACGAGCGAAATCATAGGATTCTCCAACACTTATGCTCCAAAACAGCCCACCGGGGGTCCGGAAAGGGAAACGGCCCCTCCGAAAATCGGAAACCAGCACGAGCACTTCGCTCGAGGGTAGAGTGACTCGTAGGAACTGACGGTTCGCAAATAGGACTCCCGATTAGAAAGTTACGAGCGAAAACATAGGATATTCCAACACTTAGGCTCTAAAACGGCCCGCCGGGGGTCTGGAATGGGAAACGGCCCCTCCAAAAATCAGAAACTGGTACGAGCACTTCGCTCGAGGGTAAAGTGACTCGTAGGAACAGACGGTTCAAAAAATAGGACTCCAATTATAGAGTTACGAGCGAAAACATAGTATTTTCCAACACTTAGGCACCAAAACGGCCCGCAGGGGGCGGGAACGGGAAATGGCCCATGCAAATGTCGCAAACCTGCATGAGCCCTTCCCTCGAGGGTAGAGTGACTCGTAGGAACTGACAGCTCACAAATAGAACTCCCGGTTAGAGAGTTCCGAGCGAAAACATAGGATTTTCCAACACTTAGGCTCCAAAACTGCCCGCCGGGGGTCCGGAATGGGAAACGGCCCCTCCAAAAATCGGAAACTGGCACGAGCACTTCGCTTGAGGGTAGAGTGACTCGTAGGAATAGACGGTTCAAAAATAGGACTCCAGTTATAGAGTTACGAGCGAAAACATAGTATTTTCCAACACTTATGCTCCAAAACGGCCCGCCGGGGGCAGGAACGGGAAACGGCCCATACAAAAATCGCAAACTGGCAAGAGCCCTTCCCTCGAGGGTAGAGTGACTCATAGGAACTGACAGCTCGCAAATAGGACTCCCGGTTAGAGAGTTACGAGCGAAAACATAGGATTCTCCAACACTTAGGGTCCAAAACGTCCCGCCGGGGGTCCGGACCGGGAAACGTCCCCTCCAAAAATCGGAAACCAGAACGAAGACTTCGTCGAGGTTGGAGTGACTCGTAGGAACAGATGGTTCGAAAGTAGGACTCCCGGTTAGATAGTTACGCTCGAAAACATAGTACTTTCTAACTCCAAAAATGGCCCGCTGGGAGTCTGGAACGGGAAACGGCTCCTTCAAAAATCGGAAACCAGCACAAACACTTCCCTCGAGGGTAGAGTGGCTCGTAGGAACTGACGGTTCGGAAATTGGACTCCTAGTTAGAGAGTTTTGAGCGAAAACATATGATTCTCCAACACTTAGGCTCCAAACCAGCCCGTCAGGGGTCCGGAACTGGAAATGGCCCCACAAAAAATCCTAAATTGACACTATCACTTTGCTCGAGGGTAGAATGACCCGTAGGAACAGACAGCTCGCAAATAGGACTCCCGGTTACAGAGTTACGAGTGAAAACAAAGGATTCTCCAACACCTAGGCTCCAAAACGGCCCACCGAAGGTCTGGAATGGGAAATTGCACCTCCAAAAATTAAAAATCGGCACGAGCACTTTGCTCGAGGGTAGAGTGACTCGTAGGAAATGACGGTTCGCAAATAGGACTCCCGGTTAGAGAGCTACGAGCGAAAACATAGGATTCTCCAACACTTAGGATCCAAAAACAGCCCGCCGGGGGTCCGGAACGGGAAACGGCCCCTCGAAAAATCAGAAACCGGCACGAGCACTTCCCTCGAGGGTAAAGTGACTCGTAGGAACTGACGGTTCGCAAATTCGACTCCCGGTTAGAGAGTTTCGTTCTAAAACATAGGATTTTCCAACACTTAAGCTCCAAACCGGCCCGACAGGAATACGGAACAGGAAACGGCCCCTTCAAAAATCGGAAACTGACAATAGCACTTCGCTCGAGGGTAGAGTGACCCGTAGGAACCGACGGCTCACAAATAGGACTCCCAGTTAGAGAGTTACGAGTGATAACGTAGGATTCTCCAACTCCTAGGCACCAAAACCGCGCACCGAAGGTCTGGAACGGGAAACGGCAGCTCTAAAAATTTAGAACTGGCACGAGCACTTCGATCGAGGGTAGAGTGACTCGTAGGAAATGACGGTTCACAAATACGACTCCCGGTTAGAGAGCTACGAGCGAAAACAATGGATTATCCAACACTTAGGTTCCAAAACAGCCCGCCGGGGGTCTGGAATGGGAAACGGACCCTCCAAAATTCGAAAACCGGCACGAGCACTTCGCTCGAGGGTAGAATGACTCGTAAGAATTGACAGTTCACAAATAGGACTCCCCGTTAGAGTGGTACGAGCGAAAACATAGGATTTTCCAACACTTAGGCTCCAACGGCCCTCCGGGCGTCCGGAGCGGGAAACGACCCCTCCAAAAATCGAAAACCAGCACGAGCACTTCGATCGAGGGTAGAGTGACTTGTAGGAACTGACGGTTCGCAAATAGGACTCCCTGTTAGACAGTTACGAGCGAAAACATGCGATTCTCCAACACTTAGGCTCTAAAAGAACCCGCCAGGGGTCCGGAAAGGGAAACGGCCCCAGGAAAAATTGGAAACCGTCACTTCGTTCGACGGTAGAGTGACTTGTAGGAACTGTCGGTCCGCAAATAGGACTCCCGATTAGAGAGTTACGAGCGAAATCGTAGGATTTTCCAACACTTAGGCTCCAAAATGGCCCGCTGTGGGTCCGGATCGGGAAACCGCCCCTCCAAAAATTGGAAACCAGCACGAGCACTTCGGTCGAAGGTAGAGTGACTTGTAGGAACAGACGGCTTGCAAATAGGACTCCCGATTAGAGAGTTTCGAGCGAAAACATATGATTTTCCAACACTTAGGCTCCAAACCGGCCCGACCGGGGTCCGGAACAGGAAACGCCCCTCCAAAACTTGGAAACAGACACTAGCACTTCGCTCAAGGGTAGAGTGACCCGTAGGAACTGACGGCTCGCATATAGGACTCCCGGTTAGAGAGTTACAAGCGAAAACATATGGATTCTCCAGCACCTAGGCTCCAAAACGGCCCACTGAGGGTCCGAAACGGGAACCGGCCCCTCCAAAAATCGAAAGCTGGCCCGAACACTTCGATCGAGGGTAGAGTGACTCATAGGAACTGACAGCTCGCAAATAGGACTCCGAGTTAAAGACCTACGAGCGAAAACATAGGATTCTCCAACACTTATGCTCCAAAACAACCCAGCGGGGGTCCGGAATGGGAGACGGCCACTCCAAAAATCGGAAACCAAAATGGGCACTTCGCTCGAGGGTAGAGTGACTCGTAGGAACTGACGGTTCGCAAATAGGACTCCCAGTTAGAAAATTACAAGCGAAAACATAGGATTTTCCAACACTTAGGCTCCAAACCGGCCCGCCGGGGATCCGGAATGGGAAACGGCCCCTCCAAAAATCAAAAACTAGCACGAGCACTTCGCTCGAGGGTAGAGTGACTCGTAGGAACTGACGGTTCAATAATTGGACTCCGGTTATAGAGTTACGGGCGAAAACATAGTGTTTTCCAACACTTAGGCTCCAAAATGGCCCGCCGGGGGCAGGAATGGGAAACGGCCCATTCAAAAATCACAAACCGGCAGGAGCCCTTCCCTCGAGGGTAGAGTGACTCTTAGGAATGACAGCTCGCAAATAGGACTCCCGGTTAGAGATTTAAGAGCGAAAACATCGGATCTTCCAACACTTAGGCTCCAAAATGGCCCGCCGGGGGTCTGGAATGGGAAACGGCCCCTCCAAAAATCGAAAACCGGAATGAACACTTCGCTCGAGGGTAGAGTGACTCGTAGGAACTGACAGTTCGAAAATAGGACACCAAGTTAGAGAGTTACGAGCAAAAATATAGTATTTTCCAAAACTTATGCACCAAAATGGCCCGCTGGGTGTCTGGAATGGGAAACGGGCCCTTCAAAAATCAAAATCCAGCATGAGCACTTCCCTCGAGGGTAGAGTGACTCGTAGGAACTGACGGCTCACAAATAGGACTCCCGGTTAGAGACTTACGAATGAAAACATAGGATTCTCTAACACTTAAGGTCCAAAATGGCCCGCTGGGGGTCCGGACCGGGAAACGTCCCCTCGAAAAATTGAAAACCGACAAGAGCGCTTCGCTCAATGGTAGAGTGACTCGTAGGAACCGACGGTTCGTAAATTGGACTCCCGGTTAGAGAGTTATGAGCGAAAACATAGGATCTTCCAACACTTAGGCACCAAAATGCCCCGCCGGGGGTCCAGAATGGGAAACGGCCCCTCGAAAAATCGGAAATTGGAATGAACACTTCGCTCGAGGTTAGAGTGACTCGTAGGAACAGATGGTTCGAAAGTAGGACTCCCGGTTAGATAGTTACGCGCGAAAACATAGTACTTTCTAACTCCAAAAACGGCCCGCTGGGGGTCTGGAACGAGAAAGGGCTCCTTCAAAAATCAAAAACTAGGACGAACACTTCCCTCAAGGGTAGAGTGACTCATAGGAACTGACGGTTCGCAAATTTGACTCCCGCTTAGAGAGTTTCATTCTAAAACATAGGATTTTCCAACACTTAGGCTCCAAACCGGCCCGACAGGAATACGGAATGGGAAACGGCCCCTCCAAAAATCGAAAACTGACACTAGCACTTCGCTCGTGGGTAGAGTGACTCATAGGAACTGATGGCTCACAAATAAGACTCGCGGATAGAGAGCTACGAGCGAAAACAATGGATTATCCAACACTTAGGCTCTAAAACAGCCCGCCGGGGGTCCATAACGGGAAACGGCCCACACAAAAATCGAAAACCGTCACGATCACTTCGTCGAGGGTAGAGTTACTCGTAGGAACTGACGGTTCGCAAATAGGACTCCCGATTAGAGAGTTATAAGGGAGAACATGCGATTCTCTAACACGTAGGCTCCAAAACGACCCGCCTGGGGTCCGGATCGGGAAATGGCCCTAGGAAAAATTGGAAACCGGCACTTCATTCGACGGTAGAGTGACTCGTAGGAACTGATGGCTCGCAAATAGGACTCTCGATTAGAGAGTTACAAGCGAAAACATAAGGATTGTCTAAAACATTGGCTCCTAAACGGCCCACCGAAGGTCCGGAATGGGAACCGGCACCTCTAAAAGTCGAAAACTGGCACGACCACTTCACTCGAGGGTAGAGTGACTCATAGGAATTGACGGTTCCCAAATAGGGCTCCCGGTTAGAGAGTTACAAGCGAAAACATAGTTTTTTCCAACACTTAGGCTCCAAAACTGCCCGCCGGGGGTCCGAAATGGGAAACATCCCCTTCTAAAATCGGAAACCAGCACAAACACTTCCCTCGAGGGTAGAGTGACTCGTAGGAACTGACAGTTCGCAAATTGGACTCCCGGTTAGAGAGTTTCGAACGAAAACATAGGACTTTCCAACACAGGCTCCAAATCGACCCGACAGGGGTCCGGAACATGAAACGGCCCCATCAAAAGTAGAAACTGACACTAGCACTTCGCTCGAGGGTAGAGTGACTCGTAGGAACTGACGGCACCCCCGGTTAGAGAGCTACGAGCGAAAACAATGGATTATCCAACACTTAAGCTCCAAAACAGCCCGCCGGGGGTCCATAACGGGAAACAGTCCCCGGAAAAATCAGAAACCGTCACGAGCACTTCGCTCGAGTGTAGACCGACTCGTAGGAACTGACTGTTCGCAAATAGGACTACCGATTAGAGAGTTACGAGCGAAAACATGTGATTCTCCAACACGTAGGCTCCAAAACGACCCGCCGGGGGTCCGGAATGGGAAACGGCCCCGGTAAAAATTAGAAACTGGCACTACGTTCGACGATAGAGTGACTCGTAGGAACTGACGGCTCACAAATAGGACTCCCGGTTAGAGAGTTACAAGCGAAAACATAAGGATTCTCCAACACCTAGGCTCCAAAACGGCCCACCGAAGGTTCGGAACGGGAACCGGCCCCTCCAAAAATCAAAAAATGGCCTATGCACTTCGCTCGAGGATAGAGTGACTCGTAGGAACAGACGGCTCATATATAGGATTCCTGGTTAGAAAACTACGAACAAAAATATAGGATTCTCCAACAATTAGCCTCCAAAACAGCCCACCGGGGGTCCTGAATGGGAAAGGGCCCCTCCAAAAATCAAAAACTGGCATGAGCACTTCGACCGAGGGTAGAGTGACACGTAGGAACTGACGGTTCACAAATAAGACTCTCGGTTAGAAAGTTACTAGCGAAAACATAGGATTTTCCAATACTTAGGCTCCAAGACGGCCGGCCGAGGGTCCGGAATAGGAAACGGCCCCTCCAAAAATTAGAAACTAGGACGAGCACTTCGCTCGACGGTAGAGTGACTCGTAGGAACTGACGGTTCGAAGATAGGACTCCCAGTTAGACAGTTACGAGCGAAAACATAGTATTTTCCAATAATTAGGCTCCAAAACGGCCCTCCGGGGGTACGGAACGGGAAACGTACCCTTCAAAATTAGCAACCTAGCACGAGCACTTCCCTCGAGTGTAGAGTGACTCGTAGGAACTGACAGCTCGCAAATAGGCCTCCCAGTTAGAGAGTTACGAGCGAAAACATAGGATTTTCCAACACTTCGGCTCCAAATCGGCCCGACAGGGGTCCCGAACGGGAAACGGCCCCTCCAAAAATCAGAAACCGATACTAGCACTTCGTTAGAGGGTAGAGTTACCCATAGGAACTGACGGCTCGCAAATAGGGCTCCCGGTTAGAGTGTTACGAGCAAAAACATAGGATTCTCCAACACCTAGGCTCCAAAACGGCCCACTGAAGGTCCGGAATGGGAAAGGGCCCCTTAAAAAATCGCAAACCGACACGAGCACTTCGCTCCAGGGTAGAGTGACTCGTAGGAACTGAAGGTTCGCAAATAGGACTACTGGTTAGAGAGTTACGGGCGAAAACATAGGATTTTCCAACACTTAGGCTCCAAAACGGCCTTCTGGGGGTCCAGAGCGGGAAACAACCCCTCCAAAAATTAAAAAACCGGCAGGAGCACTTCGCTCAAGGGTAGAGTGACTCGTAGAAACTGACAGCTCGCAAATAGGACTCCTGATTAGAGAGTTACGAGCGAAAACATAGGATTTTCCAACAATTGGGCTCCAAAACGGCCCGCCGGGGGTCCGTAACGGGAAACGGCCACAGGGAGAATTGGAGACTGCCACTTCATTCGACGGTAGAGTGACTCGTAGGAACTGACGGTTCCCAAATAGGACTCCCGGTTAGAGAGTTACGTGCGAAAACATAGGATTTTCGTACACTTAGGCTCCAAAACGGCCCGCTGTGGGTCCGGAACGGGAAACGGCCCCTCCAAAAATCGGAAACCAGTACAAGCACTTCGCTCAAGGGTAGAGTGACTCATAGGAACTGACGGTTAGCAAATAGGGCTCCCGGTTAGAGAGTTATGAGCGTAAACATAGTATTTTCCAACACTTAGGCTCTAAAACGGCCTGCCGGGGGCTCGGAATGGGAAACGGCCCCATCAAAATTCGGAAACCAGCACGTGCACATCTCTCAAGGGTAGAGTGACTCGTAGGAACTGACGGTTCGCAAATAGGACTCCCAGGTAGAAAGTTACGAGCGAAAACATAGTATTTTCCAAAAACGGCCCGTCGGGGGTCTAGAACGGGAAACGTCCCCTTTAAAAATCAGAAACCACCATGAACACTTCCCTCGTGGGTAGAGTGACTCGTAGGAACTGACGGTTAACAAATAGGACTCCCGGTTAGAGAGTTACGAGCGAAAACAAAGGATTCTCCAACACCTAGGCTCCAAAACGGCCCACCGAAGGTCCAGAACGGGAAACGGCAACTCCAAAAATCGAAAACCAACACGAGCACTTCGCTCGAGGGTAGAGTGAACTAGGAACTGACGGCTCACAAATAGGACTTTCGGTTAGAAAGCTACGAGCGAAAACATAGGATTCTCCAACACTTAGTCTCCAAAACAGCCTGTCGGGGGTCCGGAATGGGAAACGGCACCTTCAAAAATCGAAAGCCAGCATGAGCACTTTTCTCGAGGGTAAAGTGACTCGTTGGAACTGACGGTTCACAAATAGGACTCCCGATTAGAAAGTTACGAGCGAAAACATAGTATTTTAAAACGCTTAGTCTCCAAAACAGCCCGCCGGGGGTCTGGAATGGGAAACATCCCCTTCAAAAATCGGAAACCCGCATGAACAATTCTCTCATGGGTAGAGTGACTCGTAGGAACTGACTGTTCGCAAATAAGACTCCCGGTTAGAGAGTCACGAGTGAAAACATGCGGTTCTCCAACACTTAGGCTCCAAAACGACCCGCCGGGGTCCGAAATGGGAAACGGCCCCGGGAAAAAATGGAAATCGGCACTTCGTTCGAAGGTAGAGTGACTCGTAGGAACTGACGGTTCGCAAGTAGGACTCCCGGTTAGAGAGTTACGAGTGAAAACATAGGATTTTCAAACACTTAGGCTCCAAAACGGCCTGCCGTGGGTCCGGAACGGGAAACGGCCCCTCCAAAAATCGAAAACCAGCACGAGCACTTTGCTCAAGGGTAGAGTGACTCGTAGGAATTGACAGCTCGCAAATAGGACATCCAGTTAGAGAGTTACGAGCAAAAACATAGAATTTTTTTAACACTTAGGCTCCAAAACAGCTCGCTGGGGTTTTATAACGGGAAATGGTGCCAAGAATAATTGGAAACCGGCACTTCGTTTGATGGTAGAGTGACTCGTAGCAACTGACGGTTCACAAATAGGACTCCCGGTTAGAGAGTTACGAGCGAAAACATAGTATTTTTTAACACTTAGGCTCCAAAATGGCCCGGCGGGGGTCCGGAATGGGAAACGGCACTCTCAAAAATTGGAAACCAGCACGAGCACTTTTCTCGAGGGTAGAGTGACTCGTAGGAACTGACGGTTCTCAAATAGGACTCCCGGTTAGAAAGTTACGAGCGAAAACATAGTATTTTCCAACACCTAGTCTACAAAACGGCCCGCCGGGGGTCTGGAACGGGAAACGACCCCTTCAAAAATAGGAAACCCACACGAACACTTCTCTCGTGGGTATAGTGACTCGTAGGAACTGACGGTTTACAAATAGGACTCCCGGTTATAGAGTTACGAGCGAAAACATAGTATTTTTTAACACTTAGGGTCTAAAATGGCTCGGCAGGGGTCCGGAATGGGAAACTGCCCCCTCAAAAATCGGAAACCAGCACGAGCACTTTTCTCGAGGGTAGAGTTGAAAGTCCAAGGAATCCTAACCTTAGAGGGGGGTGAATAGGGTGATCTTCAATTTAATAGCCAATTTTAATTTCTTTCAATTTACTATTAAACTAGTGATGATTTTGTGAATAAGTACGGAAGATAAACAAATCAATCACCACAAGCCATTCACCATTACACAATGATTTATAGTGGTTCAGCCTTAATGCCTAGATCCACTACCGGCTTGTGCTCAACACCCCACCAGATTTCCACTATTTATGCTTTTGCAATAGGCTAAGCAATAACCTTTACAAAGTTGTTTTTCTAGGCTAAACAACAACCTATACACTATGCTTTTCTTAGGCGAAGCAATAACCTATATACTATGCTTTTCTTAGGCTAAGCAATAACCTCTACACTATGTTTCTTTCTCAAGAAAGTGTCTACACACCCGAAGAGAAATAGATTAAGCTCTTAAAAGGTGCCTCTTAATTAGGCAAATATGAAAGTGAAAATTAACTCACACAACTCACTAAGAAATGCAAAGATGAATGCTCATGGGGTGTGTGTGTGTGTAGAACTTCAATCGAGTTAAAATTAAGTCCAATGAATTTTATGCTTAAAGCATTTCAAAATTTAAAGCGCATAAATGATATGATTGAAGTCAAATGCAAATCACTTGAACAATTACAAACTTGTGAATGATATGAAAATCTAAAGATCACAGGTTGTATGAAAATAATTAAGACTAATCAAGTGATGCATGTGTAAAGTTGTTTTCAAAAACAAAGGTTTAACTAAAATTCTAAACAAATTGAAAACAACAAAGAAAGACTCAAACAAGTTAATGTATCATGCTATAAAGAAATCAAAGATTTAGGCTAAGCATGATTAACAAGGTTTATAATAAACTTGGTTTGAAATCAAGAGATGGAATCCAAAACATGTGAATCAAAGATAAGATATGGATTCCACACAACATAGTTAGCATGCTAGAAAACATTTTCCATAGGTTTAAAACAAAGCATGAAACATATGAACTAGGAAATTAAAGCTTACTAGAATTTAACTTCTTGTAATCAAGCTTTAGCTTTCCATTTGGACCAATCAAGCTTCCTTAATTCATTCCCTTTGCTTGGGCACTAAAAAACACCAAAAATGGCCTCTTTTTCCATCCCTTAATTCCTTGGAATGAACTTGCTTTTTATAGAAAAAGTGGTCCAATGGATGCCAGTCGGTCAGCCGACAACTAGGTGTCGGTTGACCGATTGCTCAACGGTCACATGCAACGGTCATATTTTTGAAAGTGTTTCTTACCCATATGCATTGGCCGGTTGACCGTCATTTATCGGTTGACCGACAAGGAACCGATAGCACAAAGATGATGAAAAAATCGTTGTCGGTTTTTGGAACCGACGAGCTCTCGGTCTTACAATTCATGCACCATCGGTTGACCGATGGGAGCCGACGAGCTGACCGATGGAGAAAGCCTGAACCTTTAGCTCTCTGGAAATGGAACCGATGGAGCCATCAGTTGACCTTGGTTCATTTGTGGGTTAGCCGATGCGAACCGACAACTTGACTGACAGAATGGTCAGGTTGATTTTCTGAGGATCTGAAGTTTTTTTTTTTTTTTGAAGAGTGAAACTTTGAAACAATTTGAAAACTCAGTTTTGAAAGGTGTTTTTATAAATTATTTCATCAAGAAAAACATGATTAAAATCAATATTCAAATAAACTAATCAAGAGTTTAAATTAAAACATGAGTATGTTAATTGAAAAGATGATTTTCAAGAAGAAACTTGTGAAATGAAAAATGCAAGTAATGAGATGAATATTATGCAAATGCAAGACATCAAATTGCAAACAACTTAGAGTCTAACAAGAGTGACTCGTAGGAACTGACGGTTCGCAAATTGGACTCCCGGTTAAAAAGTTACGAGCGAAAACATAGTATTTTCCAACACTTAGTCTCCAAAACGGCCTGCCGGGGGTCTGGAATGGGAAATAACCCCTTCCAAAATAGGAAACCAGCACGAACACTTCTCTCGTGGGTAGAGTGACCTGTAGGAACTGAATGCTCGCAAATAGGACTCCCGGTTAGAGAGTTACGAGCGAAACCATAGGATTCTGCAACACCTAGGCTCCAAAACGGCCCACCGAAGGTCCGGAACGGGAAAGGGCCACTCCAAAAATCGAAAACCAGCACGAGCACTTTGCTCGAGGGTAGAGTGACACGTAGGAACCGACGGCTCGCAAATAGGACTCCCGGTTAGAGAGTTACGAGCGAAAACATGCGATTCTCCAACACTTAGGCTCCAAAATGACCCGCCGGGGGTCCGGAATGGGAAATGGCCTAGGGAAAAACTAGAAACCAGCACTTCGGTCGATCGTAGAGTGACTCATAGGAACTGACGGGTCTCAAATAGGACTCCCGGTTAGAGAGTTACGAGCGAAAACATAGGATCTTCAAACACTTAGGCTCCAAAACAGCCCGCAGTGGGTCTGGAACGGGAAACGACCCCTCCAAAAATCAAAAACTGGCATGAGCACTTCGCTCAAGGGTAGAGTGACTCGTAGGATATGACCGCTCGCAAATAGGACTCCCGGTTAGAGAGTTACGAGCGAAAACATAGGATTCTCCAAAACCTAGGCTCCAAAATGGCGCACCGAAGGTCCAGAACGGAAAACGGCCCCTCTGAAGATCAAAAACCGGCACGAGCACTTTGCTCGAGGGTAGAGTGACTCGTAGGAACTGACGGCTCACAAATAGGACTCCGGGTTAGAGAGCTACGAGCGAAAATAATGGATTATCTAACACTTAGGCTCCAAAACAGCCCGCCGGGGGTCCATAACAGGAAACGGCCCCCGCAAAAATCGGAAACCGTCACGAGCACCTCGTCGAGGGTAGAGTTACTCGTAGGAACTGACGGTTCGCAAATAGGACTCCCGATTAGAGAGTTACAAGCGAAAACATGCGATTCTCCAACACTCAGGCTCCAAAACGACCCGCCGGGGGTCCGGAACGGGAAACGGCCCTAGGAAAAATTAGAAACCGGCACTTCGTTCGACGGTAGAGTGACTCGTAGGAACTGACGGCTCGCTAATAGGACTTCTGGTTAGATAGTTACAAGCGAAAACATATGGATTCTCCAACACCTAGGCTCCAAATCGGCCCACCGAAGGTCTGGAAAGGGAACCGGCCCCTCAAAAAATCGAAAACTGGCTCGAGTAATTTGCTCGTGGGTAGAGTGACTCGTAGGAACTGACGGCTCAAAAATAGGACTCCTGGTTAGAGAGCTACGAACGAAAACATAGGATTCTCCAACACTAAGGCTCCAAAATAGCCCACCGGGGGTCCTGAATGGGAAAGGGCCCCTCTAAAAATAAAAAACTGGCACGAGCACTTAGCTCGAGGGTAGAGTGACACGTAGGAACTGACGGTTCGCAAATAGGACTCTCGGTTAGAAAGTTACGAGCGAAAACATAGGATTTTCCAACAATGAGGCCCCAAAATGGCCCGCCGACAGTCCGGAATAGGAAACGGGCCCTCCAAAAATTAAAAACTGGCATGAGCACTTCGCTCGAGGGTAGAGTGACTCGTAGGAACTGACGGTTCGCAAATAGGACTCCCGGTTAGAGAGTTACGAGCGAAAACATACGATTCTCCAACACTTAGGCTCCAAAACAACCCGCCGGGGCTCCGGAACGGGAAATGGCCCCGGGAAAAAATGGAAATCGGCACTTCTTTCGACGGTAGAGTGACTCATAGGAACTGATGGTTGGCAAATAGGACTCCCGGTTAGAGAGTTACGAGCGAAAACATAGGATTTTCAAACACTTTGGCTCCATAACGACCCGCAGTGGGTCCGAAACGGGAAACGGCCCCTCCAAAAACAAAAACCGGCATGAGCACTTCGCTAAAACGTAGAGTGACTCGTAAGAACTGACAGCTCACAAATAGGACTCCCGGTTAGAGAGTTACGAACGAAAACATAGGATTTTCCAACACTTAGGCTCCAAAATGGCTCACCGGGGGTCTGTAACTGGAAATGGCCCTAGGAATAATTGGAAACCGGCACTTCTTTTGACGGTAGAGTGACTCGTAGGAACCGACGGTTCTCAAATAGGACTCCCAGTTAGAGAGTTACGAGCGAAAACGAAGGATTCTCCAACACCTAGGCTCCAAAACGGCCCACCGAAGGTCCGGAACGGGAAACGGCCACTTCAAAAATAAAACACCGGCACGAGCACTTCACTCAAGGGTAGAGTGACTCGTAGGAACTGACGGCTCATAAATAGGACTCTCGGTTAGAAACCTACGAGCGAAAACATAGGATTCTCTAACACTTAGTCTCCAAAACAGCCCGCCGGGGGTCCGGAATGGGAAACGGCTCCTTCAAAAGTCAAAAACCAGCACGAACACTTTTCTCGAGGGTAGAGTGACTCGTAGGAACTGACGGTTCACAAATAGGACTCCCGGTTAGAAAGTTACGAGCGAAAACATAATATTTTCCAACACTAAGTCTCCAAAATAGCCCGCCGAGGGTCTGGAATGGGAAACATCCCCTTCAAAAATTGGAAAGCCGCACGAACAATTCCCTCATGGGTAGAGTGACTCGTAGGAACTGACGGTTCGCAAATAGGACTCCCGGTTAGAGAGTTACGAGCAAATACATGCGATTCTCCAACACTTAGGCTCCAAAACGACCCGCCGGGGGTCCGAAATGGGAAACGGCCCCAAGAAAAAATGGAAACTGGCACTTTGTTTGATGGTAGAGTGACTCGTAGGAACTGACGGTTCGCAAATAGCACTCCCGGTTAGAGTGTTACGAGCGAAAACTTAAGATTTTCAAACACTTAGGCTCCAAAATGGCCTGCTGTGGGTCCGAAATGGGAAACGGCCCCTCCAAATATCGAAAACCGGCACGAGCACTTCGCTCAAGGGTATAGAGACTCATAGGAACGACAGCTCGCAAATAGGACTCCCGGTTAGAGAGTTACGAGCGAAAACCTAGGATTTTCCAACACTTAGGCTCCAAAACAGCTCGCTGGGGGTCTGTAACGGGAAATGGCCCTAGGAATAATTGGATACCGACACTTCGTCTGACGGAAGAGTGACTCGTAGGAACTGACGGTTCGCAAATAGGAGTCCCAGTTAGAGAGTTACGAGCGAAAACATAGTATTTTTTAACACTTAGGCTCCAAAATGGCCCGACGGGGGTCCGAAATGGGAAACGGCCCCCTCAAAAATCGAAAACCAACATAAGCACTTTTCTCGAGGGTAGAATGACTCGTAGGAACAGACGGTTCGAAAATTGGACTCGCAGTTAGAAAGTTACGAGCGAAAATAAACTATTTTCCAACACTTAGTCTCCAAAACTGCCAGCCGGGGGTCTGGAACAGGAAATGACCCCTTCAAAAATAGGAAACTAGCACGAACACTTCTCTCGTGGGTATAGTGACTCGTAGGAACTGACGGTTCGCAAATATGACTCCTAGTTAGAGAGTTACGAGCGAAAACATAGGATTCTCCAAGACCTAGGCTCCAAAACGGCCCACCGAAGGTCCGGAATGGGAAAAGGCCCCTCCAAAAATCGAAAACCGGCACGAGCACTTTTCTCGAGGGTAGAGTCACTCGTAGGAACTGACGGTTCGCAAATAGGACTCCCAGTTAGAAAGTTAGGAGCGAAAACATAGTATTTTCCTACACTTAGTCTCCAAAACGGCCCGCCGGGGGTCTGGAATGGGAAACGACCCTTTCGAAAATAGGAAACCAGCACGAACACATCTCTGGTGGGTACAGTGACTCGTAGGAACTGACGGTTCGCAAATAGGACTCCCGGTTAGAGAGTAAGGAGCGAAAACATAGAATTCCCCAACACCTAGGCTCCAAAACGGCCCACCGAAGTTCCGGAACAGAAAAGGGCCACTCCAAAAATTGAAAACCGGCACGAGCACTTTGCTCGAGGGTAGAGTGACCCGTATGAACTGACGGCTCCCAAATAGGACTCCCGGTTAGAGTGTTACGAGCGAAAACATGCGATTCTCCAACACTTAGGCTCCAAAACGACCCGCCGGGGTCCGGAACGGGAAACGGCCCCAGGAAAAATTGGAAACCGGCACTTCGTTCGACGGTAGAGTGACTCGTAGGAACTGACAGTTCGTAAATAGGACTCCCGGTTAGAGAGTTACTAGCGAAAACATAGGATTTTCTAACACTTAGGCTCCAAAACGTCCCCCCGTGGGTCCGGAACGGGAAACGGCCCCTCCAAAAATCGAAAACTGGCACGAGCACTTCACTCGAGGGTAGAGTGACCCGTAGGAACTGACGGCTCGCAAATAGGACTCCCGGTTAGAGAGTTACGAGCGAAAACATAGGATTCTCCAACACCTAGGCTCCAAAATGGCGCACCGAAGGTCCGGAACGGGAAACGGCCCCTCTGAAGATCGAAAACCGGCACGAGCACTTCGCTCGAGGGTAGAGTGACTCGTAGGACAGACAGGTCGCAAATAGGACTCCCGGTTAGAGAGTTACAATTGAAAATATTGGATTTTCCAACACTTAGGCTCCAAAACGGCTCGCCGGGGGTCTGTAACGGGAAATGGCCCTAGGAATAATTGGAAATCGGCACTTCTTTTGACGGTAGAGTGACTCGTAGGAACCGACGGTTCTCAAATAGGACTCCCAGTTAGAGAGTTACGAGTGAAAACAAAGGATTCTCCAACACCTAGGCTCCAAAACGGCCCACCAAAGGTCCGGAACGGGAAACGGCCACTTCAAAAATAAAACACCGGCACGAGCACTTCGCTCGAGGGTAGAGTGACGCGTAGGAACTGACGGCTCATAAATAGGACTCTCGATTAGAAAGCTACGAGCGGAAACATAGGATTCTCCAACACTTAGTCTCCAAAACAGCCCGCTGGGGGTCCGGAATGGGAAACAGCACCGTCAAAAATCGAAAACCAGCACGAGTACTTTTCTCAAGGGTAGAGTGACTCGTAGGAACTGACGCTTCAAAAATAGGACTCCCGATTAGAAAGTTATGAGCGAAAACATAGTATTTTCCAACACTTAGTCTCCAAAACAGCCCGCCGGGGGTCTGGAATGGGAAACATCCCCTTCAAAAATTGGAAACCCACACGAACAATTCCCTCGTGGGTAGAGTGACTCGTAGGAACTAATGGTTCACAAATAGGACTCCCGGTTAGAGAGTTACGAGCGAAAACATGCGATTCTCCAACACTTAGGCTCCAAAACGACCCGTCGGGGGTCCGAAACGGGACACGGGCCCGGGAAAAAATGGAATCCGGCACTTCGTTCGACGGTAGAGTGACTCGTAGGAACTGACGGTTCGCAAATAGGACTCCCAGTTAGAGAGTTACGAGTGAAAACTTAGGATTTTCAAACACTTACGCTCCAAAACAGCTCGCTGGGGGTCTGTAACGGGAAATCGCCCCAGGAATAATTGGAAACTGGCACTTCGTTTGACGTTAGAGTGACTCGTAGGAACTGCCGGTTCGCAAATAGGACTCCCGGTTAGAGAGTTACGAGCGAAAACATAGTATTTTTTAACACTTAGGCTCCAAAATGGCCCGACGGGGGTCCGGAATGGGAAACGGCCCCCTCAAGAATTGAAAACCAGCACGAGCACTTTTCTCGTGTGTTGAGTGACTCGTAGGAACTGACGGTTCGAAAATAGGACTCCCGGTTAGAAAGTTTCGAGCGAAAACATAGTGTTTTCCAACACTTAGTCTCCAAAATGGCCCGCCGGGGGTCTGGAACGAGAAACGACCCCTTCAAAAAATGGAAACCAGGACGAACACTTCTCTCATGGGTATAGTTACTCGTAGGAACTGACGGTTCGCAAATAGGACTCCCGGTTAGAGAGTTACGAGTGAAAACATAGGATTCTCCAACACCTAGGCTCCAAAACGGCCCACTGAAGGTCTGGAACGGGTAAGGGCCACTCCAAAAATCGAAAACCGGCACGAGCACTTTTCTCGATGCTAGAGTGACTCGTAGGAATTGACGGTTCGCAAATAGGACTCCCGGTTAGAAAGTTATGAGCGAAAACATTGTATTTTCCAACACTTGGTCTCCAAAACGGCCCGCCGGGGGTCTGGAATGGGAAACGACCCCTTCAAAAATAGGAAACCAGCAAGAACACTTCTCTCGGGGGTATAGTGACTCGTAGGAACTGACGGTTGGCAAATAGGACTCCTGGTTAGAGAGTTATGAGCGAAAACATAGGATTCTCCAACACCTAGGCTCCAAAACGGCCCGCCGAACGTTCGGAACGGGAAAGGGCCACTCTAAAAATCGAAAACCGGTACGAGCACTTTGATCGAGGGTGGAGTGACCCGTAGGAACTGACGGCTCACAAATAGGACTCCCGATTAGAGAGTTACGAGCGAAAACATGCGATTCTCCAACACTCAGGCTCCAAAATGACCCGCAGAGTGTCCGGAACGGGAAACGGCCCTGGGAAAAATTGGAAACTGGCACTTCGTACGACGGTACAGTGACTCGTAGGAACTGACGGCTCGCTAATAGGACTCCTGATTAGAGAGTTACAAGCGAAAACATATGGATTCTCTAACACCTAGGCTCCAAAACGGCCCACCGAAGGTCCGGAACGGGAACCGGCCCCTCCAAAAATTGAAAATTGGCTCGAGCACTTCGCTCGTGGGTAGAGTAACTCGTAGGAATAGACGGCTGACAAATAGGACTCCTGGTTAGAGAGCTACGAACGAAAACATAGGATTCTCCAACACTAAGGCTCCAAAACTGCCCACCGGGGGTCCTGAATAGGAAACGGCCCCTCCAAAAATTGGAAATTGGCACGAGCACTTCGCTTGAGGGTAGAGTGACTCGTAGGAACTGACGGTTCACAAATAGGACTCCCGGTTAGAGAGTTACGAGCGAAAATATGCGATTCTCCAGCACTTAGGCTCCAAAATGACCCGCCGGGGGTCCGGAACGGGAAATGGCCCCAGGAAAAAATGGAAATCGGCACTTCTTTCGACGGTAGAGTGACTCATAGGAACTGACGGTTGGCAAATAGGACTCCCGGTTAGAGAGTTAGGAGCGAAAACATAGGATTTTCAAACACTTAGGCTCCATAACGACCCGCAGTGGGTCCGAAACGGGAAACGGCCCCTCCAAAAATCAAAAATTGGCACAAGCACTTCGCTCAAGGGTAAAGTGACTCATAGGAACAGAAAGCTCGCAAGTAGGACTCCCGGTTAGGGAGTTACGAGGGAAAACATAGGATTTTCCAATACTTTGGCTCCAAACCGGCCCGACAGGGGTCCGGAACAGGAAACGGCCCCTCCAATTATCCGAAACTGACACTAGCACTTCGCTCCAAGGTAGAGTGACCTGTAGGAACTGACGGCTCGCAAATAGGACTCCCGGTTAGAGAGTTACATGCGAAAATATAGATTCTCCAACACCTAGGCTCCAAAATGGCGCACTGAAGGTCCGGAACGGGAAACGGCCCCTCTGAAGATCGAAAACCGAAACGAGCACTTCGCTCGAGGGTAATGTGACTCGTAGGAACTGACGGCTCGCAAATAGAACTCCCGCTTAGAGAGCTACGAGCGAAAACAATGGATTATCCAACACTAAGGCTCCAAAACAGCCCGCCGGGGGTCCATAATGGGAAACGGCCCCCGCAAAAATCGAAAACCATCGCGAGCACTTCATCGAGGGTAGAGTTACTCATAGGAACTGACGGTTCGCAAATAGTACTCCCGATTAGAGAGTTACAAACGAAAACATGCGATTCTCCAATACTCAGGCTAAAAAACGACCCGCCGGGGGTCCGGAACGGGAAACGGCCCCAAGAAAAATTGGAAACCGGCACTTCATTCGACGGTAGAGTGACTCGTAGGAACTGACGGCTCACAAATAGGACTCCCGTTAGAGAGTTACAAGTGAAAACATATGGATTCTCCAACACCTTGGCTCCTAAATGGCCCACCGAAGGTTCGGAATGGGAACCGGCCCCTCTAAAAACAGAAAACTGGCACCAGCATTTCACTCGAGGGTAGAGTGACTCATAGGAACTGACGGTTCGCAAATAAGGCTCCCGGTTAGAGAGTTACGAGCGAAAACATAGTTTTTTCCAACACTTAGGCTCCAAAACTGCCCGCCGGCGGTCCGGAACGGGAAACAACCCCTTCTAAAACCGGAAACCAGCACGAACACTTCCCTTGAGGGTAGAGTGACTCGTCGGAACTTACGGTTCGCAATTGGACTCCTGGTTAGAGAGCGAAAACATAGGATTTTCCAACACTTAGGCTCCAAACCGGCCCGACAGGGGTCCAGAACGGGGAACGGCCCCTTCAAAAATCAGAAACTGACGCTAGCACTTCGCTCGAGGGTAGAGTCACTCGTACGAACTGATGGCACGCAAATAGGATTCCCGGTTAGAGAGCTACGAGCGAAAACATAGGATTTTCCAACACTTAGGCTCCAAAACGGCTCGCGGGGGGTCTATAACGGGAAATGGCCCCAGGAATAATTGGAAACCGGCACTTCGTTTGACAGTAGAGTGACTCGTAGGAACTGACGGTTCGCAAATAGGACTCCCGGTTAGAGAGTTATGAGCAAAAACATAGTATTTTTTAACACTTAGGCTCCAAAATGGCCCGGTGGGGGTCCGGAATGGGAAACGGCCCCCTCAAAATCGGAAACCAGTAAGAGCACTTTTCTCGAGGGTAGAGTCACTCGTAGCAACTGACGGTTCGCAAATAGGATTCCCGGTTAGAAAGTTACGAGCGAAAACATAGTATTTTCCAACACTTAGTCTCCAAAATGGCCCGCCGGGGCTCTGAAACGGGAAACGACCCCTTCAAAAATAGGAAACCAGCACGAACACTTCTGTCGTGGGTATATTGACTCGTAGGAACTGACGGTTCGCAAATAGGACTCCCGGTTAGAGAGTTACGAGCGTAAACATAGGATTCTCCAACACCTAGGCTTCAAAACGGCCCACCAAAGGTCCGGAATAGGAAAGGGCCACTCCAAAAATTGAAAATCGGCACGAGCACTTTTCTCGAGGGTAGAGTGACTCGTAGCAACTGACGGTTCGTAAATAGGACTCCCGTTTTAAAAAACGAGCGAAAACTTAGTATTTTCCAACATTTAGTCTCCAAAACGGCCCGCCGGGGGTCTGGAACGGGAAACGAACCCTTCAAAAATAGCAAACCAGCACAAACACTTCTCTCGTGGGTATAGTGACTCGTAGGAACTGATGGTTCGCAAATAGGAGTCTCGGTTAGAGAGTTACGAGTGAAAACATAGGATTTTCTAACACCTAGGCTCCAAAACGGCCCACCGAAGGTCCGGAACGGGAAAGGGCCACTCCAAAAATTGAAAACCGGCATGAGCACTTTTCTCGAGGGTAGATTGACTCGTAGGAATTGACGGTTTGCAAATAGGACTCCCGGTTAGAAAGTTACAAGCAAAAACATAGTATTTTCCAACACTCAGTCTCAAAAACGGCCCGCCAGGGGTCTGGAACGGGAAACGACCCTTTAAAAAATAGGAAACTAGCACGGACACTTCTCTCGTGGGTATAGTGACTTGTAGGAACTGGCGGTTCGCAAATAGAACTCCCGGTTGGAGAGTTACGAGCGAAAACATAGGATTCTCCAACACCAAGGCTCCAAAACGGCCCCCCGAAGGTCCGGAACGGGAAAGGGCCACTCCAAAAATTGAAAACCAGCATGAGCACTTTGCTCGAGGGTAGAGTGACCCGTAGGAACTGACGGCTCGCAAATAGGACTCCTGGTTAGAGAGTTACGAGCGAAAACATGCGATACTCCAACACTGAGGCTCCAAAACGACCCGCCGGGGGTTTGGAACGGGAAACGGCCCTGAGAAAAATTGGAAATCGGCACTTCGTTCGACAGTAGAGTGACTCGTAGGAACTGATGGTTCGTAAATAGGACTCCCGGTTAAAGAGTTACGAGCGAAAACATAGGATTTTCCAACACTTAGGCTGCAAAACGTCCCCCGTAGGTCTGGAACGGGAAACGGCCCCTCCAAAAATCGGAAACCGGCACGAGCACTTCGGTCGAGGGTAGAGTGACCCGTAGGAACTGACGGCTCGCAAATAGGACTCCCGGTTAGAGAGTTAAGAGCGAAAACATAGGATTCTCCAACACCTAGGCTCCAAAACGGCGCACCGAAGGTCCAGAACGGGAAACGGCCCCTCTGAAGATCGAAAACCGGCATGAGCACTTCGCTCGAGGGTAGAGTGACTTGTAGGAACTAAGGGCTCGCAAATAGGACTCCAGGTTAGCGAGCTACGAGCGAAAACAATGGATTATCCAACACTTAGGCTCCAAAACAACCCGCCGGGGTTCATAACGGGAAACGTCCCCCCGTAAAAATCAGAAACCGTCACGAGCATTTAGTCGAGGGTAGAGTTAGTCGTAGGAACTGACGGTTCGCAAACAGGACTCCCGATTAGAGAATTACAAGCGAAAACATGCGATTCTCCAACACTCAGGCTCCAAAACGACCCGCGGAGGGTCCGGAATGGGAAACGGCCCCAGGTAAAATTGGAAACCGGCACTTCGTTGGATGGTAGAGTGACTCGTAGGAACAGACGGCTCGCTAATAGGACTTCCTGTTAGAGAGTTACAAGCGAAAACATATGGATTCTCCAACACCTAGGCTCCAAAACGGCCCACCGAAGGTCCGGAACGGGAACCGGCCCCTCAAAAAATTGAAAACTGGCTCGAGCACTTCGCTCGTGGGTAGGGTGACTCCTAGGAACTGACGGCTCACAAATAGGACTCCTGGTTAGAGTGCTACGAACGAAAACATAGGATTCTCCAACACTAAGGCTCCAAAACTGCCCACCGGGGGTCTTCAATTGGAAAGGGCCCCTCTAAAAATCAAAAACCGGCACGAGTACTTCGCTCGAGGGTAGAATGACACGTAGGAACTTACGGTTTGCAAATAGGACTCTCGGTTAGAAAGTTACGAGGAAAAACAAAGGATTTTCTAACACTTAGGCTCCAAAACGGCCCGCCGGGGGTCCGAAATAGGAAACGGCCCCTCCAAAAATTGAAAACTGGCACGAGCACTTCGTTCGAGGGTAGAGTGAATCGTAGGAACTGACTGTTCGCAAATAGGATTCCCGGTTAGAGAGTTACGAGCGAAAATATGCAATTCTCCAACACTTAGGCTCCAATACGACCCGCCGGGGGTCCGAAATGGGAAATGGCTTCGGGAGAAGATGGAAACCGGCACTTCATTCAACGGTAGAGTGACTCGTAGGAACTGACGGTTCGCAAATTGGGCTCCCGGTTAGAGAGTTACGAGCGAAAACATAGGATCTTTAAACACTTAGGCTCCAAAACGGCCCGCAGTGGGCCTGGAACAGGAAATGGCCCATCCAAAAATCGAAAATTGGCACGAGCACTTCGCTTAAGGGTAAAGTGATTCGTAGGAACTGAAAGCTCGCAAGTAGGACTCCCGGTTAAAGAGTTACGAGGGAAAACATAGGATTTTCCAACACTTAGGCTCCAAACCGGCCCGACAGGGGTTCGGAAAAGGAAACGGCCCCTCCAAAAATCAGAAACCGGCACGAGCACTTCGGTCGAGGGTAGAGTGACCCGTAGGAACTGACGGCTCGAAAATAGGACTCCCGGTTAGAGAGTTACAAGCGAAAACATAGATTCTCTAACACCTAGGCTCCAAAACGGCGCACCGAAGGTCCGGAATGGGAAACGGCCCCTCTGAAGATCGAAAACCGGAACGAGCACTTCGCTCGAGGGCAGAGTGACTTGTAGGAACTGATGGATCGCAAATAGGACTCCCGGTTAGAGAGCTATGAGCGAAAATAATGGATTATCCAACACAAAGGCTCCAAAACAGCCCGCCGGGGTCCATAACGGGAAACGGCCCCCGCAAAAATTAGAAACCGTCATGAGCACTTCGTCGAGGGTAGAGTTACTCGTAGGAACTGAAGGTTCGCAAATAGGACTCCCGATTAGAGAGTTACAGGCGAAAAAATGCGATTCTCCAATACTCAGGCTCCAAAACGACCCGCCGGGGGTCCGGAACGGGAAATGGCCCCAGGAAAAATTGGAAACCGGCACTTCATTCGACGGTAGAGTGACTCGTAGGAATTCACGGCTCATAAATGGGAACCGGCCCCTCTAAAAATCGAAAACAGGCACCAGCACTTCACTCGAGGGTAGAGTGGCTCATAGGAACTGACAGTTTGCAAATAGGGCTCCCGGTTAGAGAGTTACGATCGAAACATAGTTTTTTCCAATAGTTAGGCTCCAAAACTGCCCGCCGAGGGTCCAGAATGGGAAACATCCCCTTCTAAAATCGAAAACCAGAATGAACACTTCCCTCGAGGGTAGAGTGACTCGTAGGATCTGACGGTTCGCAAATTGGACTCCCAGTTAGAGAGTTTCGAGCGAAAACATAGGATTTTCCAACATCTAGGCTCCAAACCGGTCCGACAGGGGTCCGGAATGGGGAACGGCCCCTTCAAAAATCAAAAACTGACTCTAGCACTTCGCTCGAGGGTAGAGTGACTCGTAGGAACTGATGGCACGCAAATAGGACTCCCGGTTAGAGAGCTACGAGCGAAAACATAGGATTTTCCAGGAATATTTGGAAACCGGCACTTCTTTTGACGGTAGAGTCACTCATAGTAACTGACGGTTCGCAAATAGGACTCCCGGTTAGAGAGTTACGAGCGAAAACAAAGGATTCTCCAACACCTAGGCTCCAAAACGGCCCTCCGAAGGTCCAGAACGGGAAACGGAAACTCCAAAAATCGAAAACCAACACGAGCACTTCGCTCGAGGGTAGAGTGAACTAGGAACTGACGGCTCGCAAATAGGACTCTAGATTAGAAAGCTACGAGCGAAAACATAGGATTCTCCAACACTTAGTCTCCAAAACAGCCTGCCGGGGGCCCGGAATGGGAAACGACACCTTCAAAAATCAAAAACCAGCATGAGCACTTTTCTCGAGGGTGAAGTGACTCATTGGAACTGACGGTTCACAAATAGGACTCCCAGTTAGAAAGTTACGAGCGAAAACATAGTATTTTCCAACGCTTAGTCTCCAAAATAGCCCGCCGAGGGTCTGGAATGGGAAACATCCCCTTCAAAAATTGGAAACCCGCACGAACAATTCCCTCGTGGGTAGAGTGACTCGTAGGAACTGATGGTTCACAAATAGGACTCCCGGTTAGAGAGTTACGAGCGAAATCATGTGATTCTCCAACACTTAGGCTCCAAAACGACCCACCGGGGGTCCGGAACGGGAAATGGCCCCGGGAAGAAAAGGAAACCGGCACTTCGTTCGACGGTAGAGTGACTTGTAGGAACTGACGGTTCGGAAATAGGACTCCCGGTTAGAGAGTTACGAGCGAAAACATAGGATTTTCAAACACTTTGGCTCCAAAACGGCCCGCCGTGGGTCCGGAACGGGAAACGGCGCCTCCAAAATTCGAAAACTGGGATGAGCACTTCGCTCAAGGGTAGATTACTCATAGGAATTGACTGCTCGCAAATAGGACTCCCGGTTAGAGAGTTACGAGCGAAAACATAGGATTTTCCAACACTTAGGCTCGAAAACAGCTCGCTGGGGGTCTATAACGGGAAATGGCCCTAATTGGAAACTGGCACTTCGTTTGACAGTAGAGTGACTCGTAGGAACTGACAGTTCGCAAATAAGATTCCCGGTTAGAGAGTTACGAGCGAAAACATAGTATTTTTTAACACTTAGGCTCCAAAATAGCCCGGTGGGGGTCCAGAATAGGAAAAGGCCCCCTCAAAAATCGGAAACCAGCATGAGCACTTTTCTCGAGGGTAGAGTGACTCGTAGCAACTGACAGTTCGTAAATAGGACTCCCGGTTAGAAAGTTACGAGCGAAAACATAGTATTTTCCAACACTTAGTCTCCAAAACGGCCCGCCGGGGGTCTGGAATGGGAAACGACCCCTTCAAAAATAGGAAACCGGCACAAACACTTCTCTCGTGGGTATAGTGACTCGTAGGAACTGACGGTTCACAAATAGGACTCCCGGTTAGAGAGTTACGAGCGAAAACATGGGATTCTCCAACACCTAGGCTCTAAAATGGCCCACCGAAGGTCCGGAACGGGAAAGGGCCACTCCAAAAATTGAGAAACGGCACGAGCACTTTTCTCGAGGGTAGACTGACTCGTAGCAACTGACGGTTCGCAAATAGGACTCCTGTTTTAAAAAACGAGCGAAAACATAGTATTTTCCAACACTTAGTCTCCAAAATGGCCCGCCGGGGGTCTGGAACGAGAAAAGACCCCTTCAAAAATCGAAAACCAGAATGAACACTTCTCTCGTGGGTATAGTGACTCGTAGGAACTAACAGTTTACAAATAGGAGTCCCGATTAGAGAGTTACGAGCGAAAACATAGGATTTTCTAACACCTAGGCTCCAAAACGGCCCACCAAAGGTCCGGAACGGGAAAGGGCCACTCCAAAAATCGAAAATCGGCACGAGCACTTTTCTCGAGGGTAGAGTGACTCATAGGAACTGACGGTTTCGGTTAGAAAATTATGAGCGAAAACATAGTATTTTCCAACACAGTCTCCAAAACGGCCCGCCGGAGGTCTAGAACGGGAACGACCCCTTCAAAAATTGAAAACCAGCACAAAAACTTCTCTCGTGGGTATAGTGACTCGTAGGAACTGACGGTTCGCAAATAGGACTCCCGGTTAGAGAGTTACGAGCGAAAACATAGGATTCTCCAACACTAAGGCTCCAAAACAGCCCACCGAAGGTCCGGAATGGGAAAGGGCACTCCAAAAATCGAAAACCGGTACGAGCACTTTGCTCGAGGGTAGAGTGACCTGTAGGAACTGACGGCTTACAAATAGGACTCCCGGTTAAAGAGTTAAGAGCGCAAACATGCGATTCTCCAACACTTAGGCTCCAAAACGACCCGCCGGGGCTCCGGAACGGGAAACGGCCCCATGAAAAATTGGAAACCGGCACTTCGTTCGACGGTAGGGTGACTCGTAGGAACTGACGGTTCGTAAATAGGACTCCCAGTTAGAGAGTTACGAGCAAAAACATAGGATTTTCCAACACTTAGGCTCCCAAACGTCCCCCCTTGGATCCGGAATGGGAAACGGCCCCTCCAAAAATCGGAAACCGGCACAAGCACTTTGCTCGAGGGTAGAGTGACCTGTAGGAACTGACGGCTCGCAAATAGGACTCCCGGTTAGAGAGTTATGAGCGAAAACATAGGATTCTCCAACACCTAAGCTCCAAAACGGCGCAACGAAAGTCCGGAATGGGAAACGGCCCATCTGAAGATCGAAAACCGGCACGAGCACTTCGATCAAAGGTAGAGTGACTCGTAGGAACTGACGGCTCGCAAATAGGACTCCAGGTTAGAGAGCTACGAGTGAAAACAATGGATTATCCAGCACTTAGGCTCCAGAACAGCCCGCCGGGGGTCCATAATGGGAAAGGGCCCCCGTAAAAATTGGAAACCATCACGAGCACTTCGTCGAGGGTAGAGTTACTCGTAGGAAATGACGGTTCACAAATAGGAATCCCAATTAGAGAGTTACAAGCGAAAACATGCGATTGTCCAACACTCAAGCTCCAAAACGACCCGCCGGGGGTCCGGAAAGGGAAACGGCCACAGGAAAAATTTGAAACCGGCACTTCGTTCGACGGTAGAGTGACTTGTAGGATTTGACGGCTCACTAATAGGACTCCCGGTTAGAGAGTTACAAGTGAAAACATATGGATTCTCCAACACCTAGGCTCCAAAACGGCCCACCGAAGGTCCAGAATGGGAACCGGCCCCTCCAAAAATCAAAAACGGGCTCGAGCACTTCGCTCGTTGGTAGAGTGACTCGTAGGAACTGACGGCTCACAAATAGGACTCCTAGTTAGATAGCTACGAACAAAAACATAGGATTCCCCAATACTAAGGCTCTAAAACAGCCCACCAGGGGTCCTGAATCGAAAAGGGCCCCTCTAAAAATAAAAAACCCGTATGAGCACTTCGCTCGAGGGTAGAGTGACACGTAGGAACTGACGGTTCGCAAATAGGACTCTCGGTTAGAAAGTTACGAGCGAAAACATAGGATTTTCCAACACTTAGGCTCCAAAACGGCCCACAGGGGGTCCGGAATAGGAAACAGCCCCTCGAAAATTCAAAAACTGGCACGAGCACTTCGCTCGAGGGTAGAGTGACTCGTAGAAACAGACGGTTCGCAAATAGGACTCTCGGTTAGAGAGTTACAAGCGAAAAGATGCGATTCTCCAACATTTAGGCTCTAAAACGACCCGCCGAGGATCCGGAATGGGAAATGGCTCCGAGAAAAAATGGAAACCGGCACTTTGTTCGATGGTAGAGTGACTCGTAGGAATTGACGGTTCGCAAATAGGACTCCCGGTTAGAGAGTTACGAGCGAAAACACTGTATTTTCAAACACTTTGGCTCCAAAACGGCCCGCAGTGGGTAGGAATGGGAAACGGCCCCTCCAAAAATCAAAAACCGGCATGAGCACCTCGATCAAGGGTAGAGTGACTCGTAGGAACTGACTGCTCGCAAATAGGACTCCCGGTTAGAGAGTTACGAGCGAAAACATAGGATTTTCCAACACTTAGGCTCCAAAATGGCTCTCTGGGGGTCTGTAACGGGAAATGGCCCCAGGAATAATTGGAAACCGGCACTTCTTTTGACGGTAGAGTAACTCGTAGGAACAGACGGTTCGCAAATAGGACTCCCGGTTAGAGAGTTACGAGCGAAAACATAGGATTTTCCAACACCTAGGCTCCAAAACAGCACGCCGTGGGTCCGGAATGGGAAACGGCCCCTCCAAAAATCGAAAATTGGCACGAGCACTTCGCTCAAGCGTAGAGTGACTCGTAGGAAGTGAAAGCTCGTAAGTAGGATTCTCGGTTAGTGTGTTACGAGGGAAAACATAGGATTTTCCAACACTTAGGCTCCAAACTGGCTCGATAGGGGTCCGGAATGGGAAACGGTCCCTCGGAAAATCCGAAACTGACACTAGCACTTCGTTCGAGGGTAGAGTGACCCGTAGGAACTGACGGCTCGTAAATAGGACTCCCGGTTAGAGAGTTACAAGTGAAAACATAGGATTATCCAACACCTAGGCTCCAAAACGTCGCACCGAAGGTCTGGAATGGGAAACGGCCCCTCTGAAGATAAAAAACCGGCACGAGCACTTCGCTCGAGGGTAGAGTGACTCGTAGGAACTGACGTCTCGTAAATAAGACTCCAGGTTAGAGAGCTACGAGCGAAAACAATGGATTATCCAACACTTAGGCTCCAAAACGCCCCCCCGTAAAAATAAAAAACCATCACGAGCACTTCGTCGAGGGTAGAGTTACTCGTAGGAACTGACGGTTCGTAAATAGGACTCCCGATTAGAGAGTTAGAAGCGAAAACATGCGATTCTCCAACACTCAAGCTCCAAAACGACCCACCGGCGGTCTGAAACGGGAAATGGTCCCAGGAAAAACTGGAAATCGGCACTTCATTCGACGGTAGAGTGACTCGTAGGAACTGACGGCTCACAAATAGGACTCCCGGTTAGAGAGTTACAAGCGAAAACATATGGATTCTCCAACACCTTGGCTCCTAAACGGCCCACCGAAGGTCCGGAATGGGAACCGGCCCCTCTAAAAATCGAAAACTAGCTCCAGCACTTCACTCGAGGGTAGAGTGACTCATTGGAACTGACGGTTTGCAAATAGGGCTCCCGGTTAGAGAGTTACGAGCGAAAACATAGTTTTTTCCAACACTTGGGCTCCAAAACTGCCCGTCGGGGGTCCGGAATGGGAAACATCCCCCCTCTAAAATCTGAAACCAGCACGAACACTTCCCTCGAGGGTAGAGTGACTCGTAGGAACTGAGGGTTCCCAAATTGGACTCCCGGTTAGAGAGTTTCGAGCGAAAACATAGGATTTTCCAACACTTAGGCTCGAAACTGGCCCGACAGGGGTCCGGAACGGCGAACGTCCCCTTAAAAAATCAGAAACTGACACTAGCACTTCGCTCGAGGGTAGAATGACTCGTAGGAACCGATGGCATGCAAATAGGACTCCCGGTTAGAGAGCTACGAGCGAAAACAATGGATTATCCAACACTTAGGCTCCAAAATAGCCCGACGGGGGTCCATAACGGGAAATGACCCCCGGAAAAATCGGAAACCGTCACGAGCCTTCGCTCGAGGGTAGACTGACTCGTAGAAACTAACGGTTCGCAAATAGGACTACCGATTAGAGAGTTACGAGCGAAAACATGCGATTCTCCAACACTTAGGCTCCAAAACGACCGCCGGGGGTCTTGTACGGGAAACGGCCCCAGTAAAAATTGGACACCGACACCCCATTCGATGGTAGAGTGACTCGTAGGAACTAACGGCTCGTAAATAGGACTCTCGGTTAGAGAGTTACAAGCGAAAACATATGGATTCTCCAACACATAGGCTCCAAAATGGCCCACCGAAGGTCCGAACGGGAGCCGGCCCCTCCAAAAATTTAAAAATGGCCCAAGCACTTCGCTCGAGGGTAGCGTGACTCATAAGAACTGACGGCTGACAAATAGGACTCCTGGTTAGAGAGCTACGAACGAAAACATAGGATTCTCCAACACTTAGTCTCCAAAACAGCCCACCGGGGGTCCTAAATGGGAAAGGGCCCCTCCACAAATCAAAAACAGGCACGAGCACTTCAATCGAGGGTAGAGTGACACGTAGGAACTGACGGTTCGCAAATAGGACTCTCGGTTAGCAAGTTACGAGCGAAAACATAGGATTTTCCAACACTTAGGCTCCAAAACGGCCCACCGGGGGTCCGGAGTAGGAAACGACCCCTCCAAAAATTGGAAACTGGCACGAGCACTTCGCTCGAGGGTAGACTGACTCGTAGGAACTGACGGTTCGAAAATAGCACTCCCAGTTAGAGAGTTACGAGCGAAAGCATAGTATTTTCCAACACTTAAGATCCAAAACGGCCCGCTGGGGGTATGGAACGGGAAACGGACCCTTTAAGATTCGCAAGCCAGCACGAGCACTTCCCTCAAGGGTAGAGTGACTCGTAGGAACTAACAGCTCGCAAATAGGACTCCCGGTTAGAGAGTTACGAGCGAAACGATAGGATTTTCCAACACTTAGGCTCCAAAACGGCCCGCCGGGGGTTCGGAACAGGAAACGGCCCCTCCAAAAATCAGAAACCGGAATCAACACTTCGCTCGTGGGTAGAGTGACTCGTAGGAACTGAAAGTTCTAAAATAGGACTCCCAGTTCGAGAGTTACGAGTGAAAATATAGTATTTTTTAACACTTAGGCTCCAAAACAGCCCGCCGGGGGTCTGGAACGGGAAACGACCCCTTCAAAAAAAAGAAACCTGCACGAGCACTTCCCTCGAGGGTAGAGTGACTCGTAGGAACTGTCGGTTCGTAAATTGGACTACTGGTTAGAGAGTGTTGAGTGAAAACATAGGATTTTCCAACACTTAGGCTCCAAAACGGCCCGCCGGCGGACCGGAACCGGAAACGGCCCCTACAAAAATCGAAAACAGAAACGAACATATCCCTCGGGGGTAGAGTAACTCGTAGGAAATGACGGTTCACAAATAGGACTCCCGGTTAGAGAGTTTCAAGCGAAAACATAGAATTTTCAAACACTTCGGCTCCAAGTCGGCCCGAGATGGGTCCAGAATGGGAAACGGCCCCTCCAAAAATCAAAAACTGACACTAGCACTTCGCTAGAGGGTAGAGTTACCAGTAGGAACTCACGGCTTGCAAATAGGACTCCCGGTTAGAAAGTTACGAGCGAAAACATAAGATTCTCCAACACCTAGGCTCCAAAACGGCCCACTGAAGGTCCGGAATGGGAAAAGGGCCCCTCCAAAAATCGCAAACGGGCACGAGCACTTCGCTCGAGGGTAGAGTGACTCGTAGGAACTGAAGGTTTGCAAATAGGACTACCGGATAGAGAGTTACGTGCGAAAACATAGGATTTTCCAACACTTAGGCAACAAAATGGCCCGCCGTCGGTCCAGAACGGGAAACAGCCCCTCCAAAAATTGGAAACCGGCACGAGCACTTCGCTCAAGGGTAGAATGACTCATAGGAACTGACGGTTCACAAATAGGGCTCCCGGTTAGAGAGTTATGAGCGTAAACATAGTATTTTCCAGCACTTAGGCTCCAAAACGGCCCGCCGGGGGCCCGGAATGTGAAACGGCCCCTTCAAAAATCAAAAACCAGCACGAGCACATTTCTCAAGGGTAGAGTGACTCGTAGGAACTGACGGTTCGTAAATAGGACTCCCGGGTAGAAAGTTACGAGCGAAAACATAGTATTTTCCAACACAGTCTCCAAAATGGCCCGCCGGGGGTCTTGAACGGGAAACGTCCCCATAAAAAATCGAAAACGACCACGAACACTTCCCTCGTGGGTAGAGTGACTCGTAGGAACTGACGGTTAACAAATAGGACTCCCGGTTAGAGAGTTACGTGCGAAAACAAAGGGTTCTCCAACACCTAGGCTCCAAAATGGCCCCCCGAAGGTCTGGAACGGGAAACGGCCACTCCAAAAATAAAAAACCGCCACGAGCACTTCGCTCGAGCGTAGAGTGACTCGTAGGAACTGACGGTTCACAAATAGGACTCCCGGTTAGAGAGTTTCAAGCGAAAACATAGGATTTTCAAACACTTCGGCTCCAAATCGGCCCGACAGGGGTACGGAACGGGAATCGGCCCCTCCAAAAATCGTAAACCGACACTAGCACTTCGATAGAGGGTAGAGTTACCAGTAGGAACTGATGGCTCGCAAATAAGACTCCCGGTTAGAGAGTTACGAGCGAAAACAAAGGATTCTCCAACACCTAGGCTCGAAAACAGCCCACCAGGTCCGGAATGGGAAAGGGCCCCTCCAAAAATCGCAAACCGGCACGAGCACTTTGCTCGAGGGTAGAGTGACTCGTAGAAACTGAAGGTTCGCAAATAGGACTACCGGATAGAGTGTTACAAGTGACAACATAGGATTTTCCAACACTTAGGCTCCAAAACGGCCCTCCGGGGGTCCGGAGAGGGAAACGACCCCTCCAAAAATTGAAAAACTGGGAGGAGCACTTCGTTCAAGGTTAGAGTGACTCGTAGGAACTGACCGCTCGCTAATAGGACTCCGGGTTAGAGAGTTACGAGCGAAAACATAGGATTTTCCAACACTTAGGCTCCAAAACGGCCCGCCGAGGGTCCGTAACGGGAAACAGCCGCAAGAAAAATTGGAGACCGGCATTTCGTTCCACGGTAGAATGACTCGTTGGAACTGTCGGTTCGCAAATAGGACTCCCGGTTAGAGAGTTACGTGCGACAACGTAGGATTTTCTAACACTTAGGCAACAAAACCGCCCGCCGGGGACCCGGAATGGGAAATGGCCCCTCCAAAAATCGGAAACCAGCACGAGCACATTTTTCAAGGGTAGTGTGACTCGTAGGAATTGACGGTTCGTAAATAGGATTCCCGGGTAGAAAGTTACGAGCGAAAACATAGTATTTTCCAACACTTAGTGTCCAAAACGGCCCGCCGAGGGTCTAGAATGGGAAACTTTCCCTTCAAAAATTAGAAACCACCACGAACACTTCTCTCGTGGGTAGAGTGACTCGTAGGAACTGACGGTTGACAAATAGGACTCCCGGTTAGAGAGTTACGAGCGCAAACAAAGGATTCTCCAACACCTAGGCTCCAAAACGGCCCACCGAAGGTCCGGAATGGGACACGGCCACTCCAAAAATAAAAAACTGGCACGAGCACATCGCTCGAGGGTAGAGTGACTCGTAGGAACTGACGGCTCGCTAATAGGACTCTCGGTTAGAAAGCTATGAGCGAAAACATAGGATTCTCCAACACTTAGTCTCCAAAACAGCCCGCCGGGGGTCCAGAATGGGAAACGACACCTTCAAAAATCGAAAACTAGCACGAGCACTTTTCTCGAGGGTAGAGTGACTCATCGGAACTGATGGTTCGCAAATAGGACTCCCGATTAGAAAGTTACGAGCGAAAACATAATATTTTCCAACACTTAGTCTCCAAAACAGCCGGCCATGGGTCTGGAATGGGAAACATCCCCTTCAAAAATCGAAAACCGGCACGAACAATTCCCTCGTGGGTAGAGTGACTCGTAGGAACTGACTGTTCGCAAATAGGACTCCCGGTTAGAGAGTTACGAGAGAAAACATGCGATTCTCCAAAACTTTGGCTGCAAATCGACCCGCCGGGGATCCGAAACGGGAAACGGCCATGGGAAGAAATGGAAACCGACAGTTCGTTTCACGGTAGAGTGACTCGTAGGAACTGACTGTTCGCAAATAGGACTCCCGGTTAGAGAGTTACGAGCGAAAACATAGGATTTTCAAACACTTAGGCTCCAAAACGGCCCGCCGTGGGTCTGGAATGGGAAATGTCCCCTCCAAGAATCGAAAATCGGCAAACGAAGCACTTCGCCTCAAGAAGTAAGTGACTCATAGGTAACTGATAGCTCGCAAAATAGGACCCCGGTTAGAGGAGGTTACGAGGCGAAACATAGGAATTTTCCAACATTTACGCTCCAAAAAACGCTCGCTTCGGGGTCTGTAACGGGAAATGGCCCCCAGGAATATTGGAAACCGGCACTTCGTTTGACGGTAGAGTGACTCGTAGGAAATGATGGTTCCAAATAGGACTCCCCAGGTTTAAAGAGGTAAGAAGCGGAAAACATAGTATTTTTTAACACTTAGGCTCCAAAATGGCCCGGCGGGGGTTCGGAAGGAGAAACGGCCCCTCAAAAATCGGAAACCAGCATGAGCACTTTTCTCGAGGGTAGAGTGAATCGTAGGAACTGACGGTTCGCAAATAGGACTCCCGGTTAGAAAGTTACGAGCGAAAACATAGTATTTTCCAACACTTAGTCTCCAAAATGGCCCGCTGGGGGTCTGGAACGGGAAACGACCCCTTCAAATATAGGAAACCAGCACAAACACTTCTCTCGTGGGGATAGTGACTCGTAGGAACTGACGGTTCGCAAATAGGACTCCCGGTTAGAGAGTTACGAGCGAAAACATAGTATTTTTTAACACTTAGGCTCCAAAATGGCCTGGCGGGGGTTTCGAATGGGAAACGGCCCCCTCAAAAATCAGAAAGCCGCACGAGCACTTTTCTCGAGGGTAGAGTGACTCGTAGGAACTGACGGTTCGCAAATAGGACTCCCGGTTAGAAAGTTACGAGCGAAAACATAGTATTTTCCAACACAGTTTCCAAAACAGCCCGCCGGGGGTCTGGAATGGGAACAACCCCTTCAAAAATAGGAAACCATCAAGAAAACTTCTTTCGTGGGTATAGTGACTCGTAGGAACTGACGGTTCGCAAATAGGACTCCCGGTTAGAGAGTTACGAGCGAAAACATAGGATTCTCCAACACTTAGGCTCCAAAACGGCCCACCAATGGTCCGGAACGGGAAAGGGCCACTCCAAAAAACGAAAACCGGCACGAGCACTTTGCTCGAGGGTAGAGTGACCTGTAGGAACTGACGGCTCACAAATAGGACTCCCGTTTAGAGAGTTATGAGCGCAAACATGCGATTCTCCAACACTTAGGCTCCAAAAAGACCCGCCGGGGGTCCGGAATGGGAAACGGCCCCATGAAAAATTGGAAACTGGCACTTAGTTCGACGGTAGGGTGACTCGTAAGAACTGACGGTTCGTAAATAGGACTCCCGGTTAGAGAGTTACGAGCGAAAACATAGGATTTTCCTACACTTAGGCTCCAAAACGTCCCCCCTTGGGTCCGGAATGGGAAACGGCCCCTCCAAAAATCGGAAACCGGCACGAGCACTTCGCTCGAGGGTAGAGTGACCCGTAGGAACTGACGGCTCATAAATAGGACTCCCGGTTTGAGAATTACGAGCGAAAACATAGGATTCTCCAACACCTAGGCTCCAAAACGGCGCACCGAAGGTCCGGAAAGGGAAACGGCCCCTCTGGAGATCGAAAACCGGAACGAGCACTTCGCTCGAGGGTAGTGTGACTCTTAGGAACTGACGGCTCGCAAATAGGACTCCAACTTAGTGAGATACGAGCGAAAACAATGGATTATCCAAAACTTAGGCTCCAAAACAGCCCGCCGGGGGTCCATAATGGGAAATGGCCCCCGTAAAAAATGGAAACCGTCACGAGCACTTCGTCGAGGGTAGAGTTACTCGTAGGAACTGACGGTTCGCAAATAGGACTCCTGATTAGAGAGTTACATGCGAAAACTTGCGATTCTCTAACACTCAGGTTCCAAAACGACCAGCCAGGGGTCCGGAACGGGAAATGGCCCTAGG